>JADHKT010000005.1:0-264541 GCA_019925285.1 Graphium sp. VPRI43844
GAGATGGGTGCTCGACTTCCAGACCCTCCTCGAACGCCTTCCGCAACGACGACCCTTTCGTCGTCACCTACCTCGGCACCTTTCCGTGGTCAGTCTAGTGAGGGAAGTACGCCAGATATAACACGAGGTCTTGATAACAAGCCTATTGTCGTCCAAGACGACCTCAGTTCTGATGAGGACAGCCACTTGCAAGGTACGATATGACTACATAGATTCAAGACAACGGTTAATAACCTTTCCCAGCTACTATTGCTCAAGATGGCTCAACTGCGGAGCCTTCCACAACCACACGATCGGCTTTTCGTAGGAACAGGGTTGCTCCGAAGCGATTCAGTCAAGAATAGTGAGTGCGCGGGGTTATCGATATCGCTGAATTCGGGGGGCAGCGGCATAGAAAGCACTACGACGTTGCAAGCGCCTAGCATTTCTTTATTAAACTTTTCAAATATTTAAGGCGTTCTGGCCACCCACTTTCACTTAGATCGAATTATTGAGAACGTATTGAGAACGTATTGAGAACGTAGAGTATGAGTTCCGAAAGCCCTTTTGCCGCGAGCTCCCGAAAGCCTAAGTGTGGAGTACTGCGAGCTCGCGCTCCCTTGTGTACAGAAACGTGTGTCATGTGACTACCACGTGATCTACGAGTGGGTCGCCATTTTGTGCCATAGCACTCGGCCGAAAAAAAATTTCCGATCGTTCCGTTGGGACTAGCATGTCCCACGGACCACTTACTTTTAGGGCTCTTTTGGGTGGTCCGGAAGAATTGCGGGTAAACAAAGACCTCTTTCCCGGGCGTAACAAAATCTATCTATGTGTCGGTTCACTTGAGGTGAACCAAGGGGGATTCTCGAGAATACAGGTGCACAAAAGCACAAGGTTCACAAACCGTGTTTATTTGTATTCAGCACTCTCCGCTGTCCCTGCACGACTGCCTTCTTTCTGAGGCAAGTATGCAATGGACTGTATGGTGAGGCTTCGTTCTTCTATTCTAAGTTCAGTAGTTCGCGACTGGGCGCGAAAGCAGAGACTTTATGGTCCTGTGCATGGTCTTCCGGGGCAGGCCCTAGCGTGTCTCATCTCGTCATGTGACGCTGGCTCGCGTCCTCAGGAATTCGGATGCATTTATACCGACACTATGTATGTATGTATCTATCTATCTATCTAGAAAAGAAAGAGCTGCCAGAGTAAAGACTTTGGCAATAGCGGTTTTGGACAGAGCCTCTTGGTTCTCTTACGCAATGCGATGGCATTCTTCGAGGAGTGTAACGTCATTTTTGGGAATGGCAAGATGATAATGCGTGGTAGTCGGGGTGTCTGGGTTTAAATGGAGGAGGAAGAGACCTTCGCCTGTGCTGGCGTAGCCATATTTCAGGCGGTATTCAACCATGGTTTGTGATCGAGTACAAAGATAGGACGGCTCTTTTCCTTCAAGCCTTCAAGCCTGGGATGATCGAGGACATTGGCTGCTTATCGATCCGAATACACCAACCATCTGGATGTGTGTGGCTTTCGATGGTGGGGGAAGGTTATAGACCTTCGGTCGTACCAGTGGACAGTTGCGGCGGGGCCGCTAAGCTCGGAGTTTGTGTGCTTGTAGTCGACGAACCCGAGGCAGTTTTCGGCGTGACTCTATTTTTCAACGCATCACCGTCCGGACGAAAGGCGATACGACTCTGAGCCGAAGTGGTTTTGAGATATTGTGAGAAAACGTCCATATTCCCGTCTCAAATTGGTGTTCGTAGCTCTTCATGGCCAACTCGGAACCGACGGGACTATTGGAAATCGTCTGACTGGAGCTGATAGCTCTGCAAAGGAAGGGAATAATTTTGCGTCTGTAAAAGTTTCGCATAGATGTGAGAATTTTGTCTCATGCAGGGCGGAAAACTCGGTCCATTTGGAAATTGTTTTGGGATACATAGGATTTTTCAGTCACAGACGTGTTCCCTCCCTTGGATTGAAATTTGGGATTTGTCTCGACTGATCATCGCGAGAGCATGAGGTAATGTCGATAGAGAATGCAGGAGAGGAACTGGCTTGCTTCTAGTTTGAGCTCGGCCTTGAGACGGAAGGGACGTTCCTCGTCTCAGTCTCGGGCGGCTTTCTCGCGCTCTTGGACTGTTTGCTCTCGAAGGCGACGCTTGGCGCCGCCAAGCGTAGTAGAGGAAGAAAATTAATGAATACCAGCTGGTTTTGTTTACTCGCTTTAAATAGGACTTGCGACGTCTATTTTATCCTGTTGCCCTCGTCTTATCATGTGAATAGCTAGCCTTAGGTACCCATGCAAAGTGTCCAATGCAGAAACCAGGTTATTGCGCAGATGAGGACACAAAATAAGGCGAGTCCGGTTGATAAACTTTATCAACGTGCATGAAAAAGGGCCAGCTTCATGACTACGATTATGTTGTGAAAGTTAAACTTCTAGGACTTGGGCCATTCAATGCAAGCTGGTATGTCTACAACAGCCCACAACCGTCGTCTACGTGTCCGTGATCTCACATGAAAAGATCGTCCACCGTCAAAAGTAGACGAAAATGCACTTCATCACTTTCCTCATACCACTCACTCTTCTTCATGCTGCATATGCGATAGCAACCTCGACCAATTACGAATATATCGTCATCGGCTCCGGAGCAGGCGGAGGACCCCTCGCAGCAAGACTCGCACTAGCGGGCCACAAAACTCTCCTCCTCGAAGCAGGCGACGATCAAGGCCGCAATGTCAACTATTCAATTCCAGCCTATTCCGCCCGTGCGACAGAGGACCCGCTTCTTGCGTGGTCCTTCAAGGTTCAGCATTATCGGGATGCCATACGTCAGGCGCGCGACTGGAAGGCCATTACATCCGACTCTCCCGCGGGACCCCAGAGGCAACGACTTCGTCTTAACGGTGACCATACAATGGCCCGGTCAGAACACCCCGGCGTTTTATACCCTCGTGCTTCCACATTAGGTGGTTGTACGGCGCATAATGCATTGGTGACCATATATCCCCATCAATCGGATTTTGACTACATTGCGAACTTAACAGACGACAAGTCTTGGTCGGCCGACAATATGAGAAAGTACTTCGTGCGAATGGAAAACAACCACCATGTAGCTATTGGGTCACCAGGACATGGGAGCAATGGATGGCTCAGGGCGGAAACACCACCCCTGGGCGCAGTGGCATCCGACTTACAACTAATCAGTGTCTTCAGAAGGGGTGCAGAAGCACTCAGCGCTTACGCAAAGAAGAAAATTGGGTTCGGAGATCTTCTTACTGCCGACGCAAACTCCGCCTCTCTTACGCGAGACACTTCACCTGGACTCTACCAAGTGCCCCTCTCTACTAACGATGGGCGACGTGTTGGATCGCGCGAATTCATTGTAGCTGTTCGCGATGCCGTGAACATGGACGGCACAAAGAAATATCCCCTTGATGTGCGAACCGATTGTTTCGTGACGCGAATAGTCTTTGACAAAACGGTGTCACCCCCACGAGCAATCGGCGTCGAATTCCTAGACGGGAAACACCTCTACAAAGCAAGTCCCCTCTCCAACCCTAAAAAGACTGGAAAACCGGGTTACGCGAGGGCGTCCCGCGAAGTACTTCTCGCAGCAGGAACCTACAACTCGCCTCAACTGTTAAAACTCAGCGGCATAGGCCCCTCCTCTGAACTCCAAAAATTCAACATCCAGTTGGTAAAACACCTGCCCGGCGTAGGCACAAACCTCCAAGACCACTACGAAGTCTCCGTCGTAGGCCGTCTCGCGCGAAACTTTTCGTCGTTGGAAGGGTGTACGGTGGGGATGTCTGGTGGTGGTGTGGCTGCTGATCCCTGCGCCCAAGCGTGGGCCGATCGGAGCGTGGGTAACCGAGGCATATACTCGTCATCCGGTCTCGGGACCGCCCTGTTTCTCAAGACTAGCGTGGCGGAGAGGGACAATTTCGACGTCGTTGTGTTTGGAGGCCCTGTGAACTTTCGCGGGTATTATCCTGGGTACAGTGTTGAGGCTTCGAGGGGACATGATTGGTTTAGTTGGGTTGTTTTGAAGGCTCATCCGAGGAATACTGCTGGCACTGTGACTTTGCGATCTGCTGATCCGTTGGATGTTCCGGATATTGTTTACAATTACTTTGATGAGGGGGTTGGCAATTATTCTGCTGATTTGCAGGCCATGTACGAAGCTGTTAATGTTGCAAGGGACGCGTTCGCCAGGCCGACTTTGGGTATCGAGTTGCAACAAGTGTATCCTCACAAAGACGTTGTTTCTCGGGGGGATATCGAGCAGTACATCAAGGACACGGCGTGGGGACACCACGCCTCGTCAACTTGCCCGATTGGTGCAGACGACGACCCGATGGCAGTTCTAGACTCCAAGTTCAGGGTGAGGGGCGTCGCTGGGTTGCGTGTTGTCGATGCTTCTGTGTATCCGCGCATTCCGGGAACTTTTACTGCTGTCTCAACGTACATGGCTGCTGAAAAGGCAGCAGATGTGATTCTGGCAGAACTAGATTAGTTGGACGAAATGGTATTGATTTCTTTGCAGTCTAGTGTCTTGGTCCTAGCTGGGCGTCATGATGATAGTTCGATACGAAAACTTGAGATGCAACTGTGATTGATACGAGTGGAGATGCTATCGATTCACCTGACGGCTTGTACTACTATCACCGTGGTATTTTGGTCTGGTCTTTTTGCTAGGGAACGGCGGCTCGAGATCAGTTCACCCCCAGAGCAAACGATCAAATCCTGGGGGGTGTCTCCACGCTGTATATGGGTAGTACATGTGTTGGTTGGCAAGTGCAGGGGTCCAGCACAAAGCTGGGCTGGTTTTATTGATGTCCCCTGCACGTTTTTTTTGGGGCCGCACGCGGGGGCACTTTGCATGTCTATGCGTACTGGTGTCACATGCAGCTGATCATAGTAATTGTGCGACATTCGAGAAAGTCTTTGCATTTGCGAGGTAACATCAAGACGCGAAAAGTCTCCAAGATGACTTTGTCGCGGGCCGTTCCCGATGGCCAACGCTGACAATAGTTCAAAAATTCTCCCAATGTGATCCGCCACTGTGCACCATCATATAAATTCCGGGTGTTTCGTGTGAAAACAATCAAATCCGGTGTGCTACGGAGTACACGTATTTCAAAAAGGCATGGGCAAAATGCCAAGCTGAAATCGATTACTTCGGATGCCCCCCTCACCTAACCAAAAGTGGGAAGAGGTGAAAAATGTGGCATACTCCGTATCCTTCAACCGGCCACGCCCCAACCGGCGACCCTTTTCCTAGTTTAATAAAAAACGAACAAAGGTAGTAGAACTCTAGAAATAATATTTGAAATTCATTGACATTCATTTTATAAATTCAAACAGTTTTATAAGGTAGAATTGAAAATTTGGTTTAAAGTTTTGATTCTGTTTGTAAACTGAAAAGTGGCCGGTTGAGGGCGTGGGCTGGTTGAACGGTACATATGTCTACTTGTACGTATTAACCTGTAAAAAAAAACCAGATGCCAACTGGTCCACCTCGTCTGGATTAACAGCCCAACACAAGGATCAAAGCGAATATTCACCGTTGGCTCTTTCAGCTACTAAAATTTTATTGACATGGTTGTGCTTCGAGCCATTTGCTCCGAGAGTCGATATCACAAACCCATTCTCACCTGTAAAGTTTTACGTACATGGACTGTCTTGGCAGACCCTGTTTGTACAAGTACCATGATGGTTTTTAGGCACGTTGGGGGTCAGATCAAGGCTGGCCCTCCGTTCTCGGGAGGGAAAGGGGTGGGGGAAGAGAGAAAAAATCAATTTCCAAACCAACGAACCAAAAACCCCCCTTCTCAATGGACGAAGGTGGCAGGGATTCTCGCTGAGAAAAACTTAACTTATCTATCCCCATAATAATAGTCCGGATTTATTTCGTACGAGACATGCCAAGCTACCTTTCCCCATCCCGACTAGTTTCCCCTCACCACCATCGAGGTTCTATTGCTTTGTTGACTGATTTCAATCTTATCTAATCAATCTAATCTCCCGTTCACCCCTGTAATATTCGTTTAAGTCGTCAGTTCTCCATAAATATTGACTCATTAGCGAGGTTCGACTGCTGCATTCGGGATAGCTCTGAGCAACAGAAAAAAAAAGAAGAAAAAGAACCATTTTGACTTTTTCCATCCATCTGTCTCTGATTTGATGCAGGCTCTCGTTAAGCAAGGGGTCTTACGACGAGTTGCTGCAATTGCCATGCTGAACTGTTTTCTGTCCGCGTTCATACCGACAACTGCCGTCTCGTGCCACATGCAAGACAAATGGTTGACAGGGTCTCAAATGAAGAGGAAAAAAAAACTCCGAAGAGAGCCCCCCAAAGAGAGAGGAGACCAGGGGATACTTCCCTTGCTCGTCACGTCCCCACACCACCATCGCCTTCTCCCATCGTAGCTCGTATTCCAAACTAAGCTGAACGAGAACTTGTCAACCCATCCGGTAGCGGTATCACTGGTATCACGCAGCGGGAAAGGGCTTTCTTTTTTTGGCTATTGAATGGCATGGCATGGGGAATCATGCAAGTTGTGGGATAGTGTGATATTGGCCAGTGTAACCAGAAGGGGGCAACCTTGAGCCGTAGTCCAACTCCTCCCATCTTGGCACCTTTTTTTTTTCAATCTAGCGCTGACCATCCGATATTAAGAGAGCGGGAGACCCGCCTTCGAGACTTTTTTCTCTTTCTTCTTTCTTTGAACCTTCTTCGTTGCCAACAAGTGTTCATGGGTCCAATCGCGAGCATTTTGTTCTGCCCGCGAGAAATTACATTCTTTTAGCCAACACTTTGAATAGTCCCCTTCCCCCCCTCACGGAATTTCGCAGATCATGGGGCGGTTCTCTTTGCCGTTCGGCAAAAAGGATACCGTCGAAGAACCGACCAGGGCTGAACCAACCAGCGAGTCCTCCGAAAAAGACGCTGCTGTTCTCAATTCCCCGCAAGGAGACGATAAGAAGGATGAAATCAAGCCCGTCAAGGAGGAAATTCCCGAACAGTTCCAGGATGGTGTGAAAAGGGTCGAGGCCACGACCATGGTGTGGTCTAGGAATCATTTGATTGCCGCCTACACATTGTGCGCCTTGAATTCCATGCAATTGCATGCGACAGTGCTAACCAATAATGTTTCTGCAGTATTTGGCTCATCTACTTCCTCAGCTCGACACAAGAGGTCGTCGTCCGACTCCTCCAGCCTTTCGTCACCAGTTCTTTCTCGCTTCACGGTCTTACTGCCGCGACGAACATCATGTCCAGCATCATCGGTGGATTGTCCAAGATTCCTCTTTCTAAAATTCTCGATACCTGGGGTCGCCCGCACGGTATGTTCATAGCTATGGTAATATGGACACTCGGATTCGTCATGATGGCTGCGTGCAAGAATGTGCAGACCTTTGCTGCTGCGCAAGTGTTTTACGTTGTCGGGTACGTCGAACCCCCCCGATGTTAATTTCATCTACTTTCTCTCGTGGCCTTTCAGACTGGTCGACATATCTCGAAACTAACAGAAAGGCAAAATAAAGATCCCAGGCCGTCAGCTACTGTATGACAATTTTCGTCGCCGATACATCGTCCCTCCGCAACAGAGGTCTCATGTTGGCCTTCGCGTCGTCGCCCTACATCTTCACCCCCTGGATGGCCGGTCCCATCAACGATGCGATCATCAAGGGCCCCGGCTGGCGCTGGGGTCTCGGTGTTTGGGCCATCATCACGCCCTTCGTCGTCTCGCCATTGGTCTTGTTGTTCTACATCAACCAGCGCAAGGCGTGTAAGATGGGCCTCATTCCTCCTCGCAACATCGACTATTCGTTCCGCGCTTTCTACCTCTACATGGTCGATATCGATATCTTGGGCATGATCCTACTTGCTGGTGGATGCGGTCTCGTGCTGCTTCCTATCGCCTTGCACTCGTACCAGTCTACTGACTGGGCATCCCCCACGATCATCTCCATGTTTGTTGTTGGTGGTGTGACATTGATGGTCTTCGTCGCGTGGGAGAAGTACTTCGCGCCTGTTAACTTCATCCCGATGCATCTCCTTGGCGATAGGACCGTTATCAACGGCGGATTGATGATTTTCGTGGTCTTTTGCGCCGGTGGCATCAGGAGCAACTACTTCCAGTCCATGTTGCTCGTCGTCTGGAACCTCAGCGCGACAAAGACAACCTACATCAGCAACATCTTCCGTACCGGTTCTTGCTTTATCTCTATCCCGATTGGTTACCTCATCCGTCGCACCCAGCGTTTCAAGTGGGTTCCCCTGTACTTCGGTATCCCCTTAATGCTTCTCGGTCTTGGTCTTTCCATGCACTTCCGCTGGGACTACCAAAGCATCGGATATATTGTCATGAACCAGATCTTCATATCCTTTGCCTCGGGACCTCTCGTTGTCTCTGGCGAGCTTGCCATGATGTCACCCTTGGACCACCAGTACATGGCCGTCATTCTCGCCATCCTCGATCTCTTTGGCTCGATTGGTACAGCCGTCGGCTCTGCCATCTCTGGTGGTATCTGGACCACTCTCTTCAAGAGAGAGCTCACCAAGAAGCTACCCGCCGGCCTGCCCATCAAAGGCATTTACGGCAGCATGTACACCCAGCTCGGATATCGATACCACACGCCTGCCCGAGATGCGATCAACGACTCTTACTCCGAGGCAATGCGCATTGAGTTCCTTACTTCGTTCGTCGTAATGGCCACTGCCTTCATCTTTGTGCTTCTATGGCGCAACATCCACCTTGGAGACAAGAAGCAGCTTCGCGGCATGGTTGTCTAGGTTGGCGGCGCTCAGATTTTGATACGCTTGTACCTATATGGGGAACATTTTGAGTAGCATTCCCTTGAAGGAGCAATTTTCTTTCAATTACTACTCCTGAATGCCCAGTTTCCTCTCCGCTTCCCCTCATACTATAAAAAGATGGCCTTGTTTTGATAGTGGCAACGTGCTGTAAGGAAGGCTTCTGAGGTTTCTGGTGGATTGACCAGCGGTGATACCTCGAATAACATTGCCTAGAAGTTTTGGTGCCTATTGTAGCTAGAATTGAAGACATCCAAGGCATTGCAGCTATCAGAATACATTTGTTTACATAATATACAGGCGTATCACAAACTCGACAGCAATCTAAACAGCACCACGTCATGATTTGTCTTTCTCGCCATCCATTCTCCTACTCCTACCTACACAGACCAGAGTTTCCCAATCAATACTCAACGGACAGAGAATCAAATCACGCGTAAAATCCCAGTCCAGCGCTTATTCTACATAGCAAAAGACCTTTTACGCATCGTCCAAGCAACCCAATTCTCCGCGGCCAAGGCAGTCCGACTCCTACACAGGCAATATGCCCCCCTTTTTCCTATTCGTGTTGTTGTTTTCTTGTAATTGTCTCCTGATCGTGTTGGCTGGTGTTAATTCCTTTTCGCCCTTTTCGAGTAAGTTATTCTTCGAAGTGAACAAATCCAAGTAACGAACATTTGGAAATTCTCACAGGCCTGTCCTTGCTCGAAGACACCAGGAGCTTCACAGAAGGATATAAACCCCCGTATATCCTCACTGGTATCGATCTATACACATATCACTAGCAGATAGACAAACCGTCCTTTTATTTCTTTTTCTTCTCTGTTGTTTCGACCAACTCTTTTCGTTGCTTTATCAACTAAGTTCGCTCATTACTTGTTACCACACCAACACTCTCTACACGCCACCTGTTTCCCCCGCCGCCCTAATCTGTTCTTATTATCCTGTTTCGAAATAAAGAAAGAGACAAAGAAGACCAAAGCGACAAAATGAAGAACAATACCATCTTGCGCGTCTTGGCTGCTCTCCAGCTTGCGGGCTATGCGCTGGCACTCGACGATGAATTCTACTCGACTTGGACCATCACTGAGTGCTTCGACATGAACATCCCCGTGCCCACGTACGTAACCCCGCCATGCGAGGCCATTACGGTCAAGCCCAGAAGATGCTATGCCTGCGACTGCATGACTTGTACCACACCAACACGTACACCAGGCCATTCAGGCCATTTTCCATCACGGGCTCGAACTTGGTCCCGAAAGGCGGCTTCCGGCCCAGATACTGAATGGGAGATGATGACCTACTTTTTTTTATTTGCTTGTTTTTGATTAAAACTTCCAAAAAAAATTTGACTTGTCGAGGTCTAGGGTTAAACCAATTCCAATTACCCACATGTATGGTGAGGCTTGGTGCGTTGGGATCGTTTTGGTGAACTCGATGAGTCCTCAAATGTCTGTTGCACCACGTCAGACTGGTCCTTGGTATTCATGGCCACAGGTGTCTGTCGATTTATGTAGAAGATAAGAGACTAGGAATGGAAAAGAACCAATATTTCCTGAGACTGAACACGAAGGGACGGTGCTGTTTCATTCCACACTTCAAGCCTAATTTTGATTCACCGCACTACTTGAAACAACGCACGATACGAGTAAGACAAGACAGTTTCTGAACCCTGCAATTCAATCCAGCAGGGTGGTCAAGTTCAAAATATTGACTTTGATCAAGTTTACTTGAAATGTCGAATTTTGAAGTATCAAATTTTGAAATATCGGATTTTGAAATATCGGTCTCCAAAATGCCCCCGATCCGTTTTTTTCCTCCAAGCTACCCGGAGATCGGCATACAATTGTCTCCACGTCGCGGATACACGGCAGTTAGCACGCGGAAGGCCGGCAAGACCTGGAAAACCCCTTTCAAAAACAGAGAACAGAAGAAATCTGGTTTTTTTTTTTTTTTCGAAAGAAGCAAAGGAAAAAGGAAAAAGATGATCGAAAAGCGGAACTGCGGAAATGTAATCAGAAAGATGTTATCAGATTATTTAGCGTCTTGTACAAATATTGGGAAATATTACTCGAGACCGTCAGGAACGAAGGGGAGGGTAAAAAAACAAAACGAGAGCATGAGACTCTGAGTGAATTTTCCCACTCAAGAAGAATAAACATTTAGCGAGACAGTGGAGAAGCCAAGAGTGAAAGCTTTACCTTGACAGGTGAATGGAGGGGAAGTAAGGAGTTGGGAACAAAACCAGGTCACAGCCACCCGATTAGATATCGTGTACTCCGTACTACTCTACTCGGTGTCTGATGGTGTTAAAATAGTGCACATTGTCTATTTTGTGTGAGCAATCGCGTAAACTAATTAACTAATTAATTGGTTGTTTCGCGCGGCAACTGCCGAAAGCCCTATATGCGTTTATTTACAGCAGGGTGTTCGATTGTCCATGTTACGATGTTGGCTTCGAAAGATCTCTCACCACCTCTCGCCCACTCGCCCACTGAGCCAGATGTATTACTCCGTAGTTGAAATTAGTTTAAAATTCCCAGTTGACAACAAATGGCTTATTTATCATTTATCCTGTTGACATTTTTTGCCGAGGTAAATAATTGCTTGCTTTTGAAGAAGAATTTGCCATGTGGCATCGATTGCAATACGACCTCACCTCCACTGCCAAAGCCTATTTGGGTCAAGAGACACCTTCGTATCAACGTGCAGATCATCTAAGAGATAGTAAATTTTACCGTTAAACCTACAGAGTATGCAGTATATCACCGTTAAATACGTCGCATCCGAATATAATACCACCCCTAAGTCAAGGCGCCTTTGTAATGAAATCATAACGAGCACTCCGTAAAGATATCCAGATGCACCAGTTTTAGATGGGTAGGTGAGATTTCCAACTTTGCATCGCAAGATACTGCAAATCGGCCGAAAAGTACCCCGCATTCTAATCTGGATTCCATGTCCGAGATCGTCTACTAGCGATGCAACCCTGCAGGATAGTCCACCATGCCTGATCTGGAATACGCCGGGACCGCATTCTTCAACATCACATTTCCCTGCACAAGACCGCTCGCGTGAACACTTTTTGGCGGCTTGGCCAACCAGCCACGGCCAGCCACGTTTGATTCGTCTCGACACCCTCATAGGTGTGTCTAAGACGGCAATGTCATTCAGCAAAGAGACCCAGGGCGGGAAAAGGCCGCTAATTGGCCACTTGACACAGAAAAGCTGAGTGTGATGGGGGCTGGGTTGGCTGACGAGCGCCACCACACACCATGGACTGGTAGCGTTTTCGTTGAATGTGATTAGGTTTACGGAGTAGATTGTATTTAATCTAGTTGTTATCCCTACTTTCGTGCTTCATTGTGGGTTCAACATTTCTCTCTCGTCTCTGTCTTTTTTTTCTGCCCGTTGCCCATACGTGGTGTTGATCGCGCCGACAATGTTGCTTGCACAAGCCCTCGTGGGGCTGAGTCTGGCGGCTTCAGCTTCTACAGCTTATGTTTCTCCTCCCTCGTACCCAGCGCCATATGGTGGTTGGACTGAGGATTGGGCCAAGAGCTTTGCGAAGGCCAAGGCGTTGGTGGATAGGATGACACTCGCCGAAAAGGCAAACATTACTTCTGGCACTGGAATCTATATGGGTAAGTTCATTTCGAAATTGGTATTTCCGTTTTTCCACATCTTTGTTGCCAGGAGCTAACCCTCAGCAATGCAGGGTATGACGAATTCCTTTTTCCTACTCTCCACATGTTTTGAACAAGCTCCATACACACTCGCTCACGCCCTTGGGCTCTAATTGCAATACTGACTTTATTGAGCCCAAAGACGCTGCGTGGGAAACACAGGAAGTGCGGATCGCATTGGTTTCCCCCAGCTATGTCTCGGTGACTCCCCAGCCGGCGTCCGCCAAACCGAGGGTGTCACATCTTTCCCCGCAGGCATCACCACGGGCGCGACGTTCGACAAAGACCTCATCTACCGTCGCGCCGTCGCCATGGGTAAAGAATTCCGCGGCAAAGGTGTCAACATCTACCTTGGACCCTCTGTCGGCCCTCTTGGTCGCAAGCCGAAAGGCGGTCGCAACTGGGAGGGTTTCGGCGCCGATCCTGTCTTGCAAGGAATTGCTGGCGCTCTTACGATTAAGGGTGTGCAGGAGCAGGGTGTCATTGCGACGGTGAAGCACCTCGTTGGTAATGAGCAGGAGATGTACCGAATGTATAATCCATTCCAGACTGCGTATAGCTCAAACATTGGTTGTTATTTTTCATCATTTTCATCATTTTTTTATTATTATTCTATTCTCGGCTGACTTGGAAGACTCCAATCACAGACGACCGGGTCATGCATGAACTCTACCTGTGGCCCTTTGCATCGGCTGTCCACGCCGGCGTAGGGTCTGTAATGCTTGCTTACAACGCAGTCAACAATTCAGCCTGTAGCCAAAACAGCTACCTCATCAACAACCTACTCAAAGATGAGCTAGGCTTCCAAGGATTCGTAATGACGGACTGGCTCGCTCAGATCTCCGGAGTAGCATCCGCACTGGCCGGTCTCGACATGAATATGCCCGGCGACATCCTTGTTCCCTTGATCGGTTATAGTTTCTGGATGTACGATCTGAGCCGTGCAGTCCTCAATGGATCGGTACCTGTCGACCGCCTAAACGACATGACTACACGTATTGTCGCCGCCTGGTACCAAATGGGCCAAGACCGTGACTTTCCACCGCCTAATTTCTCTACGACTACTAATGATAAAAATGGCGCTTTGTATGCCGGGGCTATCCCTTTCTCTCCTTGGGGAGTTGTCAATGAATTTGTTAATGTCCAGGCCGACCACCATCTCGTTGCACGCGAGGTTGCGCAGGATGCGATTACCCTCCTCAAGAATTCTGGCAATTTACTACCCCTCTCTAAAAACCGCCGCATTCGAGTTTTTGGAACCGGTGCTAAAACCAATTCCAATGGTCCCAATGCCTGTGCTGATCGAAACTGCAACAGGGGCTATCTTGGACAGGGTTGGGGTTCGGGAACTGTCAATTATCCTTACATTGATGATCCGATTACTGCCCTTTCCAAGAGGGTCAGCGACATTCGACACTATAATACAGACTCGTTCCCAGCTGTTGATGATCCTGCTCCAGAAGATGTTGCAATTGTTTTCATTACATCGGACTCTGGCGAAAATACCTACATCGTGGAGGGAAATCACGGCGATCGCGATGCAGATGGTCTCCGTGCATGGCACAATGGCGACAACCTTGTCAAGTCAACTGCTACTAGGTATCAGAACGTAATCGTTGTCGCGCATACGGTCGGGCCCATCCTCGTTGAGGAGTGGGCTGACCTTCCATCTGTCAAGGCTATTCTGTTCGCTCATCTCCCCGGACAAGAAGGTGGCACATCATTGACCAACATTCTATTTGGTGATGTTTCACCCAGCGGACACTTACCATATTCAATCCCACACAAGGAGGCGGACTACCCTGCTAGTGTTCACAATTTTGCGATGGGATCTGGAGTGCAGGATGACTTTTCCGATGGATTGTAAGCACCAATTCACATTTCTTTTTTTCTTTTTTCTATTGTTGTGGTTGGTATTGTTGGCATTGGTATTGTTGTGCTAACAATGGATATTCTGCATTCAGATACATTGACTACAGATGGCTCAACAAAGAAAATATCACACCGCGCTATGCATTCGGTAAAGGCCTCAGCTACACAATATTCACCCTCGAAGCGTCAATGACCCAGCTCCGACAATTAACCCCCACCCCTCCACCACGAGGTCCCAAGGGTCCGACACTTGATTACACCGGCCCAATTCCACCCCCAGAGGAAGCCCTACCCCCTGCGGGCTTCAATAAAATCTTCCGCTACATTTATTCATGGCTTCAACCCAACGAAGCACGGGATGCAGTTCGCGACCGAGAGACAAAGACGTATCCTTATCCAGTAGGATACTCGACCACCCAACCCAAAGGTGTCCGTTCAGGTGGTGCACAAGGTGGAAATCCAGCATTATGGGACGAGATATTCGAAATCTCTGTGACGGTGAAGAATACAGGCACACAGTACGCAGGTCGGGCTTCAGTGCAGGCATACGTACAGTTCCCGGATGGCATCAACTTTGACACTCCAAGAATCCAACTTCGCGATTTTGAAAAGTCAAAGGTCTTGGCGCCTGGAGAAAGCCAGAGTTTGAAACTATCGATTCGAAGGAAGGAGCTTTCTGTGTGGGATGTCAAGTTGCAGGACTGGGTTATTCCCAAGACAGAGGGGTATAAGATCTGGGTTGGACAATCGAGTGACGAACTTCAATTGGTGAATCTGGGGTAGAGGGGAGAGCTGCGTGGTGAATGGTGACGTGATTTGAGATTGTCTGTATTCAAAGGCTTATTTTCCTATTGAACGATTCGCACAATTCTATTGTGGTGAATTGCTTTTGAAGTTCATATATCAGAGGTTGAAAATCGTTCGTCGCGTAACATACCTGTCTCCGTCAACAACTCCAATCAATTTCAAATCATCTGCAAAGCTAAACATATGACTAGTAGGTTGTCTCTCGCTCAAAGTAATGGAAAAAGGTTCCCAGTTCGTGGTGTTTGTGTTGACCATGACCATTGTCCATTAGCCTGTTTGATCTCCTCTGATTCCGCAACAATGAATGACCATTTGGATGAAAGGTCAGGAGAAAATAAAGCTTCTCTGGAACTTCAGAATCCGAAGAAAGCCGGTTCTGAGCCTCAAACGGCTAATGTAAGTGGCAATATCTCGGCTGGAACTAGTTGAGATGGTCCCAAGGACTCGACAAGTCACTCTATTCTGACATATTCAAAGGAATCCTCCAAGGCGACCAACGAGCACGACGCAGATCAATCGCTTGTACGATCAAGCGATATTAACATTGTCGGGTCCGGAATGTTCAAAGAAGAGGACAATCTAAAGGCTAAGGAAGACAAGAGACCTGACGGTCATCCCCGTGTTGGTGGCTTGAGACTTCCAAAGACGAAGACCAAGAGGAAGGCTAGGAAGGCTAGGAAGCGATCTTACTAGTTGCCTACCAATACATGAATGACCTTCATGTCTCATGGCTTCCTTGAGACTTCTTTGCGGATTGTTCGAGGATAGAGGACATGTATCAGATGGGATCTTGACTTTTCGATTCGCTTCTTGAAAGCCATTTTCATATTGTATATTAGTCTTCATTTATGGCGACAAGGTCGTACCAATATGGCTCCATACTGCGACTTCATCCGTCTTGAACTTAAACTTGGACCCCGGATGCTCAGCCCGTATTTAGAATCTCCCGACGTCGCAAAAAAGTTCTCCCGTGCCGTACCATCGGGAACATTGTAGTCACCACTGCCCAACCACCACAGTTGACATAGGTTGAAACGAATGCCCAATTTGATTGACCGGCGAGAGACCTTGATCTTGACGATAGCCCTGTGGTTCTGGAGTGAGAGATGGACGATTTGAGGTTTCTCCGTTGCCGCTGAAATTCGAATTTTTTGCATGCTGTATATTCAACGATAACCCCCGAGGAGAAATGGTATCCGGGCTCTTCGTATTGGTTCTCTGGAGGAGGGTCACAGAACATATTCAAAGCGAGCGTGGGCAAGTGGAGCACCACCTGACCCCTGTCCTCAGTTTTTCAAAAATGAGGACAGGGGTCTTTTTTTTTTTTTTAACAGTTTAGTTAGCCTCGCAGGGCCAGGCCATAAACTACTCCGGCTACTTCAGGGGGAAAAAACCTATCTACTAAATAATACAGGAAAAGGCCCCTACTGGCTGCGCCAGGCGCGCCGTCACTTCGTGTTTTGGTCCATGTACTCCGTACTGTGCCGATTAGTGCGGGTCTACCCTGCATGCCATTATAGACCCCTCTACGGGCACAGTGACTGTTCACTGTGTTCCACTCCTCTCGTCTCCCCTTTCACGCTTCCCATAACCCACTGTCATCCACCGTGTTAACCCCTAACGGGGGATCCAGTGCCGCCGCCAAGCGGTATTGATGGATCCTTCCGGAGGTTATGATATGTCGCAGAACCGGGCGGCCGGTTAGCGGGCTCCGTAGGTCTCGCCAGAGATCCTCGGGGCTCGTCGGTCAGTCGTCCGGCTTTTCCAAAGCTCCTCGGGGGCACCGTAGGTAAACAAAGACAGCTTGTAGCAGCCTACCTCTTCAGAAAGCAGCTAGCCGACTCCCCGCTGTGCGCGTGCAAGCGGGGGGGAAGAAGATTTCGAGCATATCTGCCTGCCTTTTTCCCGACCACCCAAAGGAGCCCCACTCTTCTTCCCAGCTCACTTCCTTTCTAGCCCCGATTGACTCTGTTTGACAGGCCTGCTTGAAGGCCGATTTCTCCAAGTGTTCAGCATCCTATCTCCAGCAGCTGAAGCATGGTCTGCCAACCTGAGGCTGTTTGATGTTAGTAGTCATCTGCAGTAATAGCATTTAGCATCTTTTGTTTCCCTTTTTCACTCCAGCCTTCCCGTCGCCATTGCAAATGTAACGCAGATAGCCCTATGCACTGCCGTAATAGAGACGGTTTTTCCCATCGGTAACTGCATAGTTTAAAATGATCTTCAACACACTCTTTAAATTCCGGCCTTTATTCTGCCTTGATTCGACTCCGCCGACTCTCGCCAAACACAAAACCACATCATTGCAATCATTCTGCTGAAGCGCGCTGAACTTTTCAACAAAATTTTTTTTCAAACTTCATTCAATTCTACAAAGAAAAAATCGTAATGACCCAATGATACCCAAATCCAATTGTAACATGTTTTACAATGTGTCCATTTGAACCGCCTGTTCTAGCCTCTAGCATCCCCCTTTTGGTACATCTACCAATTGAAGGCAACCGGCCTGACTATGATATAGATTTTAAACCCATTGTATATTTTCTACAAATATTGTGATGTGATGTAAGGTGTCAGAAATACATCCCCCGTCTTCATGGTGTGTGGGAGTGGAAAATCTAAAACTTTCGTCGGAGGGCCTCGAAGGAGACAAGGAGGAGGAAAGCGAGAAGGACGAATACGTTGTTGCGATGAGCGTCGCCTAGTATCAGTGTTAGCGTTGTCTTTTTTGTCATCGAGAGACTCGGTTTGTGGAAGAGAAATCGCCATTAGAAAAAAATAAATCGACTCACCCTCTTTGTCCATGCTATGGGTAATGACAACAAAAATGTTCAAAGGAAGTCTCATGAGACTGTAGACACTGCCGCGGATGCTGTCGGTAATGACCTCACTCTTGAGCAAGTTCATAGCCGGGAAGTAGAGACCAATCGAAGCCTCAACGGCAACAAAAGCGTAGAAGACGAGGTGCTCAATGCGAAGAAGCGACGCAATGCTGAGACCGCAGCAGGCCATAAGGACAGCGCCCATGAGGATCTGGGAAGCGCCCTGGACGGTGGGCTTTCCAAGGCTGAAGAGCGACGAGCCGGCCATCATGGAACACATGAAGCATGCGAAGATGATGCCGAAGGGGAGACCAGCGTCGCTTGGACCTCCAGTGGATCCAGCGGCGTGGGTGCTGGTGAGGGTGGCGGACCAGAAGAAGACGAAGAGGTACATGGCGCTCTCGAAGCAGGTGGTCGCGAGGAGGAGGGCGAGGACCTTGCCATCCGTCAAGATCGACGAGAGCGAGTCCTTGAGGGAACTGGTGTGTGACTCTTGCGAGCCGCAGTTTTCGCCCTGTTGTCGCATTAGCAACAAAAAAAAAAAAAATAATCTCCCGATATATAAAGAGAGGCGACACGGAATGAAACTTACCCAGCGCATCGAAATCCAGGTCATGGAGCAAACACAGCACACAGCGCCTCCGATAAACGGCCAAACACGGCTTCCCAAGCTCACAACCATCGCATCGCCACAAACACCCATGAGAATGGCAATCATGGGGCTCATAACAGCAGCATAACTAAAGACAGAGCTCAAAGAAAGCGACATGTAGGCCAAGCCACGAGTATGGTACTCGCTCACCATCCAGGCATCAAAGACGGAGAACAAGAGCGTCGTAGACACGCCTCCGGTCAATCGACCGATGAAGAGAATAATCAGGTTGTCGCTGAGCATGGAGAGGCAGGTAATGATGTACATGAATCCGTACATCAGACATGCACGTCGTCTACCATAGTGGTCTGCTAATTGACCGGCGAAGAAAGCTGCGAGGGCACCACTGATGAAACCTGCGGCATAGAGTGCGGCGACCAGCTTTTCGGGGAGGTTCTTGTCGTACTTGTAGATGGCGTAAATGTGAGGGCCCTGCGCAGAAGGGCGGACTAGTTAGGTATTTCGTCGCAAGGTTGTCCCAAGGATAATTAAAAATAAGAGAACATACCTGGATCCAATCGGCTGCAACGGCGAATGCATATCCTGGGAAATAATCCATGATAAATTTGTTGACAGCGGCTTTCGCATCGACGGTCTTGATTTCGCCCTCTTCGTCCGAGGACACACCAGCCTCGTGGTGTTTAAGCGACTCATCTTGGTCGTGTCTGATGGATTTCGAATAGCGATAAAGAAGGACTGAATTGATGAGCACGAAGCCCACCAAGTTGAAGCCGTAAAATCCCAACATTTTTTCCCACGATATTTTTTTTAGAATTCCAACCTTCTTATTTGGACCCTCTGCTCTTTAAAAAAAGGTTGAAGTTCGAGAAGCAGGGGGGTGTGTGCGGGGGGAGGAAACAAGATAAGCAAGGGGTGCAGGAAGGGGTGCAGGAAGGAACAATGTTGAATGGGCGGATAAAAGAGGGAGGGGATGGGAGGGGGTTGAATCGCGCAATGCCAGTTGCTGTATGGCCAGGGCAAAACGAGAGGAAAAGGAAAAGAAGAGGTGATGAAGTAGATAAGGAGAAGAGCAACTAAAAATGGAAAAGAAAAAGAGGAAAAGAGGAAAAGACGGGAACGAAAGAGACCAGAACCCAAGTCCAAGCTGAGATACAGGGGCACACAAGAGAGTAAGGTTGGGGCGCAGTCCGGATAGGAAGAAAGTTTACCAGAGGGACAGAGGGACAGACAGACTCAAATTATGAAAACTGATGCAGAACTATTCAATGATTCGACTCAGCGTAGCCGAAAGAATGGAATCAAAAAAGCTCATTATTTACTCCGTAGTCCCGTCCTTGCTACTCCGTACAGTCTTAAGTTAAACTACACACGATCGACATTGACTGAACACACGCCCCCCAAGACACCTCTCGTTACAAAAAGCAATACTTGTACGGAGTACTTACGAAGGGGCTGTTTTTGGGTAAACGTCCGAACGTCCGAGAAAGGAATAGAACGAGGAGATAATACGACTTAAAATACGAGTTAAAAATACTTAAAATAAACTACATAAAACGGAACCATTGAAATGCCCAAAAGGAAGCAGGATTATTACTCTAAACAGGCAAAGCTAAGTAAACGAAGAGAGCTATGAACTCTAATAGTCTAGGGGTTTAATCGGGCTTGAACCTAAACTAGTTGGTAGCGTGGTGTGAGGTTTGAGGCAGAGGTCTCAGCGACGCGACTGCTACGCTACCGCAACTAAACCGGATTCAAGCACTACTTTACTCCGTTCTCATACAACGTACAGTGTCCGACACGACAAGAAGAAATAACTGCGACATGAGTTATTGGGATGCGAATGAGTTGTCTCCTTTTGGGAAAGGAGGAGGGAGGGGCTTGTTTGACTCTGCGTGAATAAGGCCTTTAGAGTTGTGCCGAGGAGCGAAAGGTTGGCTCAGCTTAGGGGAGAGGAGAGGGGAGACTTTTACTCGCTATTCCCTCGAAAACTTTAAGAGAAGCTATTCGTATTCAATTCCCCCATCTTTATTTCCTTCCACCTCTTCGAATCTCCTTTTTTCTTCCTCTTAATCTCCTCTCTTCTTTGGACCTGAGTTGTTTAACTGCTTGATTCAATCCTCGAGCGGGTAGTCATTCCTTTGGTCGTTCTTTAATTTGCCTTGCGTGCAGTTCAACACATCAGTCAATTTCACTATTCAACTTGACTTCAATCGTTTCTTCCACCTTTTACACACGAGACGTCAATTCGCACCATGGCACTCTCTAGGAGTTGGATTCACCTACTAGCCCTCGTGGCTGGAGTGATGGTTTTCATCGCATTCATCCATGCTATCAGTGGCACCGATCCAGCTGCCGACATCAGTCGCTGGGCAAGGTATGTCAGAAATCACCCTCTCCTCCACCTCCCCTGTCAGTTCTAGAAAACGAATACTCACGATGCGACTCGATACAGCAACTTTGGTGGCAATAAGCAACCAACACAACAACCCCCGCCATCGGAGCAAGGAGCTCATTTCGACGAGTCTTTCGACGCTTTCAATCCCCCTCCGCCGGAGCCTGAAAAGGAACAGCCGCCGCCACCTCCTCCACCAGCTGCCGCCGCACCTGCACCGGAAGCCGTTGAACCTCCCGCTGCGCAGCCGGATCGAAGCTGGTATGAAATTGCCAAGGAACAAGGCACCGACAAGGTGACGGACCACGAATACCAATTCATGTACGAAAAATATCTCCCTTCTCTACGCAACCAGCGTGTCAAGATGCTCGAGATTGGACTCGGATGCAACATGGTTCGTATTTCTCCTTCTCTCCTTCTCTCTTTTTCTTTGACTCTGTGCTAATTATTCCTTGTGCAGGCTTACGGCCCCGGCAAATCCTACTACACCTGGCTAGAATATTTCCCCAACGTCGACCTCTACTTTATCGAATACAACGCTAAATGCGCTGAAAAATGGGCCGACAAGACCGCAAACGCCCACATCTTCGCCGGCGACCAAGCAAACGTCACCTTCCTCGAGGAATTCCTCACCAAGGCCGGACAGGACTTTGACTTTATCATTGACGACGGAGGCCATACCATGAACCAGCAAATCACCTCGCTCGAGACCCTCTGGCGCGCCGTCAAGCCCGGTGGTTACTACTTCCTCGAGGATCTCCAGACTTCGTACGCCAAGAGCTATGGCGGTGACCCAACTACCAAGGACCCCAAGATTAAGACTGCGACCAAGTTTATTTACGAGTTGATTGATGATCGCATGACCGATGGTGACAGACATGAGATTAGCTCCGACATGCGCAGCATTGATTGCATGCGCGAGGTGTGCGTCTTTACCAAGAAGAAGCTTGGTGCTGAGTTTTAGACAGGATTCTGTCGGAATTGTATTTTTAACTGTTTTTTTCTTTTTCCTACTGTTGTCCCCTGTCAAAATATCAAGGGTACAGAAACTTAATTGAATGTGATGAAATTAAAGCACCTATCGCATCGATCGGAAAACGAACACTGGCTCTAAAATCCGATTGTCGCTTGCGCATTCCGCCAATCGTTCCAACTGTCTGTGTGCCCAAATGCCCTGTCTCGAGTAATAAATCGGTACCTGTACAAGGGTCGTTCCAAGCCCACATCGCCAGTTTGCTTGCCACATTCGTTTCATCTTCCAGTATGACGTGAGGAGTACAAGTAGTAACTGAAAAAGAGCGAACGAGCAAAATACTCGATACATGACATCGTTTCGCACCGAGGGCCCCCTATTTCGCTTCACCGTGCGAAGAAAGAAAGACTTATCGCCACTTGGAGAATCAGCCCGTTTTCTTACTTGTACTATCACGATCTGCGAGCTATCTATCCACTAAGCCGCCCGCAAA
Organism: Graphium sp. VPRI43844; assembly: GCA_019925285.1. NCBI lineage: Eukaryota > Fungi > Ascomycota > Sordariomycetes > Microascales > Graphiaceae > Graphium > Graphium sp. VPRI43844. Next base: position 22,466 of record JADHKT010000005.1, read on the forward strand.
GACCCACGAAGTTCGCTTGCTTGAGACAAGAGTGTTGGCAAATACGGAGTAGCGTCCCGAAAACTACCGCGCCCCCTTCCTTAGTGCTCGATCCGGCCCTCCCCTGATCAACACACCACTCCACTCTGAACACCTCTTATCAATGTTGAGCTTTTGAATCAGGAGGTGAAGGATATGGTAAAGGAAAGCGAGCCTAGAAGAGGATATGAGCAAGTGCACGCATACGCATATACTTGTAGATGCACTTTGAAAGAAATGAACAAAATTAAGGCATGCGAAATCCAGTGAGAACATGCTTGTAGGGCTGCAGTTTGTGAAGCTAAACTACATTTCAAACGCCGTCTTACAGAGACAGCTTAAAGTGGTGGGGCAAAAAGTCCCGTCCATCCAAGACTAGGCTATTAAACTACCAAGTACGGAGTACATGAGGCCACCTGGGCTGGGGCGATTCCCCCGTTCCCTGCCATCCTTCCATCAACTCCCCAGGCTGAACGGAACGTGTTCTTTTCCTCGTCTTCTTGCATGTGTCTCTAAATAACTGTCCAACTCCCAAGCGCATCTATTGTCATTCTTCGAAAAGCACTGAAGATGGAACAACTGTTCTCTCCTTCGAGGTCTCGAAACTCACAGCCCAAAGGATTTTCAGGAGAGACAAGAAAAAGGGTCCAATGAACACGCCCCCTCCCCACAGCAAGAGGTACTACGGATAGCAGAAGTAGTATGAGTATGGGGGAATTCCCACTTAATCTCGTATTGCAATTCCACCATGCCCATACAGTGTTGGTTAATACTCCACCAAAGAACAGAAAAGGACTGGACAGAAGATGAAATTGGAAAAGAAAGAAGCGGTTGCAGCTTTGCACGGAGAACATTGGGACAAGTTTCATTCCTTTTCTTCTGCGCCGATACTGCAACTTGCGGCTCGGAAATTTAAGAAGAAATCAATCAAATAGTTTAGAAACAGGGCGTTCAATCTTCCATTGCGACAAAAAGAAACCAGCAGTGAGCCGAGGGTAACAACTGTTATGTTCGTCTTAAGCCTAGGCCAAGCCAGCCCGTAAACGATCTCCTCCTTCCCCGCAGCACCACCCACCAATAGGTAATTGGACAGACAGGACCCCAGGTTTGGGAAACTCGCTTTAAGCCTAGAAAAGTACGGGAGGGTGTGCGGGAACGAAAAAGGCAACAAGCAAAGAAGGCGGGCGCAATTGTCGCAATGCAATGAAGCTCTGCGATGAACACGAGAAACAGCGCGCGCAAAAAAGCCTAGAGCGACAAGTCTCGCTGTGACGTTGAAACGTATCACACACGGCAACAGAGACAGACAGAAGATGCCATGGGTTTCTGGGGAATTAACTCTTCGTTGTATGATGATCTACGGAGTATGCTCAACAATTCTAGATTTCCACCGTCTCCCAAAAAAGGCCAGCCTCACAAGGGGTCCAGATGTTGGCGCCCCTTTCTTCCCGCTTCTCACTTCGTGTTCCTGTTTCCGAAATCAGCCCTCGCAAGCCTCCCCCTAATCTACGCATGATCACTACCACCTACCTCTCCACACCACCAACTTCTCTATTCAGAAGACAGTAGAAAAATAAGGTACGTTGTGGCGTTCTTTGTTAGAAGCTCTTGGGTGCTTTGATAAAATGTCGTTTCTGTTTTGTTCGTCACTAATTGCCTTAGTTTCTTTCTTTTCTTCTGTTCAGCCATTGGAAAATATCCCTTTTCCTCCCCCCCCCCCCAAATTCCTTGGGCGAGCCCTACTCCGTACGAAACATGACAGAAATGGGCACTGGATTTGTCTAACCCAAGGCTTGGGCTGATAAGTCCTCTTCCGTGGTACAAAATATCAAAGGTGGCAGGAGACAAGACATGTGTGCAAGAAGAGCGCAAAAAGTACCCCTCCATCATGCAAGAAGATTCACGGTAAGACTACCGACATGATAATTTCTACAGTTGGGCACTTAAGACGAATGGCATTTAGAACTGTTGCTTCATGCGACAATGCTCTCTCACATTATGGCATTCCGAATGGTCCTTTTGTCTTTTATAAAAATTGAAAAAGAGGAATCAAAAGATCCTCAAATAGAGAGAAATCGCAGAGTATGCCATAACGAAAAAATAGCAATAAATGAAAAAGAGGGAACATGGAGTAAGCCACCCAGTCTCGGTGACACCAATTTCAAAGGTCTCGATTACCTCGGTGATCCCCAGAATGTCAGGGTCTCACAGACGTAAAAGACATTGCGACCAATAAATCAATTAAAGAAATAAGGGCATTCGGGCTCCCCCAACACTTCCTTCGTTCCTTACCGCCCCAATCTTTTCTGTAATCTACGACTAACCGACTAACCGAAAAGCATTGGTTTAGACTTGAGACTCACTATGCACGAGGGTGGAAATTGCATCCGGGCTTAAGAAAAGTGCCTGCGTATTTCAAGCCACAGTCTCTCGCTTTCGGACCAATTGCTGCCCTGTCCTGCGCGGCGCGGGTGCAAAAAAAAAAAAAAAAAAAAAGAGAGAAGGGAAATGTGGACAGAAAGCCTGACAGTTTGAGCGAAGGCTGATTGATGGCATCGTGGGATTTACTTTCTGTCCCATTTTTCCATCACATTTTCCTCCCATGTTTTCAATATCCGATATCTTTTTCCACTGACACCCGAGCATAAAGATTCGCGGAAGAGCAACCGACATGAGAAAACCTTGCTTTTTGCCTCGCCAACTCGCCCTCCTTCCCCATGCGATACACGTGAGCTGACATTGGAAGTTGTGATAAGTCATGTTGAAACCCGCGCGAGGGGGGGCTGGCTCGGCTGAAGCACATCGGGATGCATGGCTGTTAAGCCACTTAACCGAGTTGTCTCCCACGTCTGATGAATAGTGTTTGCATCTGGAGGGGAAGCGATCACGAGAGCATATCTTCGAGACGAAATACGACGAGGGAACGGCATCCGAGTGGAGGGATGTGGTATTTTGAGGCTTGCTTGTTTGCCATCCGTTGAAGTGACGGGTCTTACTTTCTGCTGAATGAGATGGGAGTTAAAAATCAATCTGCCTCATGGCCCAAGCCACATCTTCCCGCCAACAGTCTTTCGAGCACGTTGTTTGAGTGATTTGCATGGACTGGGCGGGCTCACCGGTTCCCTTGCATGCTTTTCTTTTCATACTCTTGTTGTTTGGGGCTGTCGCTTGCAGCACAGCTGGAGGAGTGTTGACAGGGATGAAGGCTGTTGGTCTCTTGTCCGGGTACATATGGCCCAGGGAGCCTCGTATCTTTTCTTCTCATTCTCCTCTATCTCATTGTGGTTTAGCTATCAGACTTTCACTCTTCCTCAGATATCTGGGCAAAGCACACCTAAATTCACATCATTTTTGTCTTTTATCCATTTATCTTTTTGAACATATGTCCACATCATGGTCACTACAGTGATAGACACCGGCGATAGGGCTGCATCTACCAGGGCCCCGACTGACAGGGCTACAATCGATGACTTCACTCCTGAATGGGTCTGGGCCGACGATGAGTGCTCTTGTGTCTTTGCCCAGGGATTCGGCCGTAACCGTACAGTCATCTTCTCATTCCCCTCCAATAGGAGGAGTCTCCCTGGGCAATCGCGTCTGTTCCTTCTATGATGGTGCGCAGGTCAATGACCCCAGAGAGACCTTCGCCAACGCCAAGGAAATGCGCGAGGCCATCCTGGCTGCTGTCCGTCACATTTGGCCACAGTACTTACTCAAGGAGGCCGAGTCCCCTTTACATACCGTGCTTGTCGATAGTATGGATGGTTCGTTGGAGGGAATTACATGGAAGGTGTATAGACATGGTTTCTATTCGCGCTATCTCGGTATCTTCCGCCGGCAGGGTCGTAAGTTCAACTCTCCTTGCGTTTTATTCCATCTTGTTTGCCAGGTCGCATACTAACGCTTTGCAATTAGTTGGTGTGAGATTGGATCCCGCCTACAAATCGTATGACTATGGATCCCTGATTTGTTTTGAGCACTTGGGAGGCAGAGGATCCGTCACCCGCGTTCGTCTTCCCACTGGCGAACAAGCCGTCTTCAAGGGCGTTGATTTCCGAGACTTGGCGCAGCTGGTTGGGTTTTGGGAGAAGCAGAAGCAGCATTTCGCTAAGCCGTGACTTTTCTCCAGGGTAACAAAGGTGTACTTGTCTGCAAGCAATGATAGCCAAATTTAATAGTTAGGGTTTCATTTCATATGGTCACGTCACCATCGGCTAGGATCAGCAATGCTGACAGCCATACGATCACGAGCTGGTCACCGCATTTCATCTCTTCTCTGAGACTGGAACCCGGACTTCAAGAATAAATAAGAGTAGCTCTCCGGCTTTGTCTATTCGAAGAACCACAACTTCAGAACTTCACGAGTCCATATCCCCGGCGAGGCAAAGCGAACAAAATTCGCGGTCAAGAGTTACTGTTCGAAATTGGCAACTGAGGTGGGAGTCGCTGGCAAATGTGGACGTTCGCGGCCATCCATAATTAACATTTAATACTTGGAGAATCCTTTTCGAACCAACTCAACTAAACTTACTTGGTAGTTTCTAAAATATGGTTAGCTGTTTGGCGGGCCCATTTATCTAGTATACATGGCATTGAGCGAAGTTGAAGCAAAGGAAAGCAACTGAACGCTTCCTAGAAACTAATAATTGGTACAACGCTTCCCTTAGACATGCTCAACATCAATCTTGCCCTTTTCAGCAGCAGCGTTGGCAACACGTCTTGTCTCAGCTTCGACGAAAGCCTGGGGCCGCTTGCGCTGTGTCAAATCACTCTTGCCGCACACAATAATACCGGGGTTCTGGATGAAGATTTCGTCCATATCCTCGAGCGTACGCCTTGTAGTTTCTGGATATAGAAAAAAGACTACAGGGAAATAAGCCCAGCAAAATATCGCGAAGACTGTTTGATTATCAGTTAATTCGTTCTTCGTGATCTTTGTTGGAGGAGGAGTGAAGTTCCGTTGAAGCATCACCATCTCCGACAGCGGCTTCACGACAACTCCGGTATGGAAAGAACACAACTTACGTAAGTAGAAGCCCCATTTAAGGTTATCGACACCGGGCTTCGTGAATTGGGTGACGACGAAACCACCGAGCCTTCATTCATATGTTAGCATCCAAGTCGAGGGGAAAAAAAAGGCACATCATGAGCTTACCAGTTGGTAGCGGTTGCAGCTGCAGCACCACGCGTGCGCCATGCGAGAGAATTGATTTCCGAGTTGTAAACCCACGCAACCTTGGCCTGTGTACGGAGTAGAGAAAACTCATTAGAATTGCATTTTGCTCAAGATAAAGGGATTGTTTTGAAAATGGCTGGTCCACTTGACATCAGACATCCGACAGAAAGGGGGTCCACGCATGTGCCGAATATCGCGATGTCCAGGACAACATCGCCAAACTCCATTTGACAAAAGAACAATCAATATACGCACAAAAGAGGTCCCGTAAAAGAAGTAATAAAGGAAAAACATCGCAGTAACGACGCGGCCAAGCTAGAATCAAAAGGCGTTAGAAGTGGGCGAGTATTCATGGAGAAAGGCGGTTGGGATCTTGTCCCGATGGACTTACAAGTGCTTTTCGCGATTCGTCATGTTGGGCAACACGGAGACACATGGAAGCGATAAGGTAGCAAGAGCCCATGGTAGAGGCACCGTATAACATCATCCTAGAAGGAAAAATCAAATGTTAGATCAGATTACTCAAAACAGGGTGCTCGATGTGGGTTCCATGCAAAGGATTTGGTCACATACTTTCTACGGCCGAGGTTGTCAATCAAAAGAAGACAGCAGCAGGCAGAGAACAAGTAGATAGTTCCGTTGACACCAGTCAAAAGTCGGCTCATCTGCTCGTTGTATCCAACACTCTGCTGCAAAAGAGTGGGGAGGTAGTAACCGAGAGCGTTGACACCGCTGAATTGCTGCATGAATTGAGTTCCGCAAGACAGAAGGATACGACGGAAGATCTGGGTCTGGTCGCGGAAACGGACAACGTCGCCGATAGGAACGGTATCTTGGCGCTCAACCTGGATAGCCGCTTGAATGGAGAGGAATTCCTTTGTGACTTCCTCGTTGTCGATATCAATGTTCTTGCCCTGGAAACGAGCAATAACCTTGCGCGCCTCGTCGTGTCGGTCCTGAAGCATGAGCCATCGGGGAGACTCGGGTGAGAAGGTCAAGCAAATGGCGACAAAAATAGGGAAAATCAACTGGAAACCGAGAGGGAATCGCCATTGGAGAGGGCCGCCGTGGAAGAAAAGTCCGTAGTTCATCCAGTTGGCGAGACAGAAAGCGGCCGTGTTGCAAAGGGATCCGACGACGACAAGTTTTCCTCGGATTCGGGGTTTAGAGCATTCGGCTTGGTAGACGGGGCAAGTGGAAGATGTCACACCTATATCAAGAGAAAAGTTTGTTAGATTTCTGAATTATTGGAATTGCGAGGACAGTACGTACCCATTCCGAAACCATTGATGATACGACCGATAATCATCTGAGGCAAGTGCCACGACACAATCTGAAGAATAGCACCGACAAAGTTGGCAGTGAGACCGACCATAATCGTCTTGCGCCGACCAAGTTTGTCACCGAGGGTGAAGGCGAAGATAGCACCAAAGAAAGCACCAAGCTAGAAGGTCGCCGGAGTTAGTTCCATAATATCGGGTGCAATTTGAGGTCCGCGTCTCGACACTTCTGACCCTCAACGCGAAAGGAAAACGTACAGAGAAGCAGCTAGAAGTGATTCCGGAAATACTGGCTCTTTTGGTCTCTGGGAAGTATTTTTTGAAATCCTTGGAAATAAGGACACCGGAAAAGACACCCTGATCGTAACCGAACCAAGACATAGAAGCTGGAAACAAAAGCAACTTTCGTTAGTTTCACAGCCGCAGTCTAGGGTCAATAGGATGGGTGTTGACAACTTACCGGCGTTAACCATGGTCACAACAGTGATCAGGAAAGTGCCGTCCAGGCGCTCGTTTAAAGCGGTCATATTGGCGTATCAACCCCTATCTGGGTTCGACAATGGAAAAGGATGAGATGTTGACGCGTGAATGCTGCACCCTAACAACAGATGGGTGTCGCTCAATCTCAAGACTGCAAAGATAACCCAAGTTGATAGTCAAAGAAGCATGAGCTAAAGACTTTGACGGGCTTGTTGTCGATCAACAGATTGGAATCCAAGATATGATAGGAAAGAAGGGTCAGATGACTCTATATATACACCTGCAATGCTAGGTTTCCAGGGGGGTGGGAAAAAGAGAGGAATGGAACATGGATCGCGTGTTCTGTGATACACTGGCAGGTACTCCATGTATTGCCGATGTAATGGTTCGGAAGCCCGAGCTACTTTTTCGTTCACCTAGCTTCCTTGCCCCTAAACCTTGGTCGACTGTTTTCGGTTTCGGTTGTCACCCTCTGTTCTTTTGGTAGAACCAGGGTTTTGGGACCAAGGATTGCGCGGGGGATGTATGGAGAATGAAGAGCAAGGTAATATGGGGTAGAGATTCTCTCTTCTGTGGAGTGGAGTGCGGAGATGCGGAGAGTGTTGGATGATTTCTTTTAGCTCTCTGCTGCATTCTCTCCATGGGGCTCCTCGTTTGCCCCCCTGTTCCATCAAATGGAGCTAGAATGATGGACTGGGATCGCTTATTCTCTTCCCCCCTTTCCCCGTCGAAATTGCCGGGGAGGCGACGGTCTTTTTTTTTTTTCTGCGGGTGGGGATTTACTTCTGGGGTGATGGGGGGTCCGATTCAGGACGAGACTATGGAGATTGCGGGCTAGCGGTGTCTCCAGAGCCTCTTGTTTGAGGGAAGGGGGCATGGAGTGGAACCGTGCTGTCAATATCCCTCCGAGGTGTGGATAGAGACATTGGACTTGCCTGGTGAAGATTCATTGCCCGAAGCAATGCGTTCCCGACATGGACGGACCACTTCGCGATTGACACAACAATAGGAGACTACCCGCAGACCTATTCACGACGATGCCATCACCGACTGTCAACACTAAGCAAAGACTCAACAATCACTGTGAATAATCTTGTTCCCGTACCAACTTTCAAGAATTAACTATTTTTGTTTCGTTTAGCAATTGGCTTGTGCGTCGCTTGACTCATTCCGGTTAGAATGATCTGCCTCGTGTTGATTTTGGGCGGGTCACACCCGGCATGCGGGTATGGGCGGCAGGCACATCCGCGGATTGTTCTGATGATTCTCCACCATCTTCAGAAGCGATGTTGCCCTCACTTTGCGATGTCAGCGCTCTGCATCGTTTTCCGCCCTTCCCCGCTGAAACATGCGAGGTTGCAAAGAGCTTCTCCTCAATCCGTTCTGAACAAGGCCAGATGCAACAAGAACAGGCTAAACTCTTCCTGCTCAACTCGACAGACCATGCGCACCAATCCTTGTCAGTTTCAACCCAATTGACTCTTGCGAATAACGTCATTGTTGGCATAGCGGAAAGTCACCCGCATCCAGGTGTCGATTACCTGGAGCCATTTTTTCATTGCCAGACTGGACGGCATTTGAGCTTCACTCATTGAAGAAACGGAATACCTCAACGCCAGAGACGAAACTTCACAAAAGTCAACCTTGCCGTTTGCTTGCCGAAATTGCAACGGAACATCATAACCATGGCAGACTCGTGCGTAGAACACATGCCAGCTTTGTCTCAAATAACGAAAACTAATGATCGCTTCAACCGTGGCAGAAAACTCGTACTCGTTACCGGAGCCACGGGCTTCATTGGAGCGCACATTGTCGACAACCTTCTCGCCCGAGGATACCGGGTTCGCGGCACCACGCGATCGACCAAAAAGAGCGAGCAGATGATTGCAGCTCGACCACAATACCAAGGAAAGCTTGAATTTGTCCAAATTGGAGACTTTGAGCAGGGCGCAGAGTTCTCAGAAGCCGTTGCTGGTGTTGACTCTATCATCCACACTGCCAGTGTACGTTTCCCGTCACTGCCTTTGACGTGTTCAATCGAAGAAGTTATTCTGACATTGTTTTGTTTCATAGCCGTTAAACTATGCCGCAACCGACAACGAAAAAGAACTCATTCTCCCCGCCATCAACGGCGTTCGCGCCATCCTCACCGCAGCCGCCACTCCAACAACCAAAGTGACACGCGTAGTCCTCACATCATCCTTCGCCTCCGTGCTCGACGCCAACCGAAAAGCTCCCCCTTACTTTACCTACACGGGCGCCGACTGGAACCCCCTCACATACGAAGAGTCTATTGACAAGGCGACCACCGCCGTCATTGCGTACCGAGGCTCCAAGAAATTTGCTGAGCTGGAGGCTTGGAAGTTCCTCAAGGAGCAGAAGCCTAGCTTTGACCTTGTCACGCTTTGTCCTCCCATGACCTTCGGTCCCACTGTACATCCTGTGGCAAACCTAGCTTCGCTAAACGAGTCGAATGCCATGCTCTGGAAGATTGCTACTGGAATAAACCCTCTGCCCGTCGCACGAGTTCCTTTCTGGATCGATGTGCGAAACCTTGCGAATGCGCACGTGGAGGCTCTCTTGCGCCCTGAAGTTGGCGGAAAGAGATATGTCCCTGCCTCACCTGAGAGATTCTCCTATGGTCTTGCTGCTAAGATTATGGTTGACGAATTCAAGGCGCTTGAAGGCAAGGTGACTGTTGAAGATCAATTCATTGACGAGTCGCATGGATTGGACGGCGAGACAGCCGCCAAAGAGCTTGGATTCCAGTACATTCCTTTTAAGCAAACTGTGAAGGACTTCATATCACAGGCCCTTGAGATGCAAAAGTCTGAGTAGGAACATGTATGTAGCCTAACCAGATATCAAGAATAATGACAATAATTATTTAACATCCAAACCTGTCCCTACAACCTATTTACAGCTACATTGCGGCCGAGCTCTTCATCGTGATTATTGTCTCTAAAATGCTCCAAGTACATACTGTCCCTGCAGCAGGCTTATGCGAGACCAACGAGTCTGCATCAAGCTCAAGGATGTTAAGCTCTCCACAGTCCCAGGATGGCCTAGCCCAACTCTCACACGTGCCATGTAAGATACATAGCGTAGGTAATATCAACAACAAAGGAATAGTCATTCAATATTGGAGCGTTCCCATGACAAGAAAGATTTTCCAGTTGTCGCGCCAAGCCGACACAACCCGTAGGCCCTTCAACAAAACTTCTCGCCTCGTCCGATATTGAATAGTTTAATTGAATTAATGCTGAAGCTAATATTCGGTGAGATGGCCTGGTATGAAGGCTAAACGATCTTACAGTCTTGGCTCGTGAATAGACCAGGGATAGAGGCAAGCCTGCCGCCCCTGGGTGTGTGCAGCGGGCCGCCTATCCCCGCCCGCCATCGTCACGCGGAAGTCAAGTCTCCACGTCCTGGCTAAGGTAACCTTCTAGTGCAGTAGCGGGGATAGCGGTAATAGCAAATATTCTTGGAACATGCGGTGAGAACAAAGAGCTAATGTCCGTGTTGGTTGATCATCTGGTTGGAGATGGAGAACACATGGGCAAAGATGTCCACCTGGTTCTTCTAAGCTATTCTTTCTGCTGAATGGATGGGTGGAATTTTTCAACTTTGCGACCCTTTGGATTTGATTCACAGATAAATACATACTGTTTTGGCTATTGACACTCTTGGCCATCCACATCTACGATACTCAATACTCGCTTTCACAAAATAGTAATTCTAAGTTGAGAAAATGGTCTACCCGGATACCTTTGAGGGCTTTGCTGTCCACTCGCCTGACAAATGGAATCAGCCCAAACGGTTTGAGGTAAGATGATATGCCATTCGTTGTTACCAGGATGTGCAATTAGCTATACGCTGGACTGTACTGACAGGCCTTGTATGAATTTAGTTCAAGCCCAAGCCTTTCGGTGACAACGACATTGATGTCAAAATTGTCGCCTGTGGTGTCTGTGGCTCGGATGTCCACACCGTGACTGGAGGTTGGGGAAACAAGAACTGGCCTATCATCCCTGGACATGGTACGTGGAAACAGGACATCCCATTCTTTATATACCCAAATGTTTTGGGGTAGGGGGGCGAGACCCCGCAAGTTGGATGCGTCAAGAATGAAGACTAACCAAACTTGTCTGTGTAGAGATCATTGGCGAGGCCATCAGGGTTGGCCCCAACGTCAAGTCCGTTAAGGTTGGAGACCGCGTTGGAGTAGGTGCACAGATATTTGCCTGTCTAGAGTGTGACGTCTGCAAGGAGGGTAACGAGACCTACTGCAAGAAGCAAATGGGTATTAAGCTTCCAATCTTAAGCTGGCAGCTGCAGCAGGCGAGCTAACTATTACATCAGACACCTATGGCGCCTTCTACCCTGATGGCACCCTTTCCATGGGTGGATACTCGTCGCACATTCGCGCCCATGAGCACTGGGTGTTCCCCATTCCTGAGTCTCTGAAGACGGAACTTGCCGCTCCTATGCTCTGCGCCGGCCTTACTGCCTACTCACCTCTTGTGCGAAACGGTGCCGGACCGGGCAAGAAGGTTGGAATTGTTGGACTGTAAGAGCTTTCTCACCAAGTCTGTTTGTTTCGAAAGCTGACATCATGGATCTACAGTGGTGGTATTGGTCACTTTGGTGTTCTTTTCAGCAAGGCCCTCGGCGCTGAAACTTACGCCATTTCCCGGTCCGACCGCAAAAAGGCTGATGCTCTCGCCATGGGCGCCGACGGTTTCCTTGAGACCCGAAGCCCTGGTTGGAACACTCCCCACGAGATGACCTTTGATCTCATCATCTCCACAGTCAGTGGCGACGACGGTTTCGACCTTGCTCCCTACCTCACTCTTCTCCGTGTCCACGGCAAGTTTGTCGCTGTCGGACTTCCTGAGGGTGAGGGCTGGCGTGTACGCCCCCAGAGCCTCCTTGGCAACGGATGCTTCATTGGAAGCAGCCACTTGGGTAGCCGGCAGGAGACTTTGGATATGCTCAAGCTTGCTGGTGAGAAGGGTATTACTAGCTGGGTCGAGACTATCCCTGTCAGTGAAGAGGGCTGTGGCAAGGCTTGTGAGTATTTCCCTACTGAGCGCATCCCTTTCGATCTTTCGAGTAGACGATCATTTGCTAACTGTGATGCTTAGTGGAACGTGTTCACAACAACGATGTGAAGTACCGCTTTACCTTGGTTGACTACGACAAGCAGTTTAATTAGATGGCTTATAGAGGGGGATCAACGGATATGATGACAAAAGTGATTTGGTGATGATATTCTGGGGGGTTCAAACGGATAGGCGTCATGAGATATGTTATGTAGTCAATAAAAACTGGTTATGAAGCATAAACATAGAGTCCAATGTGTCAAGGTCCTTTGTTATTTTTATCTCGCACCCCTTAACATAACCCCCCCCCCCCCCCCCCCCCATCATCGCGTTTGATCCAAGATCAGCAGGCTTTTCCTCGGAAACTACGGAGTACTGCGTACTAAACTGGCGACAGGCCGATCGCTGCTAGATAGACTATGCTGCGAATTATCACCCTACTAAGCTACAGGAGATGCAAGGTTTTCAAGTGTCGTGTATCGTGTGTCGTGTATTATGCTTGATTCCCCTAATATGTAATATGTCCTGTCCGTTCGACCTTTTATATTACGCTCTTATCATGTAAAGTGGCCCTTCCTGCAGTCTATATGGTGCCTAAAGCTACACTTTGCTTTCTATGACTGGATATTTTAGTTCCTGTATCCTCCATATACGGCATCAGTGAAGCGAAACAAGGCGGCCCACTCCAAGGAGACTCACAAGAGCATCACAGTCACTCTTCACAGTTGCCAAACGATTATGGACCAAGGGCTTAGGCTCTAGTCATTTCATAAAAGACGGCATTCTATTTTCAGCTAATATCTTTGAATCTCTAATACATTGCACATTTAAACAAAACAAGATTATAATTCACCACCAGTAGGCTGTGAGTCAATCTTCAATCCAGTCTCGCTAGTCCAGAAGCTTCCAGTGGGATAGGTGTACTTCTCAAGTGCCTCGTCAGTGTAGCCAATTGAGTAACCAGGAGAGACGGGAGTCTCGTAGTGGGCATTGACAACGCGCGAGGGGTGGCGCAAGTTCTCGCGGAAGCTGTCGGCGTACTCGAGCATGGACTTGCGGCCGGTGACGGCAATGTAGTCGATCAAACTCAAATGAGCGGTAAGCTCTGTGAGGCCCATGGCGCCGTTGTGGGGAACGCAGGGGACGTTGAACTTGGCAGCCATGAGCATAACGGCCTGTTGAAAAACTACGCGTTAGTGTCTGGAAATAAACAAAGAAAGCTTGTGGGTATTGTGACATACCATGCACTCGTTCACACTACCGAGGCGAACAGAGTCGATCTGGGCAACGTCGGTGGCCTCGGCTTGTAGAAGCTGCTTAAAGGTGACTCGGTTCTGGGCAGCTTCACCAGTGGCGACACCAACACCGTAAGGCTTGAGGGCCTTGCGAATGGCAGCGTGGCCGAGAACATCATCGGGGTTGGTAGGCTCTGTATCAATCGCGTTAGTATACAGACAGTAGGACGAATTGATTTTCAGGTGAACTTACCTTCAATGAAGACAGGCTTGAACTCAACGAGGTGCTTCATGTACTCAATAGCCTCAGGAACGCTCCAGACCTAGCATGCATGAGTTAGTAGTTGGTCTTACATATCTCCAGCAGGTCTCGCAGAGCCTTACCTGATTGGCGTCAATTAAAACCTGGTAACCCTTGTCGTAACCAAGAACCTCACGGACAACAGTGAGCTTGGCGCGGTCAGCCTCAATGCTGGATCCGACCTTGAACTTGAAGACAGTGTATCCCTTCTTGATGTCCTCGTCAAGCAACTCCCTCATCTTCTCGCCAGAAAGCGCCATCCAGCCAGGAGAGGTAGTGTACGCCGGCACTGCAATGTTCTCCTTCGCCTCCTTTAGTCGCGCCTCCTTGCCCTCCTGCGCAGCCTTGAGGATTTCAATGCCAAGCTCGGGGGTCATGACATCGGTAATGTAGCGGAAGTCAATGCATCGCACAAACTCCTCGGGCGACATGTCGCAGACAATTTCCCACACGGGCTTTCCGAGAATCTTTCCCCAGAGATCCCAGACACCGTTGAGGACACCGGCAACGGCGAGGTGTGTGACACTCTTCTCGGGGCCAACCCATCGGTATTGCGAATCGGAGACCATGTAGCGCCATGTCTTGCCCATGTCGCGAGTGAGTTCCTCCATTGTGCGGCCGACGACGCGCTTGGCAAAGGTTGCGAGACACATGCAGATGAGTTCACTGCCACGACCGTTGCTGAAAGCCTAGATTGAGACTGTCAGTTTCAAGTGTGTCTACAATATGGTGCGTGGGACACCAAGAGAGCTAGAAAGGCACAACTCACAATTCCCTCTCCTATCAATCCGGGCTGGTTTGTGATGAGCTGAATGTAGGGCTGCGATCCGTTGGTACCAACGTGCATAGCATCGGATCCAACACCAGCCAAACTCGTGGGGAAACGAAGATCAATAATCTTCGCATCGATGATCTTAACATCAGCGACGTTGAACTTTGGTGCCGCCATTTTGAATGTGTGTGGTTAAGGGGAATAGGAGGGGAAAGAAAAGGAATGAATTGCAAGACTCAATTGCAAGACTCAAACGCAATTGTGTGGAGGTGTTTGGAAGATGGAGGGAAAAGGGAGGTCAAGGGTAGAAGGTAGGAGGATGGATCGTGACAGTTGTGTGAAGCTTCGAGAAAGCTATGGGGAGCTTGGCATTTATTGATATGTAGGAGGATGACGTCCGCAGATGAAACAAATTGCACTTGTAAATAAAGCGCACATGTGGAGGGGTAGGTCTTGCCAATGAATAAGGATGACTAGGAAAGATCCGAGTCGGGGGCAAATGATATAGTTCAGGGGATATCGCCTAAACCAAAGAAGACTGAGTCTCGGTAAAGCTGCGGTCTCCGTCTACTTGGGGAGAAGTTCTTGGTTTGCTCATTATTACTGCCGCCAAGCCGCCGCGAGAAAAGAAAATAGTCTAGAACTCCCCCACGTATCCATTCAACCCTGGTAAAGTGTGGGATGAGGATTAGCACGAGAAGCGACTCGCTAGAGGCTTAGTCTTGTTTTGCCCCCGGGTCCGCCTAACCGCGGTCACAGGATGGACGATTCGAAGCATGGGGTCAATGGGGGGGGGGGGGGGGGAGTGCGGAGAGACGGCGTGGTCTGACAGATACCGGTAGAGATGTGGTACTTGCAATTTTCATCTTCCCCGTACGTTCGGAATACGGAGATTAATTAACATCACAAACCTGGGGTTCTGAGTTTCTCCCACGACTCGCCGCCGGTGAGGAGGTGTGGGAGGAATGCGAACTCGGCCCACATGCCGCCTCCCCCCGTCTTGCATATCGCCATGTCGACCCATTCAAACCTTTCCAGGAATTGCTGTCATGCCGCCTAGCCCCGACGCTAAACAGGGTTATGTTGTACTATCCCCCACATGGGCCAAGAGAGCAGGTAATCCTTGCATCTACTTTCCGTCGACAAGTGCCGCGACACTCGACTGAGAACTGATTGGTATTCAAGTAGTACTAGGTCGTTGGGGAGCTCTAAAGATTGTTCTCGTGAGAGCTGTGACGATGCATGAGTAGCGTGCCCATTGGGTGGAGGTATGCGTGCATGGCTCCATAGGGAGGAGCAGCTACTGCACATGGCGAATAGCAAAGCCGGCTCCGACTTTTAGAATTGAATCGAGCTCTATTTTGTCTTTGGAGCTCTAGTCGCATCTTCCATACACCGATTGAGAAGCTGTCTTTACATCAATTGAAAGGCCACAACTTCATCACTTGGAATCATCGAGACAGTTGTGAAATTTCAGTTTACTACGATCTATATCAAACCTCGTTGCACCCATTCCAACCCAAAGATGCCTTGCGAGCTTAAGCCGGGTATTTACTCGCCCACCCAAGTCTTCTTCGACCGCGAAACCGAAGACTTGGACACCAAAACCATCGGCGACCATGCCGTGCGCATGGCTAAGGCCGGAATCGTCGGTATCGTGACAAACGGATCCAACGGCGAAGCAGTGCACCTATCAGTCGAGGAACGTGCAGTAGTCACCCGCGTAACACGCGAAGCTCTCGACGCAGCCGGTTTCTCCCACATCCCCGTCATTGTCGGCGCATCCGACCAATCTGTGCGAGGGACACTCCGACTATGCGAAGACGCGGCGAAAAACGGCGGTGACGCTATCCTTCTCATGACACCCAGCTTTTTCAAGTGGGCGGCCGACACCCCAACTATCGAGCGATACTTTACACAGGTGGCTGATAAGAGCCCCATTCCTCTTATAATATACAACTACCCTGGCGCCGTATCTGGGATTGATATCGACTCCGACAGCCTAATCCGTCTCGCCGAGCACCCCAATATTGTCGGTACCAAATTTACCTGTGGAAATGTTGGAAAGCTTGCACGCGTTGCTGGCGCCACCAAGGCCGTCTCCGAGAGATTCCCCGAACGTACAAACAACGAAGCCAAGTACTTTGCATTCTCGGGTATTGCCGACTTCATCAGCTCGTCCGTCGCAGTGGGCGCAAGCGGCGCCATTGTCGGTGCTGCAAATGTCTTCCCTCGTGCTTGCGTGTGGGCTTACAACCTTGCCATTGCTGATGACAAGAATGCGATTACTGTCCAACAGAAACTAGCTGCTGCTGATTGGTCTCTTACCAAGAGAGCTATCCCTGGGTTCAAGGCTATCCTTGAACACTACCATGGCTATGGTGGCTTGCCTCGCGCCCCTATGGGTGCACTTTCTGCTGAGCAGTCGAAGGCTCTATGTGATGAAATTGACTGGATGATGAACATTGAGAAGAGTTTGATGGACATTGGCCAATAAATGACGACAGAAGAAAAGAGAGTTTAGATAGAGGTGTTGGCATTGGTATTTTGATAAAACAATCGACATCGCTAGCTAAATTATCAAATAAACAAAAAAAAGGTTCCAAAAGTTTATAGACATGACAATATTCGTTGCTTGCGTTGCATGTCTTCAAGAATCGTAACAACAGTGGACAAACTCGATATCCTCCACTGTCGAATATTCGAAATGGCGAGGGTTTGGAGATCATCTATGTCGGGAACAAGATGCTTCAAGGTTGGACTCA
Organism: Graphium sp. VPRI43844; assembly: GCA_019925285.1. Classification (NCBI taxonomy): domain Eukaryota; kingdom Fungi; phylum Ascomycota; class Sordariomycetes; order Microascales; family Graphiaceae; genus Graphium; species Graphium sp. VPRI43844. The sequence goes on from JADHKT010000005.1 coordinate 39,598, forward strand.
AAGAAGAGAGGGTGAGGACAATTACAGCGCCCAGGCAACTGAAGATGATGAAATAAGTAAACGAATAGACACGACATGACGACGACTAAGGATGACTTACGAGATGGAAAATGTCCAAGTGTAGGGACTAGGCTTCTTCAAAATGCTCGTCGTGAGCTGCAAATACACTCTGCAGCTTTCAATACAAATGGCAGCCTTCTCCACCATTTGTTGAGAATGCGTTGTGTCTTTATTCATAGCGATATTCAAAGCAAAAGGGCGGTAAATGATGTGACGCGCAGCAAAATAGCGTATCTTCAGCACGGCTTCCCTGTCGGACTGGGTCGGTCCAACGGTCAATAAGGGGCGATATCGATCGGGAATGGACACATGCCACAGGTCTAGTTGGCGTTGAAGTTCGTCACAAACGACAATCATGGAGGAAATTTCTTCATTTGAAAAGTCTTCAGGCGCCATTAGCGCCGTCGATGAGAGGCGTAGAACATGGGGGTTTTGTTTTCGTGGGTAGAGAGAATTATGTATGCGATTGAGAAGGCGACGGATTGAAATTTCTGCCAAGAAGCACGTTGATTGCATCTCTCCTAGGTTTTGAAGGTTCGGCAATGGAGTCTCGTCGACGAATTGCTGGAGGCCGCTCCGTGGGAGTTCTACCTCGGCGAGGCGATCGCATTCTACGAGGAATGAAGACCAAATGAGTCGTAGGAGACTTTCGCGGGACTCTGGTCCATCATGCCTTGGGTCAAATCTAGTTAAAACAGTAAGCAAAAGGCCGACATGTTGTTTTTCCAGGTTAGAGACGAGAAATACTAACCCGGAGAGTTTGAACTGAATGATGGTTGATGCAGAGTAAATTAATCGCCAACTTTGCAGTGGTCTAATAATGTACGCGAAATAAATACTCGCCAGCACCAAGGCCTGTGGGAGTAGAATGCTATAGGAAAATGACCAAGCCGACAACGTGATCAACGTAGACATAGCATGTTGCATGTATTCCATACCAGGAGGTTCCCGCGAAAAGTCGGTAAACTCGGGAGATGCGAGGGCAACTGAGCTCAAAGCGAAAACAACAAGACAGAGTGCTGATTCGATACTTGAATCAATGCCATTTATGAGAACATTTCCGTATATGACACGGAAAGTCTCCTCGTCTAAAATGGGATGGTTATCATGCACGAGGGTGAAGAATGTCGAGACCAAATAATCCGTCATTTCACGGTTTATTTGAGGGAATGGCGCGTTCACGAATGGCGGCATTAAAGAGAGTTCGGGCGGAAGATCATTTCGAGCCTCGAGGAGGAGGAATAAATTGTTCGGATATTCTCCCACGAGTGCCTGCATCTGCGGGAGACCTAACAGATAGCTTGACGAAGTCTTGTGCTTTACGGGAATGTCGAGGGGTGGCAGACTTCCGACGTCGGATTGCGCGGCATCGTAATTTGGTGAGAGCCATTGTGGAAAGGAGAGGGTTTGGGGGTGGCCGCCAGGACCGAGGGGACCAGATGATGAGAAGCTGTGTGGTGATGTGCCTTGAAGATCATCTCTTGGAGCTGGGCGGGATTGTATCTCGGAACATAGGGCCGCGACGGCCTGTGTATGTGTTTCGAGGATGGACTCGACGCGGCGGAGTTTGTTTAGGATCTCCCTGCTTCCACCAGATGTGTCGATTCTACGAAGGTGTTAGATGCATTTTCATCTTGGTAAAGGGCGTCCAGTGTTGTAACATTAGGGCATTAGGACGTTTACCTTTGAAGAGGCGTGTCATCGTAGTGACATTCAACCTCCGACTCGATACAATTGAGACAACTCGGCTTTCCAGCGTCACATCGACGTTTTCTTGAGAGGCATCAACGTTAGAACTGCCAAGTACAAGGTTGAAGTGGGGGGGGGGGGGATAGAGAAGAAATGAATGACATGATCAGGAAATAGGAAATAGCATGATGAGCCAATACAGGTATGGTTCATATGCAGGTACAAAATGACGGTGGCATAGGGCTGATATGATTCTCCACAGTGCAATGCATCTGTAGGTATGATGCCGTCCATAAGAAACGGCAGAGCATAAGCAAAAAGGGTTCATGCAGTCGGGGATATTTCGCTGCAGGAGCTAAGTACCTATGACGACAAAATGAACAAGCTAATGCTACTCTCTTCCTGTTAAAACTCATAACAGGATCTCCTCGAAGCGAAGCCGAAGGGCTCTGGTAGAAGCCCGTCTCGTCCGCTCAACGAAAGGCAAGTCAAGTCAGCCCCTTCCAAGTTTGACGAATGCGCTTGCGGGCCGCTTGAATATTAGCGGAAGAGTTGTGGAAGAGTTCCACAACAGCAGACTAAGCAATTTGAATCAAATATCAAATCACAGAGATCGGCGTAAAAAAAGAAGAAAAAAAGATAAATTGGGGGGTGGAATTGCAGTGGTTCGGCGCGGAAAGACGTCCCGTTTGAATGCAAGAGTAGAGATTGGGCGGGGATAGAAGGCGAGGATATAATACGGAGTCAAATCCTGGGGCTACCACATTTTTGGGGGGAGGGAACCTGGGGAAAACTCCGGGGATCGGTCGGCAAATGAACATTCTTGGGAACTCAGGCCAAGTCAGACGATGGAAGTGGAGTAGACTAGAAAAGCCGAGAAGTTTTCGTTTGGCGTGCGTGCCCTAATTTACCTAGTCTAGATGGCCTCATGGCTTTGACAAATGACCCCGCTGATGTGTCATGAGAAAAGGAGGCATTTGGAATGGGATCGGAGAGAGCAAGGGTGGCTTGACGGCTTGACGAGTTTACAAACTTTGAACTTTATGCAATCATCCGTAACCGCATGATTGTCAAAGACAATTCCAGAGACGAATTTATCGCTCTTCTTAATGACCAACTCTGTTGCAGAGTCAACTCAATTGCTAAAAGACTTTGGTTGGTTGCCCCTCCATGGATGGACACCTTCCCCGCACTTTGCAGGGTGGGTTGGGTTGGTGTTGTCTCATTTTGTTATCACAACTCAACTCTCTTCGTCAACCGCCATCTCGACAGGGTTGAATTGCGATGCATACTCGACACATTTGACAAAGTCTCAGAAAAGCAATATTCCAAATAAGCACCTGTATTATAGTCTATTTGATAATCAACTTTATCGTTTCAAATTCTCGTGCTTGTGTGCTTCCTTCACCTTATCGCGTATATTATGTCATCCGCACAGAAAATGGTCAAATCTTCGGCTTCGTTGGAAGATGAAAAGGGAATTGAGTTTAACATCCCCCCGAAAACGAGTTTCTGCATCCATACCTTTGATTGAAAAAATCACCAGCTTTAAAAATCTCATCTTTTAGTTGTCCAGTTCATCATCCTTCCAGCTCGTAACACTGTCTCTGCCTTGCACGATCCCTCAAATCCCACCATGGCCAACCCCTCTCTCAAGGGCCATAAACTCCGCATCCTCTTCCCGTGGCCCGTCAAACCCGAGAACATCGACCGCCTCCACAAGCTCTACCCAGATCTTGTCATCGAACCATTCTCTGTAGCCACGCCGTGGAGCGATGGGCCGACGGCTGAACCTCCAACTGACGGGTGGGAGGACGTGACGATCTTGCTGTCGGGTGTGCACTTTCCCGAAGTGAAGCAGGTCCCAAATTTGCAATACGTGCAGCTCGTGAGCGCTGGTGCGAATCATGTCTTGGGGCTGCCCTTGTTCAAGGAGACCGATATTTCGTTTTGTTCTGCAAACGGAGTTCACGGGTGAGTGATCTAGGAGGGGTGATATATTTGGTCAGATATTGTACCATCCTAAGAGTCGAACAGTAGGAGTTCTTTGCTGTATACAATGATGCTAATTCGATGGTAGACCGCAAATATCAGAGTGGGTGATTGGCACCTTTTTGGCAAGCCAACATCGCAGTAAGTGATATCCATGGGAGGAATCTTGCTGTAGAGCTACTTCTGATGTTTATATGGCCCATAGTACCGCAATACCTGGATGCGCAAAAGCAGGGTAAATGGAAGCGTGACTCGAGGCTGGTGCGAGATACCGTAGGCCAGAGAGTGTGAGTATCTTTTGCATCCAGGGACTTTTTCCATCTTGAATTCTTTACAAATTATACATTTACTGACCTGAGATCAAAAACCAGTGGCATCTTGGGATATGGAGGCATTGGCCGCCAAGTTGCTCGTGTCGCAAACGCCATGGGAATGGAAGTATATGCGTACACCCTCCATCCAAAGGACACCCCTGAGTCCCGCCGGGATCACGGATACGCACCACCAGGCCTTGGTGACCCAGAAGGTGAATTTCCAAAGAAATGGTTCTCGGGCGGTTCAACTGAAGAAGTGCACGAGTTCCTCGGTGCCGATCTCGACCTCCTTGTCATCGCCATCCCACTCACGGACAAGACCACTGGACTCATTGGAGCACCGGAGTTCAAGATTCTCTCAAAGAGCAAGACATTTGTGTCGAATGTTGGACGAGGCCCGATTGTCAAGACTGATGAGCTCATTGAAGCTTTGAACGACGATTTGATCCGTGGCGCAGCGTTAGACGTTACGGATCCCGAACCGCTCCCTGATGGCCATCCGCTTTGGAGCGCGAAGAACGTTATCATCACGCCTCACGTGAGTGGAGGCTCGACGAATTACGGTGCTCGGGTTTTTGCGATTTTGGAATTGAATTTGGGGAGGTTAGCTGAGGGGAAACCGCTTGTAAACTTGGTCAGTCGTAAGGAGGGATACTGAGAAGGCGACCTATCGCAGGGGGCCCAAATTCACCATAGTGCACTGGAACAATAGAATACACTGGGAACAGTCGCTAGAAACTACCCGTATTACCATTGATGGCCTGTCGCCAGCCACTAACCGGCCCCAAACCCCCCACCATGTCAATCCGTGGGGTCTGCTGTATGCCGTATTTCGTGTTTTTTTTTTCTTTACACCTCATTCTCCAACTAAACCAAAGCTACCCTTCTACGGTGGTGTATAGCATTTGCTCAATGGGATAGAGGAATAGTTCAGGCCTCACCCGTGGGACAGAATTCAGCCCTTTTCTGAGGCGCTCTCGACTGCAATACCTCTTCATACATGTTTGTCCACCAACACAATTCAAATTGCTTCTAGGAGCAAACGGGCCATCGCCGTCCCCGATGGGCTTGCTATTGTTAAACCCGCAGAAAAAGACCAGTCGCGCCTGTCATGGTTGAGGATGAGTGTGCACGGAGTATTAGTCGAGGCAGGCAACGCCACAAACAAGCCCAATGAAAGCCACCATGTGGCGGTGTCAAGAAAACAGTGCTGGGAGATTCGGACAAACTCAGAACAAGGTCGCAAAAATATTGTTTTTTTCCCTCTAAAATCGAAATTCAATATTCTGTGTAATTAATTATCCGCTATTTATATGAGCGAATCTCGTGTAAGCTGGTTGACGAACACGCCCTTTCTTGGACTGCAAAGGATATACGGAAGTTTCATGCCCTCATCTCCACTTCGAACGAAGGCCGTGGCGTGCCGAGAAATACCGACGGACTTCTTACTTGTAGAGATAACACAAAAATCAAAAAGCACACGCAAATAATCAAGAACACGAGAGCGTCAATATTTCAATTTCATACTCTCATCGAGAACCACTTTTCTCAACTGCAATACAAGATTTTTCCCACTCAAAAAAAAGGAAAAGGAGATTCCTTCCAATGGCGTCCGCCACAGCCCCAAGCTCAGAAAAGAACCTCAACATAGAAGACAGACTCAAAGAAATAGCGACAACGCACCCCATAGCCCTCGAATTCCAGTCCCAATCGGAAACCATCCAAGTAACCCGCTCAGTCCTCGCACTCCAACCAGAAAACCTCCCCTACAGCCTAACGGGCACAACCCTCTCGGGCCCCGAAACAATCACCCAGCCCTGGGTCTTCAAAAACGACGACACGGGTTCCCTCATCGCATTTTACCACTTAGGAAGTCGGCTCGCGGGACACGCGGGTATCGTGCACGGTGGAATTGCCGCTACCCTTCTTGATGAATGTATGGGGCGGGCGTCGTTTGCTAGGTTACCGGCCAAGACCTCGGTTACTGCGAAATTGGACCTCGTGTATAAGAATCCTATCATGGTGAATAGTTTTATTCTTGTTAGGGCTGATACTACCGAGGTTGAGGGACGGAAGGCGTGGGTGAAGGGTGTTGTGCAGGATGCTCTTGATGGACGGGATTTGGCGTTTGCGACTGGGTTGTTTGTGCAGCCGAAGTGGGCGGCGGAATTACACCAGATTCTCTAGATTTCAGATATAGCGTTTTTGAATAGCTTGCTTGAAAGATGAATAGACTCGGATTACACCACTCCAACATGTTCCACCATCGAAAAGCCCTTGCCTCATCAGAGACAATGCGTCAACCCAAAACGACAACGCTTATCCTGTGTAAACAACAACAAAGTCCGAGCAGTAAAATATTTTCCGCTCTCGAACCGTCGCAGCGCATCCTCGTGTCCCTTGGTCGGAATAAGATACGCAATGCCCGGAACCGGATGCGGCAAGTTAAAACCTTTGTCCCCGCCGGCGTGAACCATAGCTTTAGACCGTTCGCACCACGAAATGGTTGGCCCTCCTATGGCCATGGCTTCATAGACCATGGGTCGCGGGTCTATTTCCGTCATATTTTTGAGGATATATGATGCTTCTGGTGTATCGTAAAAGAAGAAATATTTCGGGTATTCGTCTCGACAGGGTCTTGATATCTCGGAGTGATCGGGTCTGAACTGTGGTAAAGTGGGATCAATCTCCGACCAGGCCAATTTTGGTTGTCGAGTTACTTTGTCTTCGCGGGGGACGAAACATGGTATGATAAAAGGCTGGAAAGTATGGATCTGGCGGTCAAGCCAGTTCAAAAGACAGCGCTTCACATGTCCGTCGATGATACAATATTTCCGGTCATTCTTATGGCGACTACTAACGTAGACCGGTAGGGCGTATTCCAAGTTGGCAATGGCCTTGATCTTACTTGGTGGAGGTACACCATCTTCCAAGCAGAGAATATATCGCTCTTTATCGGTTGTGCCTTCGGGTACGGGGCCAGACTCGGAGGATTCCTTGTCTAGTTTGAGGGAATATTTCTTTGCTGCTTTTGCGGTGGGGTTTCGAATGGGCTTTCGCCTAGGAGCGCTCAACTTTCTTCTTCGTTGTTTGGTATTGCCTTGGTTTGTAGGTTTTTTGACGGTTGCTTTTGTGGTGGTGATGTGGACATGCTTTGGTCGGGTGGTCGAGTGTCTCCGTCGTTGCGTCTTGACTTTCCTGGCTGGCTTTGTGCGAATTGCTTTTTCAGTCTTTTCAAAGGCAACGCCCTCGACCTTTTCTATGGCTACACTTTTGACCTTTTCGGGGGTCTCGTCTTCAGTATTTTCGAGGGTTGTATTATCTTCAAGCTTGGGAACATCACTGCGGTCGTCGCTTTTTAAGGCTCGGCTTGTGAGTCGTTTCCAAGCGGAACGTACAATAGAGCGACAGCGTTCCATCTTGGATGAGTTTGTATTGTATTGCATTGTTATCAAAAGGGTACTTTTGTGAGAACATTTGATGATGGGATTTGTGTTTGATGATGTCGGAGGATGCAGAGAACAGAGAATGTAAAATACCGGGAGAGCCTGTCTACTTTTATACAAGTAGAGCAAAGGGAGCAATCGTCAATGGAAAATCCTCCCTTGAATAGTAGTCCTGCAGCAAACATGCAGTTTTCCTCCTGTAGGGCACGACACTGCATTTGCATTGGCCGAGTCAGAATCCCATATACATTGAAATGCGAGTAAGGCATCTGAAAAGAGAACAAACAGAAACGCCCCAATCCCTACCACGCCGACGACGTAAACCTCTGTACAAAGTACTGTATAGCAATATTTAACCCGGCAGAGAAAATAAGATAGACTGCGTACAGTCGGAAATCCCACTTTGATGCTATGGCATCTGTCGCATTCCACCTTGAAGAAACGACATTCGAAACCTCGACAACTGCATACGATACCACAAAAGTAAAAAGCGCATGACCGTATATCCAGAATATGCGGATGGCAAAGTGTAACCGTTCGGAAGTAGAATATAAAATCCGCGACGCTCGTAGCATGACAATGTCCCGCCATGAGAAACGGGCGCCGCAATGGACCGCCAAAAGGGCTGTTTTGTCCCATCTATGTCCTATTGCCGCTCCTGTCATTGGAAGTCCAAACGGTCCACGGACCTCTGAGGCTAATCTCTTGAGGCTTTTTTTTCGGAGTCCTTTGGGAGACAGCATGAATGCGAGTAGTTGAGCACTTCCCAAATACGCCGAGGCGTGAACTGCGCTGCCCCATACACCGCCGGTGATGGTCAGATCAACGTCCTTTGATTTCAAAATGGCGAGTATCTTGATCGTTTCAGGAGACTGGGCTTTATCGCTCTTGTTCAATGCCGAGAATTTCTCAGGTTCCTGCATGTGACGCGGAACCGCCCAGAAAAGGAAAAGGTTGTAGATACCGAAGGCGAACGCAGCAAGGCTAGTAGAATGTGTGATGCCCGTAGAGAGGTGCATTGCCATTGGATCTATTTCCTGTGACTTCTCAAATTCTTCAACTGTGTCTTCCGGATGGCATGCAATGAGGGCTTGAAGAGGCGTGCCGAATTTGCCGCCCGAGGCATTCACATCGGCGCCGGCATCGACGAGAAGCTTGACAATCTCGGGGCTTCGAATCACGCAGGCGAGTTGGAGCGGAGACCAGTACATGCCACCAGTGACGTTTGGCGAGGCCCCGGTGTTCAAAAGAATTGAGACGACTTCGCGGGCCAGGCCGATTCGTTGTACCATCAACGATTCGAGATACGGCTTGTGTATCGAATTGCGCGTGCTGGCCCATTCGTAGTTGTCAATTGCGATACTCGCGCTTAAAATCGAAAAGTACAATGCAGAACCCGATTTTCCAACGCTTGCGTTGATTTCGGCGCCTCGGCCGAGAAGGAGCGGTATGATTTCTTTGTGTCCGTAGTAGGCGGCGAGTTGGAGCGGCGTATTGGCCGACTGCAAGTCGAACAGAGACTTCTGTAGGAGGCTCTCCCATTCATTACACCTTTGACGTTCTATCTGGAGAATTCTCGAGTGGGCGGGGTGCCGGGGGTCTGCGCCATGGTGAAGAAGCAGTTGTACCATTTTGATATTGCCGACCTTGCACGCAACAAGCATAGGAGAGCCGTACCAGGGATGGCAGAGATTCACATCCGCTCCGCCTTCAATCAGCGACCTAACCGCGCCCATATCGTCTCGGCGAATGGCAATCTCCAACTTCTCCTCCTCGATCCACGCAGCGGAATTTAAAGCTAGTGCGGCAGGTTTCAACAGTTTCTTGATGATGACTTCGGAGGTGTTGCCAATGTCGAGACTTTCGCGTTCCAGTAACTTGAGTAAGTGGCCAAATACGCGACCGTGTGATCTTTTCCCGCTCGGAACAAGTTCCAGGAGACATTCCCATAGGGTTTGATCCATTGCGAACATATCCTTGGCTAGATAGGAGACGGGAGTTATCCAAGGGCCTATGTTTGCGTCACCCGTCTCAAGCAGAATATCGAGGGCTTCTGTTTCGCCTCTAGCTATGGCTGCGTGAATTGCAGACACCCTCATTAAACTTTTATGACTGACCCGTATGCCATGTGCAATCATTGATCTGATGAGCCTGCGGTCAGAATCATCAAGAGGGAGCCTCGAATCCAGTAGTACTTGTAAGCGATTCCCAAACACGAACGAGTACAGAGCCATTGGGTTAAGGTAACCACCCCCCGAAGCACGAAACACACGGCCTTCGACATACACCTCTTGTCCATGAGGGACCTCTAGAGACTTTCGTTTCGCGCCAAACCTGTCGAACAATAGTAAGTAGAGTGTGACGGGTGGGCGAGTCATGACAATCTCTCGAAGTGTCGAAGAGAGGTTGGGCCACACGAAGTTGATATCCGCCCCAGCTTCAATAGCAATGGCGGCAACACCCGGAGAGCGATACGAGAATGCATCTTTCAGTCGAGCTTGTGTACGCAGAACCCTACTATCTGCTCCAGGGGAAGCTAAATGAGACAAGATTCCTGCAATGCACGGTGGCGAAAAGGTGCGAAGTTCAGGGGTGATTTCTATCGACAGGTTCACTCGTGCAGAGACGAGATACGTGTAGACAGCGGGCCCTAGTGGTGCAGAAGGCAGAGGAAATATCCCTGCTCGATAGTGCTTCCAAACCTGGTAGCAGGAGCTTTTCCCCTCGATATCGAAAAATTGTAGACATAGTTTGTGCAGTTCCTTGTCTGTCACCAGGAAGGACTCGTGGCCTCGAGAGCGACTGCTAAATGAAGAGAGAATATCGAGGGATTCCAAACCAGAGAGCATGGACAAGATGGACGAGTTTGTGATTTCGAACAGGGGTAGAAGCGAAGCTTGCGATGTTGATAGGTCGAGGTGAATGGTCCATGACCGTGCCGCATAGGTGTAGAACGGAAGATTGGAACCCAAATTCTTCACAAGCCGTTCGTCGTACTCAAAGGCGCGGAAGTGTAACTTGTCCACGTAGGGCTGGGCAGGGTATGTTTGGAATTCCTCTCGCATCAAGTATACAAGACAAATCTTGGAAATGTGTGCATTCGCTTGTTGCGAATCGTGGAACTGTATCCAGGCGGGGAAATGGCCGTTTTCGAGTGGATCGAGGCACAACAGGTATTCCTTGACGGAATAGTGGACAAGATGTACGCTGCGACGGAAAGCCTCTGGCCTAGTAGGATGATCTCGGATGGCAAGGAACAGGCCACAGTGCTGGCGGATAGAAGCTTCAATATTAGAAATTGTGTATCGAGTCTGGAGAGGTGCTGGTTGCGCAATATTCGTATTCAATGCGGCAACTAGTTCTCGAAGCTCGAGTGGACGAGTGCAGAATTGAACCCAAAATAGAATTGAGAGGCATTGTACCGCGGCGGAAACAGGAAGACGAAGGATAGACTCAAAGGACGAGCCGTATGCTTGGCGGAGCGCACTTGTGACAGTCACACCCTTGATTGCCTCGGACAGATGGACCATGATGCTGTGCATTGGAACGGTCGAGTCAATGGATTCAACGAGGGCCGAGAGCAGGACGAAAGACCCATTTGATTTTTCGGCGAGTGCTTTGGATACCTTGGCTTGTTCTGTTGTGGAAAAAGCTGGAAGACGATTCTCTACTTCGGCCAAAGAAACACGGTTTATATCGTGATGTGTACTGGTGCTTTGGATCTCTGAACTCCGGGCCTTGTGCAGTGTTCCATAATCCTGGCATAAACCAGCTTCGACATCGACATGGAACCGACTGACGATCAAAACTCGAGCTTTGGTTGGGGCAATCGTTTTACGGAGTTGTGTTAAGAAAGCCTTTCGGACGCCCATTTGATACTTTTCACCATGCTCTTGGACCTCATCGATACCGTCTACGATGAGGTATGCGCCAGGGGATATTGTGAGCAATTGTTGAAGGGTGTGCCAAAGGTCAGCACCTTCACTGCTGTTTTGGGATTCGTCGTAGGCATTCTCAACCTGAACCCAACCACAGTACCGGCACAATTGGCGAATCCATGCTCGAATGATGGATTCGACACCGTGACGGGAGGCTCGGTCGTGAGCATAGAAAGCATAGGCTACTGAAGTGTCCTTTTGGTGCAGAAGAAACTTTACCAGGTATGCCGTTGCAACCGTTTTACCCATACCAGGATAGCGAGAGTAGAGCCAAGCCAGGGATGGAGCTTGATCAATCTTTCGTTGCATGAGCTCTTTGATAATGGGCTCTTCAATTATCCATCTACAGGTCCCAGGCGCTGCCTTTGCGATGTTTTCGCGGTATGGGCGCTCGTAAAGCGGAGCATCTAGCCAGTTATCTGACGTGCCTCGTTAGTTGACTTTGAGATCAACCATTGCCTGTTTCTCAGACATACCAAGCATATGCACTTTTGCAATTCGAGCGTCCCTGGCTCGCTGTAGCCTGTCCTCGTAAGCTTGGAGGAAATGCTCTATTTATGGACACGATTAGAAGGCGAGGCTAGAAAGCAGACTCATTGAGCCGGTCGATTGGAATTTACCTTCATTTTCCCTCGAGACCTGCTTCAACTTGTCAAAGACTTCGCCCACAACAACATCCCCCGGTGGTGCGATCTGCTGCAACAATCGTATTGAGCCCACAATATTCGACACTGCTCCCTCGAGCTTCCTTTTGTCGCGCACCACCCATTGAAATCTTTTTCGCGTGGAGAACCCCTGCCTCTCCTTACCCACAGATTCGGTACCGAACCTCTCCCCAGTTACGGGTGGCACAGAGTTTCTGGGCTTGTAAACGTCCAAACTCTTCTTTATACTAGAAGAGTCGTCTTTGATATTAGAAAGAACGGCCTGGACATCAGAGAGCTTGCTCTTGTCGTCGAGAACAGGATGATGCTTCGTTTTATCTGTTGCTCCATCTGGCGACAGGCCAACCTTATCGCCCCAGACTCGCAGCGCCGTGTGCGCGGCTGTGAATCGTACGCGGAGAGACTGAATGTCTGAGCTGGCGGAGAGTCCATCCGCTATATGGTCCATTGCTTGGATGGCGGCGCCATAGAGCCCCGCAACGCCGACGACGCCAATGACTAAACCCGCGAGCTCGGCCATGGCGACGGTCGTCCGAGTGTGGGATGCTTAGGGAAAGGGATGCCAAGTCTCGAGATTTACTCCGTAGGTAGATTTGTAGAGATTGAAGGAGGGTTCTGGATTATCCCCTTCCCCTTTGATTCGTGCTTCTGGTTCGTTGCCCAGCACTGCCCAATTTTTTGGGTGAGGCTGAACGAGGAACCAGCATGGATGACATTTGGCGTTAACCAAATTGGGCTGCTTGCATGGGAGTACCCTTCCCCAGATTCCGACATCTGATTTGCTCAAACTTGATGATCTTGAGGGTTATGCAAGCTACAGTGAACTATTGAACCATTATTACAAGTTTCATGCGTTTCTCGTAGCTTGTAGCAAGTCGAAAACATTTGCGAAGACTCCTATGGACAAGTCTCAGGGATTTCGACAATGTGCAATGGAGGGTGATAGCTACTGAACGCACAGCCACGCTACACACCAACATCTAATAGCTACAAGTATGCCTGAAGTAGCCAGAGTATGGCGTATGGCCACTGTAAGGCTAACTAAACTGTGCCAGAAAACTAGACCTCAAAAAAAAAAATTGCCCGTGTATTTTAGTGGATCACTCACTCCCTGTTACACCGCCACACGTGTAGTCTGTCAAAAGGGTGCAGGACTCAGTTCGTTCAGCACTGATTCCGCTATTGGCCAGCTATGTGAAAAAGGGGTGCATAAACTATTGTTAATCCCATACAATGCAATGTCCTGTTAGTCCTGTTAGAAATGGAGATGAGAATGTGTGCTTCGACATCCTTCACATTGGTGCTGGTGGGGACAAAAAGCTGGTCCCAGAGAGGCTCGAACTCTCGGCCTTCGCATTACTCAACACAGGAGGTTCCGTATTAGTACGACGCTCTAACCAACTGAGCTATGGGACCTTGATATCGTGGCCGTCGCTCAGACCGACTACATTGACACGAGAATTAGCACTCTCGAGGACTCTCGAGGATGCAAGGAGGTTCTGCAATAGCATTGGTCTGAATTTGCATGCAAGATACGAAGGTGGTGAAGAAATTAGGTGGGTGGCGGTGATTACATTCACTTCAGGCACAGCCCCTCGTTCCCCTCAGTTGCTGCTTGCTGCGGCTGGGGTGTGGTACAGTGCGAGCCTGGTGCTTTGCTTTGATGCTGCATTGTCAACTGGCTCCCTTTCGCCTCAGCTTTTGTCTGATTATTTATATATTCTTTTACCTTCAAAATTTCAAAATGTGGCGTACTTCATTTGAAACATAACTCCTGCTAGTTGTACGGAGTACCTTTTGTTTTCTGCTACGTCTTTGTGGCTGCTCTGCTTGGCCTGGATAGTGGCGGGGGGCTTGACAGCAGGGCTGGGCTTCCCAGCAAGCAGGACTCGATTTTGGGCGGCAGATTGAAGGCGGTATGGAAATGAATTTCCTTCCTCGTGATGTTTGCACGTGATAAAATAAGGAAGAAAAGAGAATATACCAGAGCTATTAGGCAGATACCTTTTTTTTTTCGTCATTCTTTTCACCCAACCCCATCACCTTTACCCCTCTGGTGGTACTCTCACTCTGCATCACAGCCGGCCAGGGGGAAGTCTCAAACGGAGATGGCTTCCTCCTGGCCTTTCTGGCCTTGGTAACAAATTGAGGCGTACGTTAACATATGGATATGGTGCCTAGTTACCGAGCAGATTGGATTTCGGAATGAGGTGGCTGAGGCCTGCACTGGGATTGATCAGTGTAACAAAGCGTTCCATCCCAGGAACGGCAGGCTGTTTACGGGAGATGTGATCATGTGTTTGTTTGGGTATTCCCCCCTCTTTTTCTTTTCTTTTCTTTTTCTTTTCTTAATTTTCTAGGATTTCTTTTCTGCTCAAACTGATCTAACTTTTTTCCAGCAAAGTGGATGACAAGCCACTTACGATGAGTTTCGCAAGGCAGGCGAGCAGAGGCTTGTTGAGCGTAACACACTGGAGAGGGGTCCTCCCCAGCACCTTGAGAAATAGCCATACACCCAAAACAATTGGATGAAACCCTCGAGGACGACAAGAAGGGCCTTGACTTACCCACGGAAGAAGAGAACCAGTAATTTTCCTGCACGAAAACACAACCATTACTCGAGAGAATCGCATACCCCGCCATTTTAGTATTGTCGCTGTCTAAATGATGAAAGGGTCATACGAATCACGAACGGCAGATAATAGAAAACTAACGGCTCTGAAATTCGGTTACGGGAAACTATTGAGGATACGCAACGATTTCTCATGCCGCCAGCATATTAATTGTGTCTTCCTTTCACCCTGTTTCCCTGTTACATTCCCCCAAAAACACCTCGACTCCTCCTCGCCGTTGATCTCTGGGCTCAAACATGCCTCTTCCTTCAGTTCATCCGCACTACATGTTATCACCCTTCTCGAGTTCAGCGTACATGATTGCAAGGTATCGACCAGGAAGAGGTCCAGGCATGATCCCTGAAGGCGCCCAACCCGAAATGAAGGCACGAGTAGCAAACTTGGCACACTTCTGGAACCCAGGACTGGCGCCATCAAAAAAGCCAGGCGGGAATTTGCCTTGGCCGCAACGACAGATGACGGTCTTTCCGGCGTTCACAATATGCGGAGTAGTTTTGTACGCGCAATCCTCTGTGTGCGCAAACTCGCGACCTCGTTCAATCCACGCGGGGACCATTCGTTTCCAGTGTTCAAACATACCTGGTGGGATGGCATAATGACGGCCATCACTCTTGTCGATGAATTCCTCGGTGAGAGGATTGGCATTACCAGGGTCATCGAGTACGAAAATGATTGCGGTATCCATGACGGGGGTACGAGTTGACATGTCGATGCGGATTGCCGACACGTAGATGAAAACACGGATAATATCGTCCGAGTCTTCGCACATGGCAAAGGTGCGCTCGACCGTATCTCCATGGCCACCCTCGACGCTTTTAATTGCCATCGTCATAATGAAATCCTTCACCGTCCCCCAATTTCTTTGTTTCGAAGTGCGCTGTTCTGCGTTTGGGTCCTCGTCAGAACAGAGGACCCAACTTTGGGCTTTGTACCAGGCAAGGTAATTCTGGTCCGTGGCTGCGAGGATCGGCATGGTACGTGGCTTCAAGTACGGCATGTGCCAGGCGACCGGAACGTCCCCTTCCATTATCACGGGCGAAAAAGGAGCTGAACCTTGGAGCCATGCCTTTCGTGGGTCGGCGTCGAATTTGACCCTCGTGTCGACATAAATCCTATCCAGGAAGATACACTTGACGACTTCGGTGGGCCGATCGACAGGGAACGGCGACTCGATGAGGATGAGGTCGTCGTTGACCTCAACTCCCGTTTGGCAAGGCGAAAGTTCCCGATAACCAGGCTTCTTGATTTCTCGTGGGTTGAATCCAGCTGCGTTGTTTCGAAAGGTGGCGTAGCACTGAAGGTGATTTAGGGGGGCCGGGCCGTTTTTGTTGACTGCACTGACGACAGTGTTGAAGTCTTGGTTTGGGTAGGAAATGCCACCTACGTCGACTTGGGCGAAGCCGGGAACGGAAACTTGGGTGTAGTTGGGCATTGTCTTTGTAACGTGCACCGAAGTCACATCGTTCAAGCCCGCGAGGAAGACGTCGAGGTCAGGACCCAATGCAACACTATATGTATGAACGGTGTAGGCGGTCGTCATAAGCTGGACACCAGCCACTGCCCGCGCGGCATTGTCTTTGAGAAAACTTGTGGGCACCCAAAAGGAGACGGCAAGTGAGGAGTTGCCTGCCCATTTCAAGGAGTCGTTATTGATGAGCACTTCGTAGGTGTTGCTCCAGCGGATGCCCTGCGTGGATACAGCACCGAAACCGGTTTGCGTGGCACCGAAGTGGTGTATCGACTTCTGAGCATCGTCGATGGACTGCAGAGTTCCCTGCAGGGGAATGGCGTCAAGACTGGCCAGATTTCCGACAACAAGCTTTTTCCAGTCACCGGCGGGTATCTCAATCGTGATGCAAACGGCTGGAGGCGCGTCCTTCCATATGGCAATCGTCTCAGGGTCACCCTGAGTTGAGTCCATGCCTGGACCGGTGGCAACGGGTTCAGGCAATGAGCGGATTGGATAGACTCCCAACAAGTCCATGTACACATGAAGCTCTTTGAGATAGTGGCCAAGCATCATTTCCGTATCGTGGGATTCGATGTAGATCAACAGGTGGCGCATGGCCATTTCCCAGTTGGTGTCGACATGGGTACGAACAACCTTCAAAAATGCGACGAAGCTAGAACGAAGATACAGAATGCGCTGATTATCGACAATCCGATGCCACTCTCCGTTAATTAGAGTAGGCGTACGGGCTTCGCGGCTGAACATCTTGCGATAAACCTCGTACAAAATGCCAGCCAACTCCTCAGCTTCATACGAGATACTCTTCAGTTTCTTCTGGAGTGTTCCGTCGGACATATGCATGCCGAAAGTCATGGGGCGCTTCCACGACATGCGCAAGTAATTTTGTCCGCCGCGAAAAGGATCCGAAACCGCGTGCATGAAATTCTCACATGCGCTGTTGAAGTACGACGTATTGGTCCAGTACTCGACGGGGAACAAGCCGAGGAGGTTGGACACGACTCCGAAATTGGCAAACATTTTTTGGTACATGGTTTCGCCTTCGCCGATGTCTGTGGCGCCGAGAGTCTCGATCCAGAGAGTGGATGCCGATGTAGTCGAGGACAAGAGAGGCGAGAGGGCGGTTACCAGGTTCAGAAGACCTACATAATCGGCGAGGTTCGATGTCTCGATGACGTTGAATGAGAGAGGCGCAACTTGATTCTTGTAGTCTGCGCCATCGAGTACCAAAGGCTCGAAAGAGTCGCGTTCGCGGAACGCAATTGGTGTTTGGACAGGTCCGTTGCAACGATGAGCCTGCAAAGTGTAGCTCAAGGCGAGACCATCACCCACAAAGACGCGCAACTTGAAATTGGTCTTGTAGTGGGTGGTGAAAGCCGAACACCAAGTGCGAAATTCCCGCTGGCCAGTGATGATGGCCCGCTCCATGAATGGCAGATCGTTGTCCTCGTCAGGGAGGCGAAGAGGAGAATCTTCTGTCACGTTGGTAAATGCCGTGGCGAGATGAAAGCCATAGAGGGGATCAGTTCCGTAGTGCATTCTCACGCGCGGATCCGGCGACGCAAACATAGGATTGATCTTGTTGATTTGCGACCGCTTCTTGGGATCTAGTTCGAGAGTTCCGTGTTCCCACCAGAACCTGTGCGCGGCAGGAAAAAAATCAATGACCTCCTGCGAAAAGACAGGAGCAGCAGATCGAGCACCGCTGATCGGGTGCACATTGCCTCGACCGTCCTTGAGGCTTCGGACAGTAGTCAAAAAGTCCTTCTTGACAGAAGCGCGCTTCTTGGCACTTCGCCACTCCATGGTCTGGACATAAAAATTCCACATTTCGTTGACGAGTTTGAGGGTGTGGCTGTCGCAGAACTTGATGTATTTGCCGTACTCGGTGGCTTCCCAGGTTTCCATGGAGGTGGAGTAGGAGGCTAGCTTTTTGGCTTGTTCGAGGAGTTTTTCGGATGCATTCTGGTCGATGTAGAAGTGATAGTACGTGTCCCAGCAGGCTTGTTGTTTCTCGATGGTGTCGCCGTCTTCGTCCATGAGGAAGGATAGGGCCAGGACATTGCGGGCTAAAACGAGAAATTGATGATGTTAGTCCGTGTATTCTTCGAGTTGCGGAGCAGCAACCGACAGGCCAGCAGACCAAGCAATTGAGTGTAACATAGACCAGTTCAGAAGACAAGAAAAGAAAAATTCAGAAAGAAGAAAGAAAGAAAAAGATCGCGTCATTTGGACGTCGATGGAAACCATCTACCACGCTTCTTGATGCCGGAAGGGGCAAGTAACTCTCAACACGAACGGAAACATTCACATGAAATGAAATTAAAGGGACAAAAGAGATATTCTTTGGATTTGTAGGGTGTTATGCCAGTTCCAAACCAGAGCACTTGCTCCAGCCCCAAACGAAGAGCAAAGGCAAAGGACACAATTGGGAATTGGGAAAGCTGGTGCGGTGCAAATGACGGGCAAACAAGGAAGCAAGCAGAGAAGAAGCAGCAAAGACAAGACCAAGAAGGAAGTAAAATGAAAGAAGCAGGCCAGGATGAACAATGAAAACTCTTTGTGATTGACTTACCAATGATGGCCTTCTGAACATCACAACACGTAAAATCGAGGTTACGCTCTCCATCTGCAAGTACACAAAGCACACAAGTCAGTCCCCAAACAGTAAAGCAACAAAGATAGACAAGATTAAAAATGAATCATACCGTCACAGAAGACCGTATACAAAATATTGCGGAAATCACCGCAGGCAATGGACAAAATCGTCCCGTCGTACTCGGGCGGCAATCCAGACGTCAAATTGATTGCTGGAGTGTTACCGATTGGGTAGAACATTGTGAGCGGCGCAATCGGCTGCACCGTAAACATTTTGAGGGATGGGTGTATCCTTATGGATACTGTTGTCGAGATGTTGTCAGTTGTTAATGATGTGGAAGAATGAATTGTGTTTCTTTTCTTTGAGGTGAAGAAGGGAAAGAAAAAGAGGACAAAAATACGGAGGGGGGGGAGTACGGAGGTATTTTCATATAGGACCGGCGAGGGGCCGGCGACTAAGCGGTTTTCCGGAGGGTTCTACGGGATTTTCGGAGGGGGTGTATTTGAGGGACCGGGCTGCTTTTACTCGACCTTTGTTTTGGGGGATTTTTGGGGGATTTTTCCTTCGGAGGGCCAGGTACACATTTGTCTTTTTGAGTGTTATTTTCTATTGAAGCTACTTTCAATTTGGGTAGCTACTCTTTATTAGAAATCAACAATTGTTTGACATTTTTGTGTCCTGTTCCTGGCCCAATCCTCCTTGCTCCTCCGGTTGTTTGGCACCAAGTCTCCAGACCAACCCGCTGTAAAACTACTTGTTGGAGAAAAGGGTCTGCAGGAGCAAAGAAGAGATTTTGATTTCTCTGCTGTATTCTGCAAATATTCGAGGCTGCAGAAGTGTGATCAATAGATTCTATTCTGTAGATATTAACGGGGGATGCTCGGAGCAGTGGCCGATGTGATACCCACTTTCGGCCGGAGGGGAGAGCCAGAAGGTCTCCACCCGGAAGGTAGCAAGCTTTGGACAGGGAGAGCTCTTTAGAACCTAGTGGACAGTTGAAAATCACTGCCTCTATTGCTTCTATTGAACAAAATATCTCTATTTATCTGTTTTGTTTGATTGTGTTGTTTCATGGCCATCAAAAGGACTGTCCAATAGTGCAGCTGTCGACAGCTGGCCGTTCTTGTTCGGTTTCTGTATCGTTTCAAATTGGCCAAATGCCCGAAGGCTGTTCAGCTCCTGTGGCACACTCAAGCCTCTAAGTAAAAGCAGACCTTCAACAGTGCCCCTAGAAAGGTTGGAAACAAGTTCGGTGTGGGAGCCTAGTAGTTTTGGACAGTTTCTGGACAATTCATTCCCTGGCTAGAGTTGACTGCATCTTAAAGTGTTCTCCGACTTCCTCGAGGGTCCGAATGTCCGGCCCATCCGCCCACCCAAAACTTGACCTTGTATTCCTCCCAACTCAACAATTTTCCCATTTCTGTGCCACGATTCAATTTGTCAATCCCATACGAATCCAACAGTTCCCAGACTAAGCGCCCGAGATAGTCTGTGTGCTTACCGGGGGTCCGGGCTCGCCATTCCATTGGCCGTCATGCAGTGATCTACCTGGTGCATGCATGTTTCTCTCTTTTTCTTTTTTTTTCTCCTCGTGCAGGCTGACCGTCCTCAGCGAGGACGTGCAGGGAGAGAAGAGAGCTCTGGGGTGTTGAGGCTTCCCCTCCTTTGGTACCCTGCAAAAGCCTCTGCATCGAGGACTTGACCTCGAATGCAATGTACGCACACCACAGATCCTTCTTCTTATCCATTACTCGTCTTGTTTTTGTCATTGTTTCGTCTCTGTCCATCTGTCCATATTTTCTCTCCAATAAACATAGAACCCCCACACTCGTTCACCCTAGAAGCTTTCAGAAACTACCCCGCGGCCCTCCACTCCAAGGCCCCCACCACGGCCACCACGGCCACCTGTGGCTTCCCCCCCTGGTTTCCAGTACATCCGCTAAATTCCCTGTTGCCACACACCACTACCACTATTACGAGGCCACTAGACTCTCCCTCCCCCACCCCATAAGCCCCTCTTTTCCCACCCAATGTAGCGATGCAGAAAGGGAAGGACCCGCATTACATCAGGAGACCCCACTGTCTGTCCAACGCCACTTCCCATCACCTCACATTGCTCACATTGCTCCAAGCCCGAGTCTTCTCGCATTTTCCCCTAGCTACTTGTAGTTTACAAGTAAACTACATTTCTTCTCCCTTTCCCCCTTTCTCCCTTTTCCCGTCACCGCTCTTTTGTCCATCATCGCCCGAAACAGGCCTCCTTTTGTTTGCCAACCTACGAGACACCGAGCCCACCCCTGTCCACCCCTCCAGATCCAACATCCACTGCAACCCCGAGCTAGGTTGACGACCGTGCAGCTCGGTGACTTTTTGGACTTTTGGTCTTCTTCGACACCAGGTGAGTGTGGTCAGGCCAGCAGAATCCCCCCTGTTTTCTCTTCCTCCCTGGCGATAAAGGAGCAAAACGAAAAGCCTGAAATCCCTACCCCCTGCTTTTCAATGGTCCAGGCTGCTCGACCGAGAAACCACGCCATCAGACGATGGCTGCATGCATCTGTACGAGGAAGCCTTGTTTCGCCTGTCGTTGCCAACGCACACGACACGATGTTGAGTAACAATGCTTGTTGGCTGTTTTAACCCTCCGGTTGCCACCTCCAAAGAGGGACAATAAATAGTTTACCTTGACCTGTTCCCTGTAATTGCGTCGTACACCTTTTCTCTCTTTCCTTTTTTCCTTACACCATTTTCGCATTCTACCATCCTAACAATCAACCAGGACAACACATCTAGGTTCATTGCTGCAGTGAACGTCAGTTCTGCAGTTAATATACCCGAATTAATCCATACATTATTGATACAACGAGCTACGGCTACCTGCCCACCATGACCCACCACCAGAAGCAGAGTCGCAAGTTCTCAACGGGCACTTCGGTGCACCGCAAGAGGAAGATGAGCACATTGATCGAGAAGGAGGGCCATTTTGGCCCGGCTAAGACGGTACGTCGTGATTTTTTTTAATTGAATTATTTAAACCGTCAAGCCAAAGGCATTTGAATTGTAGATCTGTGTTGTATGATTAGTCGGCGAACTTTTTGTTGTTTTTTTTTTTTCTTTTTCCAGTATTAGTATTAGATGGCTCTCTCCACAACTTCCCAAGACTGTACCAATTTGGCTTGGTCTAACTCAATTCTTGAGGGTCGCGTAGACACTCTTCCTCGGAATCTCTGCCGTCTTCGCCGACGACCACACTGCCGCCGTGGCCATTGCCATTCATGACACCGTCTACCTCGTCGACTTTTCTGTCAAGCATGTCGTGCTCGATGACGCCCTGCAGATGGGCCAGGATCTCATTGCGGACCACATCATCGCCGAGATCGAGAGGTATGAGCACGAGAACTTTTCCAAGTTTATCGGCGCTGGTATTCCTACGACGCTCAAGTACATGAGCCCCAGCCTCTGCTCTCGACTGTGGCTCGAACTCGACATTGTGCCCATTGTGATGAGGCCCGATGAGGAGCACAAGCCCAGCAATTTCTGGGACGTCAAGCGTGTTGATGAACAGGCCGATTCAATGGCTCGCAAATGCATCATGTACGTGGTTTCTTACCTCTTCATTCTAGTTCATCTATTTGCATGTCTAACACGAAACCGTCAGGTTCTTTGGCCCATCTCTGGTACCTTTGCTTCAAGTCGGATTCCGCGGTATTGTCCAAACAGACGCTGGGTTCCGTGCCCACTTGACCACCATTCAGAACCACAAGGACACGTGCTCGCCACCAACGTGGAAAGCAATGACGCACTTTGCCAAGAAGCTTCGTGACAACAAGGTCAAGGTCGCTTTTTTCAGCAGCACTCCGCAGGGCGGCGGCGTGGCCTTGATGCGACATGCCCTTGTTCGTTTCTCTCGCATGATGGGAATCGACCTGACCTGGTATGGTACGTATCGAAGACCCTTTGACAGCAATTACCCTCCGAATTTTACCGTTATCATCGCATGCCGCGAACCAATGCCGACTTACTAACTTCTGTTGCCTCTACAGTCCCCAAGCCAAGGCCGGGCGTCTTCCGTATCACCAAAAATATCCACAATATCCTCCAGGGTGTTAGCCACCCCGACCAACGTATCTCAACCGAAGAGAAAAAGACCATCATCGACTGGATCACAGACAATGCCAACCGATATTGGTTCTCGGAAGGCGGCCCCCTTCGTCCCCCAGAAGAAGGTGGCGCCGATGTCATCATTGTATGTGCTAGCCTCTTCACGATTGGCTCTTAAGTCAAACTCAACCACTGACTCTTTTTGTAGATTGACGACCCACAAATGCCAGGTCTCATTCCCCTCATCAAGAAATTGACCCCCGACAGGCCGGTCCTCTACCGGTCGCATATCCAGATTCGAAGTGATCTTGCTGCGAAGGCTGGAACTCCCCAGGCCGACATCTGGGACTTCTTGTGGAGCAACATCCAGTACGCCGACATGTTTATCAGCCACCCGATCCCCATGTTCGTGCCACATAACGTGCCAAGGGAAAAGGTGGTTTACCTTCCTGCCACCACTGACTGGTGTGTACTCCCATTCCCAATCCAAAACACCCGAAACTATGCTGACTGTCATCTCTCTGTCCTTCAGGCTGGATGGCTTGAACAAGCCACTCAACGACTGGGACACAGGCTACTACGGACATATTTACAACGCCCAATGCCATGCCCAGCGTATGACAGAGCTCGCTTGGCCCGCCCGCAAATATATTGTCCAAGTGGCGCGCTTTGATCCTGCCAAAGGAATCCCTACCGTCATCGACGCCTATGCTGAATTCCGTCGCCTCTGTGACAAGGAGGGCATCACTGACGTCCCACAGCTTGTCATTTGCGGCAATGGATCCATTGATGACCCGGACGCCAGCATGATTTACGATCAAACAATGAGCCAACTTGAGACTCATTACCCACATCTTATCAGGGACTGCAGTATCATGCGCCTCGACCCGAATGATGAGCTCCTGAACACCATGATTGCCAACGCCCATGTGGTTTTGCAGCTATCGACACGCGAGGGTTTCGAGGTAAAGGTATCAGAGGCCCTCCATGCCGGCCGCCCCGTTATCGCCACAAACGCCGGTGGCATCCCCCTCCAAGTCAAGGACAAGGTCAATGGCTTCCTCGTCACACCCGGCGACTGGAAGGCGGTTGCCGGTCACCTACTTCAGCTTTTCACCAATGACGAGCTCCACCAGAAGATGAGCGAGGCGGCAGCCAATGGAGTCAGCGACGAAGTCGGCACCGTAGGCAACGCACTGGGATGGTACTACCTTGCTTCCAAGTGGGCCGAAGTTGGGACGAATCCCGGTCTTCGAGGTGACGAGAAGTGGGTAAATGACATGGCACGCGAGGAAGCTGGTCAGCCGTACATGGCGCACGAGAACCGCTTGCCACGGCATTTCACGGAGCGCAAGGACATTCCCGTGCATGAGAAGCCTGCGGGTGAGGAAGTCGCATAGAGTTTAAGTTTACGGTGCACCTCAGGAGCTAGATTATATCTATCAGAGATTAGATTTTGATATGGAGAGAGGTTGAGGTTTGTGACGCTGATTAAAAGGGTTGGATATGTTCTTTTTTTCTTTTCAGTTTCTTTTCTTCTATCTCCTCTCCTTTTTTTCAATATAGACGAGACCTTTAAAAACAAGACGACTATCGACTTCATCAGACGAAAATAGTGGAATAATGATTTTGTTAACACAATAATGAATCTATGTCTAGCCTGTGAACGAGGAATTGAATTCGCTCTCGGATTTAATCGGTGGTGGAGCGGCCACCTCGGAGACAACTCCCATGACACTCAAGGCAGCGCTGCCGTAAACCGGAACCACCAGTCGGATTCTTCGGGATTGGTGGACACATGAAAATTTGGAAATAGGAGATGTGAGTCCTCGAGGAAGTGTGAAATGTGCCCAGTATCAACAGTTGATTCAATTTATAGTTCTTGCAAACTGACGAGCCGATAACTACAATAATAAAATACACCACCAGACAAAGCAAGCATCGTGTTCGCCCTAACCCTTTTTTACTTGGAGTAGCGCTCGCCGACAGTCTTCCAGTTAATCACATTCCAAATAGCAGCAAAGTACTCGGCCTTGCGGTTCTCATACTGTAGGTAGTAGGCGTGCTCCCAGGCGTCGATGCCGAGAAGGGGCACAAAGGCTCCGGTCACGGGGTCTTGGTTCGCACGGGTGACGATGGATAGGGCGTTGGTGGCCTTGTCCTTGGCGAGCCAGGCCCAGCCTGAGCCTTGGAGGGCGGCGAGGGCTGCGTTCATTTGGGATTGGAGGTCTTTTGTTGAGCCGAAGGTTTCGTTTACTGCTTTCTGTTTTTATTTATTAGGTTTTGGCTTTTTTTGAGGGAGGGGGATGTTGCGTACGAGGAGGGCGCCTGTGGGTTCGCCACCTCCGCCTCGGCCTGCGGGCGCGAGGTTCTCCCAGAAGAGAGAGTGGTTTAGGTGGCCTCCTCCATGGAAGTTGATGAGGGGCGCCTGCGAGGCGGCTTTGGTGAAGTCGCCTTTTGCCTCTGCGTCGCCGACGGCTTCGAGGGCTGCGTTGAGGCCGTTTACGTAGGTTTGGTGGTGCTTGGAGTGGTGGAGTTCCATTATGTGGCCGGAGATGTGCGGTTCGAGGGCAGCGTAGTCATCTTGGGTAGAGGTTGGCATTATGTTAGTTGGGGAGCTTGGGAAAGAGGCGTGGGGGATGGTGCTGGTGGTGGAACGTACATGGGAGGTCGGGGAGAGTGGCCTTTCCTCGGACAAAGGCCGTTGCCATGCCTGCGGGACGGAGAGGCATGGTGCTGCGCACAGCTACGCGGGCAGCAGATGTGAGGGAGCGCATCGCAGTCGACATTTTCGATGATTTGCAACGAAGATATTACGATAAGAAGGTAGATATAGTTGGCGTGTATTGAGAATTTACCAATTTGGTTCGAATTGGCCTGTTGATTGAGGTTCGGAAATGATGGAAAGCGAGAATCGGGAAAGAAAGCTTTGGAGGGGAATGGAAAAAAAGAGCTTAATAATTGAGGTGCTTCATGTCGTCAGTGTTTGTTAGGATCGGAGCTCTTCGGTTAAGACTGGTGGGGGAAAAAAAGATACTTTGGTACTAGTTTACTTCTGGCTGTTGCTGGGGAGCTTTGGGCATGTGTGGCTTGACGTGTGGCGCCAGCTGTGTAGGAGCCTTCCTTCTGCTCCGTAAAGAAGATCCGATCCGCGCTCTGTTCTTGGTTTTCTTTCCAGCCCATCCGTCGCCATATTACATTCGAGCCATCAAGTATAACTATACGGAGTAAGGTCTGAAAAAGAAAAAATCCCCAAAAAAATCCCTACTGCACAGATTTAGGTGCCCACTAGAATGCGCTGTTGCAACGTCCCTAACTATCCCAGTGGAGTTACGGCGCTAACCGCTTCTGATGACAGCTCCTGATCCATCTTACATGATCAGATAAGACCCCAACCCCTGCTAACAATCTCGTCCACCACTCGAACGCTTACTCCCCAAGGGGCCGCGTAGACAACCCCTCCGGCCCCATCAACCAGTACTAGTACTTACTGCACTGTATCCTCACCTAGCGATGTTGGACTTAGTTAAATCAACGTGAATGCCTTGATACATTTCCATCGAATGGTTCTTCATCTCTGTCATTACACATCTGTCGACGTAGTCGCCATGTGATGCATCGCAACGCAACCACCACAACAATAACCGCAACTTACAAAAGACGATAGTGCGAGTGACTAGGAAAGACTCGTCCCTGACAAGCCCGCCAAGCTCGACAAAATGATAGCCCGGTGTGCCACGATTCTCCTCTCCCTCGCCTCTTTGACAGCACTCGGTACCTCGACACCAGACATCCGTCCAAACCATGAATCCGCCAACGAAAATGCTTTCGCCATCTTTAACATGGTGCACGCAGCGATGCGCCAGTGGGACTCTTCAGTCCACCACAACGGTGTGTCGTTCTTCCGCGTGACTGTGCCTGAAGGCATCACCTTCTACCATGGCACGGGCAAGGCCGAATCGCCAACCATACCCGAGTGGCTCGCATTTGAGGTGGAGCATGCCGAAGGATTCGCACATGTGTGGAGGCCCAGGCCTCCGACCGATCCGCCTCTTGGATTCGGTGGACCTGGCGAATGGCCGGCGGTCCCCCCGTCTTTGGAGCGGAGTCGGCGTCTTGAAGAGCAGGCTCACCTCGGCCTCGTAGAAGCGAACCCCCATCAATACGATTCGAAACAGAAGCACATATCACTTGACGGCAAGGAGGAAATCGAGCGTGGTTTCCTCCATATATACGAAACAACACGGCCACTATCACTCTTATACCTTGACGGCATGTCGGCTGCTAAAACAACAATGGGCACACTCGATACACAAGATCTCGTCATCCGAGACTTTGTCGGCAACGAAACCGGCCCTCCTCTCATGTTCAATGAACGGGAACGCGCGCGGGATCTCTGCGACATTATCCAGCCATACGGAATCGATGGCATATTGCGTATGGAAATCGGCTTCGAAATTATATATTGCGACTTTGCAAATGGGGGCATCAAATTGAACTCTGCCCTCCGACAGCCGTCTCCCTCCCATGGCGTCCGACGCCGGTCGTTTATGAACCTTTTCGAATGGGCGAGGGCGGTCGGAGCGAGGTATGACGGCATTGGCGGCGGGAGAGTCGCTGTAGACTTCTCGCACGCTGTCTCTGGTTTCTTTTACAACCTCAACCTCACAAACTCGAATCCGTCAAGGGGCGACTTGCCGAGACTGGCGACGGCGTCACGAGAGGAGCGTGACATTGTTCGCCGCGATGCACTCGCCGTGTTCGATCGTTCGAGCAGGCATTACGAACAGCCCAGCGGTATTGACTGGCAGCTCGAAGCCGCGGACATGATCGTCGACCGCTACGCTCACCGCATATCATACATGGGAAATGAGACATGCACAGACGAGAACTTTGTAGACCAAGTTCTTATAGCTACCAATGTGTTTATGGCACTCGAAAGAGACGGGGCGGAGGGAGACGGCAATGCCGCGCGGCAGAGATGTGCCGAGTTGCCCCTACGAAGAGTACTCGCGAGGCGATCCGAGTGGACAGAAGTTGACGAGCTGCTTTACACAGCAATCCGGAGGGTATCGCTCAGTGTATGCGACACCTTCTTCGACGCGCGTGACAAGGTCCTCCCTTTGGCGGCCCCTGACGACGACCCACTCAGGCGCGCACACGACACAGACCTCTCACGTGCCGTTGCGGACTCGAAGAAGTTGTTCCAGGCACTTGCAGCGGACCTTCGCTGGCCGATTTGGAAAAAGTGCGGGGCTTGCGCGGTAGATGAGGTGTGTTTTATTGCCATGTGGCCGTATGGGTGGAAGGAGGACTACTATTCTCCGAGGTGCAAGACGGCGCAGGACCTTGATGGGGACAAGGAGTGGAGGGGGGATCATTACTGGGAGTGATTTTTTTTCTCTGTTGTCCGTGCTTTACCCTCTTACTGTTAACTCTTGTCGACTATGTTTTGTAGAACTACTGATGAATTATGACCGATTTACGTTGTTGAGTATTTTACGGTTTTTTTCTCTCCTTCTTCTTTTCGGGGACTATCTAATCCGTCTTGAAAACCAAAAAGTCTTGTTTAGAGGAGAACGGCCTTTCTGGGCAAGAAGCCACTTCAAGATCTTCTGCAATCCACCAACGCCAAGCTGTACGTGTACTGATGAATTGAAAATGGTCAATTGATTGATTGTTTCAATTCATCAATTAAGAGTCTCATTCGCTGTTAATTGTTATCAGTTTTCTTTGACATCAACACTTCATACAAGTCAACAAAATCTGCAACCCATCACTCATCACTTATCACTACCTTACCTTTTTTCCAACATCACCAACCAACACTATTCAGCCCACCACTATGTCGTCGTTCACCGTCATTCACGGTAATCCGATCACGAAGCCACTGGAAGGCCTGGTCCAACAAAATAGAGAAAGAGGCTTCCGCTCGTGGCTTCTGGCGATTCATCGACCCTAAGAGAAGCGATGAAGAGCCCATTTTCCCACCGCGACCAACCTATGTCTCTTTCCTAAGTTCGGAGGAGCCTCATGCCTGGTTGGAGAAAACCGGGAGTCCCCATATGGCACACTAAGCCAGTCCCAAGGACCATCAGTTACCCTTCCAGACCTAGACACAATTACGGAACAAGAAGCCTACCGATACGTCTTAAGGCACCACGACCTTAGGGCGGAGTTTGACAGGGTAAAGGCCGACTACCGAAACCTGGAGAAGGCGGCTCTCCACAACGAACGACGAATGAACGACCTCATGAGCGTCTTCGAAAAGACAATAACAGTTGAAGTCCAAGCCAACTGTCTTCGAGCCGGACAAACCCTTCGCGAGTGGTACCTCAACGTCAGAGGCTTCTACAGTGTCACCGAAGACACAGTCAAATCCGACCTGCACAAGGAATACATCCAGGTCATTCCACCCGCCGAAAACCATAGCATCTGCTATGAAGTGGCTCGGCACGTACGACCTGTACTCCGTACAAACTGTACAAACTGTACAAACTGTACTCTGTACAACGTGGGAATCGATCTCTTCGCCCTAATGGAATTCAGCCAGATCCTACGCCATCGCTAATAAATTCGATACTACAGCAAGGTAATCCACAATGCCCAAACCCGTCGCACGCGCAACATCTAGGGCTGGCCAATACAAGCCTCAGTGCAAGTACCTCGAAATCCAGTTAAGGACGGTCTCGACAATATGACCCAGAAGGAGCTTCTACGCGATATAGCGCGTAATATGCGTGCTTTGGTGCGCAGAAATGAGTGAACAAAAATGGCGTTGTTTGGTTGTGTATTTTTTTTTTTTGCCTTTTTTATTCGTGGTACGAAAAAAAAGAAAGAAAAAAGAAAAGAACAGAAAAGAAAGAAAAAAGGTCATGACCCATGCAATCACTCTGTACGCCCCATCCATTTTCATGCAGAAACAAGCAAAGAAGCCCATTTATTCAACATCTCCGGTGCCGAAAAGTTCCAAGTGAATGCGATCTTGGCTAACACCGAGCCTCTCCAATGAATTCCTGGTCTGGACCATCCATTCAATGGGTCCACAGACACGGTACTCGGCGTCCTCGCGGTTAAGGTACAAATCAGCGTCAGCATCAAGCTTGCTGAGATCCAAGAATCCCGCAAAGTCATAGTCTTTTCCCTGGACATCTTCAGAAGTCACGGTATCGAGGAAAACCTTGGACTTGGCGGTGCCGTTACCCTGCGAGGCGAGGAGTTTCTCAACGGACTTGCCGAAAGGTCGGGCGCCGCTGTGACGAGCTGCTTGTATCCATGTGAGAGGACGGTTGTGGGCCTTGGATTCGCGGGAGAGGACGGCTTCGAGGATGGCGACGAGGGGTGTGGCGCCTACGCCGGCGCTTAAGAGGACCATGGGTGCGTTGGCCTTGGAGGCGTCGCTGACGTCGACGTAGAAGTCACCCTGAGGATGCGAGAGTTGGACTTCGTCGCCGACCTTGTATTGCGAGTGGAGAACGTTGGAGACGACGCCCGGAACTTTTCCGGCGGCGACGTCTTCGGCGGGGGCGTCGGGGATGGTGAATTCGCGCTTGACGGTGATCTTATAGCGCGAAGGCGTGCTGTCGCGGGGCACGTACTCGCTTAGACTGTACTGTCTGGGCTGGTAGATTCCATTGAGCTGGGGAAGAGGAATCTGCAACGTCACGTACTGGCCCGGAAGGTAGGAATCAAGCGGGGCGCCGGGCTCCGAGGGTTCAAGGTAGAACGAGGCCACATCCTCCGACTCGACGACCTTCTCGGCAATGCGGAACTTGCGCCACGTAGCGGGACCTTTGGACGCAGCATAAAGTTCAGCTTCGCGGTTAATGAAGACGTCGGCGAGCTGGCCGTACGCAGCGACCCAAGCATCGTGAACGTCCGTGGTAAGGGCGGGACCGAGAACCTCGGCAATGGCGCCCATGAGGTGCGTTCCGACAATGTTGTACTGCTCTGGCGTGATGAACAAACTGGCGTGCTTGTGGGCGATGCGCTCGATGGCCGAGTGCAGCTTGGGTAGGTCGTCAAGGTAGGTGGCGTATGCTAGGATGGCGTTGGCGAGGGCCCTGGGCTGTGCGCCGGTATGTTGATTGCGGAGGGAAAAGGTGTTTTTCAGCTGGGGGTGTGCGGCGAGCATGTTTTTGTAGAAGAGGGCCGTGATTGTTTGGCCATGCTGTTTGAGGACGGGGGCCGTCGACCTGACGATGGCGATTTGCGCGGCTGATAGAGCCATGATGTCTGTGTTGTAGGGGTGATGTTAAGAGGAGAGAAGGGATCAGAAGTAAATATGAATTCGATCCAAGAATGATTATTTGAATAGATGCGGTATTCAGTATTGATTGACTGGTGAATAAGTACAGAAAGCAAGATGAACTCCAAAAGCAAAAGACGAAGCATCTTTTATATATCGAGGAAACGCATCGCCAAATCCAAGGCACCAAGTACTGCCACACCGCGGAGAAAGCAAAACCGGAATATGACCACCCGAAACTGTGGGAAAGGAAAGATGAAAGATACAAATAAAAGAAGGAAGAAAAAAAGCAGCTGAGGCCTTAGAAGGCCAAAAGCCAAGCTTCGGGACATGGCGGATTGAGGGTTATGGAGGTGGGCGGAATGATGAGAAAACCAGGGACAAAATAGCGGGAACATGGCGCCATTGCCACAAAGTAGAAGGACAACCAATAGAATTTCCGAATTATCAATCATGCATCGCTCAAGAACAGACATAACCTAGAATCAACAATAAAAGCAACGGTTCTGGGCAATAGAAGCAACGGCAACATGACCTAGTATCGAACAAAGTCGTACGTTTTCAGTGTCTCGGGTAAAAATGGGACCTTTTTCGACCCTGAAAAGGCCCACTACAGGACATACGAGTACGGTAATTTAGTGATCAATCCGCCCCCGTTTAGGCCTAATTTCAACATTCGAACACTGCTTTTCCGCGGAGATGGCAAAATTACGGCGAGGCCCCGTCCTATCCGAAGGATAGGGATAAAGTCTAAGCTCCTTCGATGTTAGCAGTGAACCCTCGGATGATTGATTGGGCACCGTCTAACAGCCAATCATGTACTTGTAGTTAATTGTCCGGTCTATATTCTTCATCCCCCTACATTCACATCGCCATCACCTTCAACTAAAACTCTCGTACTGCCTCGTTCTTCATCAGATCTTTGTGCTTCAAGTCAGGATGACGTAATGATGCTCTGTGTCAGCCACCATCCGCCGCAGTCAACATTTCCCACTCGGAGGGTTTAGGAGGATTGATTGTCGCAGCTGAAGGTCAGGTCAGGTAGTGTGACGGTTGACCATGTTGTGCTCTTGTAAATGTGTTCGGCCTCGAGGAGGCGTTGTGAATGCCGGGGAGAAACGAAAAGAAAATATCCGGTAGCTTGTCTGAGTTAGTTTCCTGAGATCTAACACGTGTGGGTTAGGGTTGGCGCTCAGCAGGGGCGAATGAGGCTTGGGTCGAGTGTTCCTGAATGATCCTATGTTGATGAATTAATCACCAAACGTGTACATTTATTGCCGTAGCTTACTTCAAAGTCCCTGTGAGCTGTGCTCCGTTACTGTCTGACCTGGTAAACGAAGTGCTCTCTGGTGCTTTATCTTATCGATTGGCCAACATCTTCTATCGCACCAATCAACGCCTCCATTCCAACTTAGAGCTCTAGTTTAAAAAATCCAGTGGGCGAGCGTCCCCAGACAAC
Source organism: Graphium sp. VPRI43844 (assembly GCA_019925285.1). Classification (NCBI taxonomy): domain Eukaryota; kingdom Fungi; phylum Ascomycota; class Sordariomycetes; order Microascales; family Graphiaceae; genus Graphium; species Graphium sp. VPRI43844. The sequence goes on from JADHKT010000005.1 coordinate 72,207, forward strand.
TCCCTAACTCGCCGGTTCCAAAAGTCTTCACTGGCGTCATCTACATAGCAAAGTCCCCACCCTGCGCCACTTCTCACCCACTCAGTGCACAGCACCAACTGATAGTCAAATTGAACTTCAGAGGTGACGTTTCCCTGCCCAACGCCAGACTCCCTCGTCCTATCACCATACGCAGGACCGCACTCCCTCTCCTTTTTGCACGACCTGGCCATATTTTCCTACCTCTGGCCATCTTTCCTTTTGACGAATTCGACCCAACCACAGCTCATGACCATTGCACCTTGGTAACTCCCCTCCCCCTCCATAGCTAAGCTCCGCTTTCCCTGCTTGCTGATGCTGGACTTACTGACACACACGAACTTGCTAGATCCACTGGCGTCGTCCTTGCCACGTTATCGAATATTCTCCAATACCTCCTCTCCTTCCTCTCTCGAATTATCTTTCTCATCTCCCTCCCTAAAAACAGCCTCGGACCATCTAGAAACACCTACACCACCAAGCCGACTTTGCCGTTTCGACACACACCGTCGTCCAAGCCGCGGTTCGATCTCTGTGCCGGGTGGCCCATATTCTTGGTGTTATCGCTCCTGATGTACGCCTTTACCCAAAATCATCCCCGTCGAGTTGTTTGATACTGATGATTTGCTTGCCTGGATCAATAGCAGTTTGACTTGTCTACGCACAGATGACGACATAGACCCGAACTCGACAAACATCCTTCAACTGATACCTTGACACCTCAAATACCCCGCCCAGGGTGAAGGGCTTCCAAATCGTTCGAAATGTTAGAAGGACTGCTCTCGGGCCTGCTCAACAGGTTCCTGGGCATGTATGTCAAGAATTTCGATCCCACACAGCTCAGGGTCGGAATCTGGTCGGGCGACGTACATCTTCGCGATCTCGAACTCCGCCGCGAAGCTCTCGACCAGCTCAAACTGCCCATCAATGTGATTGAAGGTCACCTCGGCGAACTAACGCTCATCATTCCTTGGGCGAACCTGCGCAGCTCGCCCGTCAAAGTTGTCATCCAAGACGTATTCCTCCTCGCATCTCCGAAAGAGGATGCCGTTTACGATGAAGAAGAGGAGGAGCGCCGGCGCCAAAGGATCAAGATGGAAAAACTGGACTCGGCTGAACTTCTCAAAGAGCGGTCACAGGAAGGCTTGAGCCAAGAAGAGCAGCAGCGTAGCCAGAGCTTCACACAGAGTCTCGTCACCAAGATTGTGGACAACCTGCAGGTGACGGTCAAGAACATACATGTACGATACGAGGATGCCATCTCGGCGCCGGGCCATCCTTTTGCCCTCGGAATCACTCTTGAGCAGTTCAGCGCCATCAGCACCGATGGGCAGTGGCGCCCCGCCTTTGTCGAGGGTACTCAATCCTCCACACACAAGCTTGCTACGCTCGAATCCCTCTCTGTATACTGGGATACCGACTCTGAATTACTAGGGCCCGGGCGTGAGATCGACGCTGCTTCGGATGTGGGCATGTCACATGAGGAAATGCTCGAGACTTTCCGAGCTATGATTCCTCAAAGCGGTGAAAGCGCGGGCAAACAGGGCTCCTGGAGTCAACACCAGTTTATTCTCCGGCCCGTCAGTGGCCAGGCCAAGATCGAGCTCGACAAGACCGGCGATGTGAAGGTACCCCGTTGCAAGGCCAACCTGCTGTTCGAAGAAATCGGTTTAGTCCTCGACGACGACCAATACCGCGACGCGCTCATGATGGTGGATCTGTTCCATTACTTCCTTCGCCACCAAGAGTACAAGAAGCTCCAACCCAAGGGCGTAACTCCGAAAGAGGACCCTCTTGCCTGGTTCCGCTTCGCTGGTGACGCTGTCCTGGCCAAAATTCACGAGCGCAATCATCGATGGACGTGGGACTACTTCCGTGAGCGACGCGACGACCGCCTTCGGTACATCGAGCTGTTCAAGAAGAAGAAACAGGGCCACCAGTTTTCTCCCGAGGAGATCGAGGATCTGGACGCACTTGAATGGAAGCTTGACTACGAAGATTTACGCTTCTGGCGATCGTTAGCCCGCAACCAACTGAAGCGTGAAAACGCCGCCGCCCTTCGCGATGCCCCTAAGCAGCAACCACAACAGCAGGGTTGGCTGGCTTGGGCCTGGGGTTCCAAGCCTGCTGAAAACGAACCAGTGGACGACCAGGAAAACACCCGCATCACAGAAGAGCAGCGCCAGGAACTGTACGACGTCATTGATTGGGACGAAAAGACTGCGTTAGCCGCCGAGATCGATGTGCCGCGCGACTCGGTCAAATTGCAAGTCGAAGCATCTCTCAGCACCGGAAGCTTTACACTTCGCAGAGGTTCGAGTCAGAACGCAAGCGACCTAATGAGCCTTCACTTTGATGTCTTCAAATCGAAGATCCTACAGCGGCCCGACTCCGTGCTCGCCGATATCAGCCTGGGCGGTCTTCGCGTAAACGACGGTACCACACCTAGCTCGGTTCATAAAGAAATCGTCCGCGTTAAAGATGCACCCACAGTCAAGCAGTGCAAGCGTCTCTCGCTCGCTGAGCTTGAAAAGGTCGACGAAGAGCCGTTCTTCTACTTCCAGGTTGAACAAAATCCCATCGAACGCGAGGGCGATATTGCAATCGTCGGCAAACTCAAACCATTGGAAATTATCTGGAATCCCAACTTTGTCGTTGGCATTGCGGACTTCTTTCGTCCTCCCGATAGACACATGGAATCTATCACAGCACTTATGGAAAGTGCTGGTGCCACTGTAGACACATTCCGAGAACAGACCCGCGCTGGTCTTGAATTCGCCCTCGAGGAACACAAGACGGTCAATGCCCAGCTTGATCTCCAAGCCCCCCTTATTATCCTGCCCGTGAGCATTACCACGCCAAATGCAACCTGCCTTATTCTTGATGCTGGTCACATTAGCGTGACGAGTCGATTGGTGGAAAAGGACACCATGAAGCAGATCCAATCCAAACAGCGTCAAGTCTACTCCGACGAAGACTACAAACGCCTCGAATCCGTCATGTACGACAAGTTCTTGGTCAAGCTCACATCCACCCAGCTGCTCATTGGCCCTTCCATTGATGCCACCAAGGCACAACTCTCGAAAAGGAACAAGGACATCATGTTCCATGTTGTGGAACGGATCAACGTGGACTTTGTGGTCGAGATTTGTATCCTGCCAAAGGCCCCCAACCTTACGAAACTCAAGGTGTCAGGCCATCTGCCTATCTTGCATGCTACCATGTCCGACTCAAAGTACAAGAATTTGATGAGGATTATCGATGTTTCCATCCCAAAATTTGGTGGCCCTGCTGCCTCCCGCATCGAGGCATCGACTGAGGGGTCTTCAAGTAATCTACCGAAACTAGAGCCCCTACCCTCAGGCCGATCCTCCAAGAAGCGTGCACGAAGTAGGAGCCGCAAAATGTCCAGCACTCCGTTCCCATTCCTCGTACCGCATACTGCCATCATTGTTGAGGACGACGCCCCGACCCCAGATGAAAAATATGTTGACGCCCCGACGGGCATCACAAATGAAAAGCACATGATACAACAGCGCATTTTCGAGTTACGGTTCACCGTAGAGGAACTACGAGGATCTCTGTACCAGAGTGATGCCATGGGCAAAAAGCCGGATCAGCTTCTTGTTGAACTGGTGGCCAATCACTTCGACCTGCACTTCTATAACCGCCCGTACGACATGGCTGCCGAGGTTTCGTTAGGGTCTGTCACTGTGGACGACTTTGTCGACGAGCAACCAGCAGAGTTCAAATCCATTGTATACTCTGGCGATGTTGAGGACAAGGCCGAGGATGTTAGCCTAGTCCAGGTCAAGGTGATCCGCGTAAGCCGCGACTCTCCCGAGTTTATGTCGGTGTATGAGGGAGTCGAGACCAATGTAGATGTCGCTGTATCTACTATCAACGTTATCGTCACACGGAAGACGTTGCTGACTCTTCTTGACTTTATTCTGGTAACCTTCACCAACAACGAGCCACAGCCCCCAAATCGACCTGCCCTGCCCGATACTACGACTAGCGAATCGAGTGTATCCACGGAAAGCAGCGCGGATGGTAATGCTCTTGATCAACAACAACAACAACAACAGCAGCAAGGTCCGATCCGAGTCAAGATTGATCTTAAGAGTATCCGACTGATTCTCAATAATGATGGCATCCGCTTAGCGACTCTCTCCCTTAACCACGCGGACGTGGGAATTTTCTTGTCTGGAAAGACTATGCGCATTCTTGCCAAGCTCGGTGATTTGAATCTCGTGGATGATGTCGATACTGGTATTCCGAAGAATTCGAACCTGCGGAAGCTAGTGACAATCCAGGGCGAAGATTTGGCTGACTTCCGATATGAAACCTTTGACAGCACCAACAAGGAAGCGTATCCTGGATACGACTCGTCTGTTTATCTCCGAACCGGATCCGTCAAGGTCACCTTCATTGAGGAGCCCTTCAGAAAAATAGTCAACTTCCTGGTCAAGTTTGGTAAGATGCAAGCCATTTACAACGCGGCTAGGCAAGCAGCAGCCGAACAAGCATCCCAGATCCAACAAGGCGCGGGCCGTTTCAAGTTTGATATTGTTGTCATGACACCCATCGTTGTGTTCCCCCGCGCAGTGAATGGTAATGGCTTGAAACGGGATCTTGTTACTGCACATCTCGGAGAAATTTTTGCCCAGAACAAGTTTGTCCCTCTCGACGATTCAGAAGACTCCCGGACCGCCATGAAAATCTCGGCAGGCCTTCGAAAGATTCATCTCACGTCCGACTTCCATTACGCCGGAGGCGTAACAGAGGAGCTAGAACTGATCGAGACTGTTGATTTTACTTTCGACGTCACGTATGCCGAACACCAAGAAGGGGCGAAACGGCCCGATATTGAAGTTCTCGGAAACATGTCGGACGTAAACCTTCGAGTCACCCCATATCAATTACAATTCCTCTTGGAGATTTCCAAGTCTGTGCCTGCAGCCTTTGCGGGTGGCGATATGGAGGAGGCGGAAAAAGACGCCACGCAGGCAGTAGAAGAAGCAGCGCAGCAACCAGACTTGACAGAAGTAGCACGGTCATCCAATGCAGGCAATAGAGGGTCTGCTGATCTTAAACCAGAGCTCAGCACCCGTAAAGATATCTGGACGCGACTCGACTTTTCCTTCAAGGTCCATGTTATCGGTCTCGAGCTTATCGGTGCTCACGAGGGCCAGCCCATTGGTGATGTTGCAAGTGCTAGCCTGTCTCGTTTCTCGTTAGACGACAGCAGACTGAAATTGCGCATGCTCTCGGACAACTCCGCCGAGGCCGAATTCCTCATCCACTCGTTCACCATCTACGACACACGCCCCCGCGACAGCAACCGATATCGCCGGATCATGACATCGCTGAACAAGGAGGCGCAGCAATTGATGGCGAGCGTGACGATTTCTGGAGGAGAGGACAGGATGTTGATTGCTATGGTTACTGTCGACAGCCCTCGCGTCATCTTTGCCCTCGATTATCTTTTTGCCATACAATCCTTCATTGCTGTGGCCCTCCAACCTCGCGAGGACGTCATGTTGGACGAGGGCGATGCGCTCTTTGACGACTCGGAGTCCGACTCTGTGTCTACCGACATCATATACAGTGAAAGAAGCCGCAAGTCCGTCTCCGGTGTTGGCCTCCTAGCACCACCGACGGAGGTTTCCGCCCCAGAACCCCCGGCTCGTCCAGCGATGAACATGTCATTCCGCGCCAATATTGTCAATGCACAAATCATCCTTATCGCTAACCCGCTAAGTGCAAGTTCAGAAGCCATTGTGCTGGGTACGAGACAAGTCCTCCTCTCGCAACAGCACGCTTTAACTTTCCAGGTTTCCGAATTGGGCATGTTTCTTTGTCGCATGGACCGTTTCGAGGACTCGCGCTTCCGTATCATTGACGACTTCTCTGTCAGTCTGTCCATGGATGGCTCACAGCCTCAAATGACCAGCATCCACATTGATGTCGATCCAGTCATTCTGCGTGTTTCTCTCCGAGATATCCTCCTCGCTCTGCAGATTATTGCCAAGGCTTCGGAATTGTCGGGCTCGGACTCCACTGGCGACCAACAGCCAAAACAGTCAGCTGCTGCTGAAGCGAAGGCCCGACAGCTTCGCCGTTCGGGGATGAAACAGCACACTGCGAGTGGCCATGGCCCGAAGACCCTTTCGTCCAAATCCAAGACCCATGCAACCGCGGTGGCGGGCCGCGGCACTTCGGGCAGCACGGCCCTAGCACGCACAAAAGGTGCCTCCGATCACCACGAGGAGCTGACGGCCACAATTAACGGCATTCGTGTCGTGCTCATCGGAGATCTCCACGAACTTCCAATCCTCGACATGGGCATTGACGCCTTCACCGCCACGGCTGAAGATTGGACCTCCACCCTCAAGGCAAACCTGGCCATTGACTTGTACGTCAACGTGTACAACTTTTCGAAATCGGCATGGGAGCCATTTGTCGAGCCCTGGCAACTTGGGCTAGGCGTGGCCAAGGAACCCGAGTCTGGTCTGCTATCAATTGACGTGGCCTCCAAGAAGACGTTCGACATCACCATCACGACGGCGTCCATCGCGTTGGCTTCCAAGTCTTTTGAGTTTCTTACACAGGAGCAAGACATTCTCGGAAAGCCTCGAGGAGCCGAATCGCCATACCGTATCCGTAACTACACTGGCTTTGATGTCACTGTAGAGGCCTTCCGCGATGGACCTGACGGTGAACCCGTCTCGGCAAGATTGACGGACGGTCAAGAAGTGCCGTGGGCTTTTGAGCGACTGGAAAAGACGCGAGAGCAAGTTTTGCGTGACCGCGGTTCCCAGAACGTGGCCATTGTCCTCCACGGTAGCGGCTTCGATACGATTAACAATGTCCGAATCAATAGAGAGGGCGAATACCTCTTCCGCCTCCGACCCAAGGTTGACCAAGTTACGCACCGTCTGCTCGTAGAGGTCGTTCTCGGCAAGGACAATGTCAAATATGTGACGCTTCGCTCGCCCCTGCTTGTTCAAAACGAGACTCAAATTCCTGTCGAACTAGGCGTATTTGATGCTGACGAAGGCCATCTGCTCAAGATTGAGAAGATTGCTCCTGGCGAAAGTCGACCAGCACCCGTCGGTGGCGTCTTTTTGAAGTCTCTGCTCGTCCGGCCCGATTCCGGCTTCGGTTACGCGTGGTCGTCGGAGGCCTTGTGGTGGAGAGACTTGCTCCAGAGACCGGCGCGGACTTTGGTGTGCAAGGGCGAGGACGGCGATCCGTTCTACTTCCAGCTGTACGCCAGCTTCGACAAGTCCAACCCGCTAACAAAGTAAGGAGTCGCTCTTTTGTCTATCCTTTTATTTTATTTTTCTCGTTCTTCTTGCTAACTAGACAATTGCAACTGCAGGAATTATCCCTATATGAAATTGAAGTTATCTGCTCCTGTAACACTCGAAAACCTCCTACCCTACGATTTCAAATACCGCATCTATGTTAAGAACACCAAGCGGGACTGGTCCAACTTCCTAAGGAAGGGAGGCGTGAGCCCTGTCCATGTAGTCGAACTGTCACAATTGTTACTCTTGAGTATCGACATGCAGGAGACGGTGTTCAAAGAGAGCGAATTTGCTATTATCAACTCGGGCAACACGGAGGACTTCCGGCGCGAATCTAAACTCATATGTCGAGATGATGAGGGGCTTCCGTTGAACCTCCGGCTTCACTACTACCGCATCCCCGACAGCGGCAACGCTTTCAAGGTCACCGTCTACTCTCCTTACGTGATCCTCAACAAGACTGGTCTCGACCTCAATGTGCGAGCGTCGGGCTTCTTCCAGTCAGCCAAGGCCGCCGCTGGCCAGTTCCCACTTATTGATGCCTCGACAGTCGATCGACCACAGGCGCGACCGTTCATGTTCTCTTTCGCCAATGATGACCAGCGTAACCGCGCTGCGTTGAAACTTGGCGACTCGGAATGGAGCAAAGCGCAGAGTTTCGACGCCCTTGGTAGCACTTCCGAGGTTGTATTGCCCTCTTCTTCTCAAACAACAGAGTTGCACGTGGGCATTGCCATCGAGTCCGGCGAGGGTAAATACAAGATGACCAAGGTCGTCACGCTCACGCCGCGCTTCATTCTCCAGAACAAGCTGGGCGAAGATATCCTCGTCCGAGAACCTAGTTCCTCCAAATTCCTAACGCTACCTACACAAACCCTTCACCCATTGCACTTTATGCAAAAGAACCCTGTCAAGCAATTGTGCCTGTGCTTCCCTGGCATGGACAACCAGTGGACGGCGCCGTTCAACATATCTGACCTCGGCACAACGCACATCAAGATTTTGAAACCTGGCCCACGCCAGCAACTAATTCGTGCCGAGATTCTACTCGAGGGCGCCACCATCTTCATCCATTTGACAATGGAGACGAACAACTGGCCATTCTCGATGCGCAACGAGACCGATACGACGCTGTACTACTACCAGGCGAACCCTTACGTGGATGAAGATGGAGTGGAGTTGCGACCAGGCTGGAAGCCAATACGATACCGCTGGCCGGCCCGTAGCATCATGCCGTATGCGTGGGATTATCCAGCAGCCAAAGTACGCGAAATTGTCCTCTACTCGCCCGAGCACAGGAGCAGGGAACGCCACGTCAAGTTGGCAGAGATTGGCACACAGGTGCCTTTGCAACTGACGGAACCGTCGGGCCACAAGAAAGTGTTGGCCATCGACGTCACTGCGGACGGGCCAACACAGACCTTGATTCTCTCCCATTACAGCCCCTCGACAAGTCTTTACCGACAAAAATCCAAAACGGGCTCGCGTACTGGGCAAGGTCAAGATACATTCGAGGTGAAGCACCAGGACACAGACGTGACGTTGCGGGCTCAGCTGAAGTTATCAGGCATTGGTATCTCTCTCATCAACTCGCAACTGAAGGAGCTTGCATACATTACGTTCCGTGACGTACAATTAAGCTACCATGAGTCGCCACTGAACCAGACGCTCAAGTTCGAGGTCAAGTGGGTGCAGATTGACAATCAGCTCTATGGCGGAATCTTCCCCATGCTACTGTACCCCAGTGTGGTGCCCAAACGCGCACAGGAGCTCGAGGTACGACCGGTTGTTCACGCGCAAATCACACGCGTCAAGGATGACTCGTACGGAGTGCTCTTCATCAAGTACGCGAACCTCCTGCTCCAGGAAATTACTGTTGAGCTGGACGAGGACTTTGTCTTTGCGCTCCTCGACTTCTCCAAGGTGCCTGGTGCCTCTTGGACCGAGGAGGAAGAACACGGAAAGCTATGCGATGAGGAACTGGATATACCCGAGCCAAAGAATACACAATCAGGCCAATACATTTACTTTGAGACTCTCAGCATCCAGCCCATGCAGCTCAACCTCTCGTTTATGCGCACAGAGCGCGTCAACGTTGAAGACAAGACATCATCCCGGAATCCGCTCATGTTCTTCCTCAACGTCATGACAATGGCTATTGGAAACGTCAACGATGCGCCCCTACAACTCCACGCCCTTATCCTCGAGAACGTACGGGTCTCGACACCGATTCTAGTACAGAGCATCTCGAGCCACTACAGTCAAGAGGCGCTCTCGCAGGTGCACAAGATTCTAGGCTCGGCCGACATCATTGGCAATCCCGTGGGCCTTTTCAACAATATTAGTTCGGGCTTCACCGACATCTTCTACGAACCGTACCAGGGTCTGATTCTCAGCGATCGGCCCGAGGACATTGGTATGGGCATCGCCAAGGGTGCGACGAGTTTCGTCAAGAAGTCAGTATATGGCGTGAGCGACTCGATATCCAAGGTCACAGGGAGTTGGTCCAAGGGTCTCGCCGCGCTCACGATGGACAAGCAGTTCCAGGACCGGCGACGCATTACACGGGCTCGCAACCGGCCTAAGCATGCACTCTACGGCGTGACGACTGGGGCTAACGCACTCATTACAAGCTTCGCATCGGGCGTTGGTGGGCTCGCACGCAAGCCGCTCGAAGGCGCCGAACAGGAGGGTGCCGTGGGCTTCCTCAAGGGCGTCGGCAAGGGCGTTTTGGGACTCGCGACGAAGCCAGCCATTGGCGTCTTTGACATGGCGTCCAACCTTTCCGAGGGCATCCGCAACACGACCACAGTCTTTGATGGCACCGAGCTCGACCGCGTGCGACCAGCGCGCTTCATACCTTCGGATGGGATCGTGCGGCCGTACGACCAACGGTTGGCGCTGGGGCAGTCGTGGCTCAAGCAAGTGGACAATGGCAAATACTTTGACGAAACATACATCGGCCACATTGAGCTGCCGCGCGAGGACATGGTGGTGATGGTTACATTTTCTCGCATCCTCTTGATCCGGAGCCGTCGCCTCATATCCGAGTGGGACGTGCCGCTCAAGGATGTGGAGAAGATTGTTAAGGAGCGCACGGGCATGAGCCTGACGTTACGAGGAGGTATCATTGGGCCATTTATTCCCATTGCAGACGAGAGTGGACGAGCATATCTGTACCAGTTGATCCAGGTGGCGGTGGAGGAGTTCAACCGGCGGTACCGGAGTCAGTGATGCTGTCGAAGGGTGGTGTGGTATTCTGTTTTCCTGGACTTCCTTTACCATTTTTTTTACCTTTTCCTCTCAACCTTTTACGCTTCCGAGTATGTTATCATTATTAGTTTGGCGTTTGTTTTAGAAAAGCACAATAGAAAGGATTGCATGATTTCACAAGAGAGTCTACGTTGACGATTTACTGTGTGAGAAACGATGATGTCTCTTGCGCAGGAAGCCCAGAAAGGTCTGGAGATAGAGGTTTGAACGTTTTGGTGAGATTTACATTGTGTAAGGCAATTAATCCAGAAAGGTCTGGAGACGGAGGTTTGAAGGTTTTGACGAGATTTACATTGTGTGGAAGGCAATTGTTACGCCTACTTCCCTCTCACTCTTGTACACTGGGAGAGACGCATGAGATTACGGGTAGACTCTCATATGGCAGAGGAGAGGGAGTAGACAAAAAGTGTTCAGAACAGGGGGAAAAGAAGGCGAGTCAGAGAATGATAGAGCTCAATCTACGACGAGCCCGGCACGATGCCGGCCTGATCCGTAATCAAAAGCCCTGCCATGGCGGCCGACGTACAGGTGGCCAAGACGCCGGAGATGAAGGCGGACAAGGCGACGCGGGCGACATCGCCGCCACGGGAGGGGGCGATTTGCGAGAGGATGCCGATTTGGATGCCTAGGGAGCCGAGGTTGCCGAAGCCGCAGATTGCGTAGGTGCCTATTAGGGTAGCGCGGGGGGAGAGGGAAGCTTTTTGGAGGGTGTCGAAGGCTACGTATTCGTTCTTTTTCGACGCCTTTGTTAGCTGTCTTCATCATCTTTTTTTTTCCCCTTCTTTTTGGGGGAGAGGCGTCGGACATGGGATACGGGATGTGGGGAAAAAAAGGGGTTTTTTTTTCTTTACCTTGATGATCTTGGCTGAGAGGACCTTGGCGATGGCCCAGATCTCGCCGTTTTCTCTTGGTACGCCGAGCAAGAAGGAAATCGGATAGCAAATGTAGCTCATTAACAACTCGAGGGTCAAATCCGGGCTCGAAATGTTAATGTAGCGTCCCCACCACGTCAAGAGGCCGTCGGCGAGACCAACGGCGGCCAAAATGCAGATGATGGACGATATGATGGTTCCTGCAATCTTGAGACCGAACCATGCGCCGTTTGCGTACGCGTGCAGCGCATTCTCGGCTTCGTGCTGCGAGTCATCTGGGACGACGACTTTGCCGGCCGTGAGCGTCTCTTCGGATTCCGGGTAGCGAAGTTTGGAAATCGCGAGGGACGCGGGAATGGACATGATACACGACGACACGAGGGCCTGCGGGTTCAAGCCCAGTCCCACGTAGACTACGAGCACGGAGCCGGAAATGGTGGCGAAACCGCAGGTCATGACCTGGTGCAGTTCGGCGCGCGTCATGTGCGGCACGAACGGACCGACCAACATGGCGGATTCGCCCTGTCCGATGAACGGAGTCGCGGCTGCCACGACTGCTTCCGCACCCGAGACGCGCAGACCCCAGAATACAAAGGTGGCGAATTTGCGGATGAACCATTGGAGACAGCCGACGTAATACAAGACCTGCACCAACGAAACGAAGAAGATGATGGCGGGGATCACGTTGAGCAGGAACCAGGGTAGGGCCGCGGTCTCGGGATTGGTCAGGAAGGAAACGCCTTCCTTGGAGAATCCGAGCAGGTCGCCGGCTCTTTCGGCGATGAAGTTGAAAATGCTGTATCCGACGCCCGTTTTCAAGACAAAGAGCGCAACGATGTACTGCGTCAACATGCCGCCGATCACGGTGCGCCACTGCACCTTTTTCCGGTCGCGCGACGTCACCCACAAGACGGCGATCAAAACGACGAGGCCGAAAAGCGAGACGGCGCGGTTCGCACGCGTGTTTTGCGCCGTCTCGTCGGGGATGAAAGCACCCAGCAGGATTGCGCCCACGGTCACGAGCGCACCCAAGGGTACGCGTGCACGTGGGGGGAGGCGGGTGTACACGGCGACGGCGGTGAGGGTCCATGTTTTCTTTATCGGGCGCGAGACGAGGGAGCTTGGGATGTGGAAGAAGAGGAGCCGGATTGAGATGGCGAGCCAGAGGAGGAAGGGGATGACCCAGTTTTTATCGTGGCGGTGGAGGATTAAGGTTGCGATCCACCAGCCGGTGAAGAAGGCGAAGAGGGCTAGGTGGAAGAAGAGTCTGTATTTGCGGTAGAAGCGCGCCGAGGGCGAGGGACGGGACTCGTCTGCTTGGGTGGTCGCGACATAAGTGTGGTCCTTGGGGACTGGCGGTCCCTTTTCGGGATCCGAGTCGGCGGGCGCGTAGGTTGGCGGGTGGTTCGGGGACGAGGAGGAGTGGCGGTGGAGGGATGTTTGGTGGGGGATGATGGGGGGGTCGGCGGTGGTGTTGCGCGTGTAGGAGACGTCTTGTTCTTGGGCTTCGGGGGAGGTTGCGTGGTGGATGTGTGGGTGGGTGTGTTGGTTTGCCGGATCGAGGGCCGGGTCGGAGTTGCGGCGGGGGACGATGGGGTCTGCCATGATTTGTTTCTTTTCTTGTGATATCAAGGGGGAAAACCGGAGTTTGGGGAGGGGGAGGGGGGGAAGTTTCAAGTTGAGTTTTGTCTGATTCTCGGGGGGGTTGAAAAGAATTGGAGAGAGAAATCAAGTTGGTTGAAACTGGTCTTCCCAGAGAGAAGAAGGACAAAAGAAGAAAAGAAAAAGACACGAGACACAACTCTCTCACGAGATAGGAAAACGAAAAGGATCGGCGGCGCGGCCACTTATATAGAATTTACGCCGGTGTCTCCCTCCATATCGGTTTGTCCGCCTGTCCGCCTGTCCGCCGCGCATATCTACAGCAAAAAGACTTGTTCAGATTGAACGGTCCCGAACTCGAATAGGGTGTGAGAAAATGGAGGGGGAGGGGTGTGTGATCAAGACGTCTGATTGAGAGGAGGAGGGGAGGAAGGGGGACACAAATTCTTGGCCTCAACTTAATTCCAGCATTTACGACAAGCCATTGGCTCTCTCTCCTTCTAGTGACATTTTGCTACCTGGTAGTCCTGATAAGAAAAACAGAGGATTGGCGCGCCGTCAGGGGAGCTAAGCTAGGGCAGGCAAGAAAACCATGGCCCTTTTGTTTGGTGTAAACTCTGGGGTAAGTGGTTAAAAAGAGGAAGTCCGTTTGGCCAGCCCTGTTCGGGGTTGCTATCTCAAGGGACAAGGGAGCAAGGGAAATGACTTGCTGCTACGTTACTGTTGGTGTTGAGTCTGTGAGACGAGGGCTCTCTCTCTCTCTCTCTTTCTCTTTCTCTCTCTCTCTCTCTCTCCTTTTTTTTTCTCGTGTGTAATCTTGTCATGAAATTGACACGCTTTCTCGTGTTTCTTTGTGAAACCAAGCACGACATCTCACCAGAATGGCAATTGTGTCTCGTCCAACTTTAAATCAAGGTTATGGCTAATTTGCCGTTGAAGTTGTCACCATGTCTGATTCTAATTCCTTCTGGCAATTCCTTTTTCTTTTCCTCTTCGACGTCTTTTATCATCCTATCATGATATCGGAACGAAGAACAAGAAGAAAAGAAAAAAAAAGTCCCTTCAAACTCGGACCCCTGCTTGGCATCTAGTCTACTTTCGGAGATGCGTCCGCGACCTTATCTAAACTTCCCCGTTTACTCTTTGCCCCGATTCGTCGCAGCGTTTCCGCGTCAAAGGGACCGTTTCCCATTTTGCTCTCCACTCATTTGCTGGTCTGAAGCTGCCAATGGTATGCCATGGGATGGGAGATTGTGTCGTCTTACAAAGTTCCCGTACCCATCTGCCATCATTTATTCGTCTTGTTCAATTTGCAATAATTACTTTGTTTTCTTCTCTTACCCTATTCTTTTATTTTTTTCACTACTTGTACAATGCCGTGTTTCATCCTCTGCGGGAAGGAACAGAAAAAAGAAAATTGTCAATTGTCAATTGTCAATTGCGTTATGATTACGATCACGAGTAAGGAGACCAAAAACGCCCCCCATGGGACCCCCCCCCTTTCGTTGGAAGAGCTTCAAAAGGCCTTCTCTACTCCGGTATTTGGTCTCGGTGGACAATTCGGGCCAATTCGTGCAGTTGTGGATACAATACCCAAGACCTGCCTTGCAGCGAGAGATGAGGGGCGTGTTCGGGAGGGGCGAACCAAGGTGCCAAAGGGGGGACCGAAGGGGGGACCGAAGAGGGGAGGGGGGGCGTGCTGACGCTGTCGATCAAAAAAGGCTGTAGTTTATTAGTACGGAGTACTCCGTGATACAGAATCCCCATTCGTTTGGGTTAGGTGTGGCTGGCCACATCGGACGTGGGATGGAGAAAGATAACAATTTGGCCAAATCGAAACGGGCGAACCCCAAAGAAATTGAGAAGCAATTCGGGACTTTGCAAAGATTAGGAATGGGGAGAAGAGCGAGAAGAGCGAGAAAACAAGATCAACTGTCACATGCTTGAAGCTTCACCGCTTGATTTTAAAGGGGCAGAAAACTGTCTGCTTTTTTTTCCAGTGAGATAGATGACCTTGCCATCCGGTACCACCTGACACTTGATACTCATCTACTCCGTACCCAACCCTCGGCTGCAATCCTACACACAAACACCGAGTACGGAGCATTGAAAAATAAAAATAAAAATTGTAACAAACTCTCGTGGGCGAGATAGGCGGCATGTGGAATCTAGGGTGGTCGCACGACAGTTTTCCCTTGTACGCACGCAGTATTTCTATCAGTTTCCCCAGCCATATTCCAACCTTCCTAAATGAGAAACCAGATCCGCAGTTCGCAGGGCCAAAAAAAAAAAAAGAAGAAGAAGAAGAAGAAAAAAAGACATGGAGTTGTCCGTGAGATAGGACCATCCTCGATAATTAGGTAGCATTGGGAGTGCGGAGGATGGCACTTGATCCTTAGGGGCCACTTCATTTGCTCCTCCTAACGTGCAGAGTACCATTACAATATTACGGCAGTTACTCCGTACTTTCTAGGAATATGTTTATTGTTACCGTTACGCTGTGTTTACTTCGTAGAGAGTACTCCGTACAAGTACACGAGAGCTGATTGCCGGTGAGGAAGCACTGCAGACGGGGCGTGCGTTCTGATTACTACACCGTATTACTTTGACAATTGCTTTTACCTTCAGCTTTGACAACACGTGAGACCTAGTTGGACTACACGTACTCCGTACATGCACAGAGAAGTGGTAGGACCGGACGTGTCAGGCTTACTGGTGAGCACAATGCCACAGGGGTATAAAGATTGCCACGGCGCCCCCTATCAGGAGACGAAATGAGGGAATTGGAAAAGACTGAGCCAAATGAACGAATATATAATTAGGAGAGAGGAAAAGAAGAGGGGAAATCAAACAGTTCCGTCCGTGGTAAACACGCCATGCCTGCAACACGACGAGGTGCAACCCCGTTCTCGCCTTGTGATCCCAGACTTCATTCCATGAAACCACACTTGTCAAAGATATACAGTCCCCTTGCCTGTACTCCTCCCAAAAGATGCGAGTATGACAAAAGAAACGTCTATGCGTGATCTATCACATACTCCCACCATCAAAAGTAACAGCTGGGGAAATTTTTCACGTGGTCAAGGGCACAAGTTTTCCGTTATCGATGCGCTTGACGTGATGTAGTACAGTCCACGTTAAACAGATGCGAGATTGTATCCTCCGTTGGTGTACTAGAGATACTATTCTTCGCTATAGATTTCCTCGGCTATTCTTCTATGCAACCTCTCCTGCACCCATGCTGCCAGCTGTATCCTGCCCCTCCCGGGGGTAACAGGTTCAATCTTCATGCTCCGTAGTATGAGCCGCTCTATTTAGTGCGCTGGTCTTCTGTCGTGCCGTCAAGCCCCATTTTCTCCCATCTCCCCCCAGAGAAAGGTGAATTCAGCTGTAGCTGTCCACAATAGAGATTTAGAAGACCTTCATGGTTAAAATATATAGAGTGTAGTAAGGCAAGATAGTATATAAAGATGATGGCCGAACCACTCATTAACTCGGGTGAGTACTTTGCACATTCAACTTCGGAGTGATGTTTAAGTTGATTCTGGATGCTTCATTCAGGGAATGTTCCGAGCTTATGAATGCTCGTTTTGTATGGAGTAGTGGAGAATCCACCTATCGGCAACATTGGTAACGAGCATACACGTATCAAGCCAATAACCAACCACGCCATTACTCTCCTCTGAAGGCAGGCTTCGTTTTGAGCCCTGATTTTGAACGCTATGGGACGAAGAACCAAACATGAATTATCCGGACGCTCAATTCCCTGAAAGTTTTGACTTGGTGACTACGAGCCTTCCCGGCCAAGGATAATATGCTCCTTAGGCAGGCTGGCTTATTTTTTTCAATCCACGATTGGAAAAGTACTCGCCGATGAATCTACCCTTAACCGGGCGGAGCGGCAAAATGAAGCCACAACGTATAGAGCAGAAGTCTGAGATCTGTTACAAAAATAACCAAGCCTAGGGACAGACACAGTACGCACGCAGAGCTGGGAAGAAAAAGTCTCGTCTTTGGAACCCAGAGAATTGTTTCGGTTTTTACCCTTCTATGACCCAAAACCGTGGCTATGCGGAGAAAAGTAAATACCAATAAAACCCCAAAGATTTCTTCTCGTTTGCAGAGAGGAAAAGGAATTTGTCTAACGCCAATTGTCTAAAAATTAAATCCCCAACATGAAAAGCAATCCAAATCGATATAAACATCCGCGACATCACTTCTTCTCTCTGTCCAGCTTCTATGTGTGTCTTCTACCATATGCAACGTATAAGCTCTAATCATCGTTGGCGTCCAAGTCTCTCTTCGTCGTCGTCCGTCAATTCATATGCCGGTCGGAAAGTGGACTGTTGGTTTCCGCCTTCCTTGAGCCGGGGGTTTGGGTGTGTGTCGTTTCGGCCGCCGAGACTCGTGTAGCCCTGGGAATTGTTAATAGACCGTCTCAGACTATGGTTAAGTCTGGAATTGTCGTACCTGATCGTACAAGGGGCAGTATTCAATGTTGAGGTGACGTATAAACTAAAACATTGTCATTAAAAAGGTTCGTCGTGATTGGTGTTGTGCAATTGGTTAGTAAGGCTATCCCGAAGGTTACTTACAGCCCAGATCTCGGCTGTCATTGGAAAAGTTAGGCTTTATTTCTTCACGACATTATTGCTCTGTAAATTATGCCTTAATCAAGAATGGTGACGTACCATAATGCCAATCAATAACGGGACACACCCGCATAAACGGCGGCCATCCGGCATCTGTGGGATCAAAGTGCTTCAAAAATCCTGCATGCGGATCAGTCCTCCGCATGCCAACGAAAATGGCCTTAATATTGGGTCGGTCTTGCAAGTATGACTCGAGGCCATCCTTCATGGAGAGAATGTAGCGCTTGACGTCGAGGTGATATTTGGCGCTCGTGGATTCGACGAAGTCATCGACTTCAGCAAAGGGGTGGGCGGAAACAATGTAGACGGCCTGGAGTTTCGTTGGGAAGGAGGGCTTTGAAGTTCCATTGGATGCGTCGGAGCGGCTATGGGAGAATCGGCGGCCAAGGCCAGCGAGGATGACTATGAGGAGCACAAGGCCTGGAAGATACACGTGTCAGAAAGAAAACAAGGACGCAAGGGAGTAAATAAACCACGTCTCTGATGGGATGTGTGACGTCAATGGCTATTCGGAATAAAAAGGAGATCTCGTACAGTCTTTTCCGCCATTGTAGGAGAGCGATATCTGGTCGAAGCTAAATTCGGGACTGGTTAGCTGGCCTCTCTCCCCAGGGATGCCGAAGGGGGAGAGCATACTCGTATTTGGTCAATGCTTCGTCAACAACAGCCATTGAGATCCTCAGCTGGGCCTGGACCTGTTTCAACAGCGTTGAATCAACATCTTCGGCGAGAAAAGCATCGAGTCGATCGCGCAACTCGACACACACGTCCTCGAGTGGCTGGCGGGGCTGCGACGACGGCGGGTCGGTACTGGCAGTGGCCGTGGCGGGGTAGCTCTTGGGCTGCGTGGCGATGTGGGGTACAGCAGCACCTGCGGAGTCCTTGGTCTGGATCATACTGGCATTTGCTCTGTGTGTGGTGTTTGTTCGAACCCTCTCTTGGACGCCTATTCGTTACCGGAAAAGAGAGAATGGCCGCAGAGAGGAGGGGTATTGATGAGAAGTGGTGGGGGACGCTGTCATAGGCTCAACCGGCGGGTAGTAGAATGGGGATACCCGGGTGTGGGTTGGTTTATTTTTTTTTTTTCTATGGGAAATTTGGGGGGGGAAGGGGCGCCAATACGGAGTAATGTAATACATAATGGCAGAAAGTGGCTTGTGCAGAATCAACTAGAACACAAGCCACAGCACCACCTTCATTGGATTGGATGGACAGACAATTGTGCGGGGAGGGAAATGCTCCGTACGGAGTAATACCGATTCTTCCGAATTTAAGCCTTCACCGCCTTTAAGCCCTTGGCCAGCCCCCCACCAGTTTGAGAGCTGGCTTTGTCAGGAGTTCAAGGCCTGGATCGAGTCCACCATACGGAGTATTAGGCGAGCCGAGGCAACTAATCGAATCGAGCAGTAGCTAATAGCCACCATAACACCACTGACTGAAATGTGGCACCACTCATAAACCACGGAGAGTTATCCTGATCGCACACCAGACTGGCACCAGGGGCCATCGCATAAATTCCCATGGAAAAGGGAAAGAACAGAGACACCACTATCAAAATGAGATTTGGGCAAAGCAATGTTGCGATTGGCGATTTGCAATCGCTTTCACCAGCAGAGAGGAGAGAGCTGCGCCATCTTTGAAGTGTCTAAACCACACTCTCCAACAAGAACAGGCTCCGAGGCATAGATAGATGTCTATAGACGCAAACATTGCACTTTCTACTATGAATGAACCCATCACGCGTGACTACGAGAGACAAAAGAAACATCCTTCGTCGTAGCGGGCAACTCAATAGAATCCCAGCTGTACAAAATTCCCAGCTGTACAAAATTCCCAGCTGTACAAAATTCCCAGCTGTACAAAAATGGAAGCATAGATAAGCATCGCTCCCCAACACACATACAAGATGTACTGTCTCCTAGCCCGAATTTCGAACCTCACGACGGGTATCCAGACCGTTCCTTCACCTTCTCACAGTAAATACCCATCTATTCACAATGCTGCCGATTCTGAGCCGTCTGGTTCGGGAGTTATCCAAAAGCACCAGCTTCCAGTCAAAGTTGCCAGTATCAAGACAAACCATGGCTCGACCGACATTCAACTGTATTGGTCGGTGTTCCGGATAATATCGACAATCATCTCCTCGACACCCGTGGATGGGTCTTCCAAGAAAGTTTATCATCGGTGAGAAGCCTTTGTATAGGCCACCAACATGGATTGCGATAGCAGTGCTGTTCAACACAAGAGCACCTTGGCGGTCCAGTCTGGCACGTTCTCACACCGTCTCTTGACATAAAGAAATCATGAGCCGACGTATTGTTGGATACACAGGTCCTTCATCTCCAGAATTGGTATCGATGGGTCATGCAGTATATTACTGCAATCCAGAGTTGGATCCGGAAATTCTAAGCATCAACATTATCAACACACGCGCCCTTGGCGTTCACTGAGAGGCACTCAATACCGCATATGGAGAGGCCAAGATAGCAGGGTTGCATCTCACAGGAGCATTAGCGCCTGCGCCGAGGATGCTCAAAGAAACAAGGACAGAGTGGTGCATGGACTCCGAACCCGGCTGGATGATCTCCGGTCTTGTCAACAACACCTTGGAGAACCACTACACGATGCTGATAATAGGTGTTTCAAAGCAACTCTAAGATGTGGAATCCACTACATCGTATTTTGTCTTTAGGGCTTGGACGGAGCCAGTTTGGGTGGATGGAGGCAGTGATAGCTCAAGGACCTCTATTAGAACGTCAGAGGTCCGCGCTTGCTCTACTAGGCGCCTTTGGAGGTTCAGTTTAACAAGCTGGGTACAAATGTTTCGCATCTAGAGAACCATATTTGATTTCATTTTCATTGAAATTTGCTTCTCCCTGTCTGTCCGATACATTTGGCCAACACAAGACCATCGCGCCCAGAATATTCATGTCCGTCATCGACAAAAGTAGAACCTTGGAATATCCAGCAATCTTCCCGCGCGATTCTCCTAGCTCCTCATATCTGTCTCCAAATCAGACCATGCGAAAATGTCTTGCAGTCATATCGCCGTAATGTCTCTATTCAGCGTCTTAATCGCCGCCAATATGACAATTATTCCAGGCATCAATCCACAGAGCCCCTCAACCCCTTTTCAATCATTATTGATGTTTTCTCGTCTGATGAGTCCTGACAGATGTCTTGGATGAACCACCTTCTTGATGACTTGGCAATTTAGGTCTCACCATAGGAGATTTAGTCTAGTTTGGCCAGCCTCTCATTTTAATACTTTGGTGCTAGTAATCTGGATTGGGGAAGAAAACGCGAGTTTATCCTTGAACAGTATTATGTGATGTCGCCTGTCGCCTGGTGCCCGAGTCCCTGTAGTATCGGCAAAAATTACTCTTGAATATACCTATTTTACTTTTCCAATGCTATTTCTTCTATTATTTGAGTGTTAAAATTTCCTTGAGATCAATACTTACCATGTCTTGTGTTGACTCGATGATTTTGCACCCAAATTGGCCACCTGAGACCCCGACCCAGAATGGCATGTTTTAGTTTCTTGGGATCAATAGACTGGTTCCATTCTAAAGAACCCATAAGTTTAAAACTGAGTTGAAAGGGGATGAGAAAGGGGGGAAAGGGTATAATAACCCGACGATGGCCTCGACTTTTGTGTCGAAGATTGTTCAGATCGACCAGGTTGGCACACTCTTTCGACATAGACACCCCGGCGGTTTCGCATGATACATTCATTTCATATATAATTTTCAAGTCGCTCATTATAACCACTCTCGTCGAAATGACGACGATACGTCTCTGGCATTTCGCCTCCTTGTTCTATCTTGTCACTTCAGCGTTGGCTGCTTATCAAAATGTGGTCTATTTTACAAATTGGTAGGTCGCGATACGCAGAAGGATAATTCTATGCCCGCCGAGCAAAAGATTGATGAGAAAATGGTTAGGAGCATCTACGGTCGAAACTATCACCCCAAAAACCTTCCTGCCGATGTCGTCACACACGTGTTGTACTCATTCTTGAACGTGCGGCCTAATGGAGAAGTGTAAGTCTGTCCCATATCCGCTTGGGATTGCGTCTTCAACCACTATTCGCAAGAGAAACAAACGTACTGATTATGATTAGATTCTCGGATGATTCGTGGGCAGACACCGATAAGCGATACCCTACAGACAGTATGTCCATCTCAAGATCTCTCTGACAAGGCATCCGCCCTATATAAGAAAAGACGCCTTCTAACATTCTCACAGGCTGGAATGATGTGGGCACCAATGTGTACGGCTGCGTGAAACAAATGTACCTTGTCAAAAAGGCCAATCGCAAAGTGAAGACGCTGTTAAGTATCGGCGGCTGGTCATGGTCCACCAACTTCCCGGCAGCAGCTTCCACAGCAACAACACGGGCAACCTTTGCCAAATCAGCAGTGACACTCATGAAGGACTGGGGATTTGACGGTATCGATATTGACTGGGAGTACCCAGCCAACCAGGTCCAGGCGGCCAACTACGTGTTGCTTCTCAAAGCGGTTCGCCAGGAGCTCGACGCCTATGCTCAGCAGTACGCGTCGAACCATCATTTTCTACTATCTATCGCGGCGCCGGCGGGATCGGCGGAGTACAACATTCTTGATCTCAAAGGAATTGGGGCCGTTGTGGACACCATTAATCTGATGGCCTACGATTACACGGGTAGCTGGAGTAGTAACTCAGGGCACCAAGCAAACTTGTACCGCAGCACAGCGAACCCAGCATCTACTCCATACAACACAGACCAGGCCGTGTCAGCCTACATAGCCGCAGGAGTTCCCGCATCGAAAATTATCCTCGGTATGCCAATATATGGGCGATCCTTCCAATCCACCGCCGGACCGGGAAAGCCCTTCTCGGGTGTTGGCAGTGGATCGTGGGAGAGCGGGATCTGGGACTACAAGTCTCTCCCCAGAGCCGGCGCGTCCGTCGTATATGACAACCAGGTCAAGGCAGCGTATAGCTACAACGCCCAGACTAGTGAATTAATCTCGTATGACACTCCAGCTGCAGTCCAGGAGAAGGTAGCGTACTCGAAGAAGCGCGGGCTCGGAGGGTCTATGTTTTGGGAGGCAAGCGGGGACAAGACTGATTCGAGCAGCTTGTTGCGGACGAGCTTCGTGGCTCTTGGTGGCGCAGGCGCCTCCGATGCGAGCTTGAATTGGCTGAGCTATCCGAATAGCAAGTATGACAATGTTAGGGCTGGAATGCCGTAGTCGTGTGCGGGTGGATTGAAATTGGATATCGATGTGCGTGGTGGGATTGCATTCGAATCAGATTGCCTCGCGGGACGGGGAATTCTGAAAGTAGGAGGTGTTTTAGTTCATTGTGATGTCAGGAATAAGAAGTTAATCATCCGTTTGAACATGAGGCTAGTTGCGAAGATTAGAAAGCACTGTCAGTTTTCCCGAGACGATGAATTCGGAGCCGAGAGGCATATGAAGGACGGGGCACTGAGTAATACTTGGTGCTTGCTAGAGAGATGGGAATAAGTAAAGCAAGAAGAAAGAGATGAAATTTGCTTGTTCAAACAAGGAAGGCACTGGTGCTTGGGAGGACTTTGAACTTGGCAGGAACGCCTGAGTGTGCGTCCCCGGGACCCTGACTTTTACTTGACAACTCTGCTGAGGTTCTGTAACTATCACCAAGGAAAAGCGCCCTGAAACACTTTAAACAACTTATTCCTGCCAAGAATATCACCTACGACTCCTTTCCTCGGGATGTGAATTACCATGACTGACCTAATATGCCCAGAGCGGAATGCCGAGCCCCCAAAATATCACGTAATTGACCCCCTGGCTGTAGCAACTCGCACGCCATCGCCGCAAATAGTGACGGAACCACGGACTCCCCATTTTCTGACAGAGTGGTTCTAGAAATACTTCTAATTGCGCTTCCCACCGTCTGTTCTTCTGTTTCTTATCATCTAAATACTAAACACCGATCGCATTGCGCGTTTTTTTTGCCTCGATCTCGCCCAAAGATTATCAAAATCGACCACCATCAGCAAAGGATGAAAGCCAACCACAACCTCGAAATACGCCCAAACACCCAATACACCCGAAATGGCACGACTCTCTCGCTCTTGTTTGACGGATGCCGAGATAAAATCATTCGCCATTTCTTCGTCTTAGAGACCCTGTGCGCGCCGCCCAAGAAAACACAAAAGACACAAAGGCAAAACCAGTCGAAGCCATGAACGCCAACCTAAGTGCCTGCTCATATACCCCCCGTACAAGATCTTGCTGGTAGTCCGGTAGATTGGCGATGGCGAATACGGACTTCCTTAGTGTATCGATGATCTGGTCTTCGAATTAGTATGGCATGAGGGATATAGATTGCTTCATTAGGTGAGTCGAGCCACTTACCTCGGAGTCTGCTGGCAAGCCAAGAGCAACGGGAAGCTTTGCTGCCAGAACGTTCTGCACTATGGCAGCCGTGACGGTTACTCCGTAAATATTTCCCATCGATCTGACAAGATATACTGTGGATGTAGCTACTGCCTGTTCTATTAACCGACCGTCGTTAGCCATGCATACGCCCTCCCCGATGCAACGAAGCAAATACAAAGTCCTTACCTCGATGCTCGAACAACGATACGAAGCTGAATAAGACGCTGGGATTCGTCAAACCAAGCCCGAGATTGGCTGGAACTAGGTATAAGAAGTCCTTCCAGGCACACGCCTGTGTTGTCATGGTGGTGGCCAGAAGGTTACCCAGCAACATCATGGACGTCCCCATACGAACGTTATTCGACAGAGGGGCGCCAGAGTGCATCAAGCCCCCGGCGACAATTCCACCAACAGGAGTGGCCATGGCTGGGATAACCAGCCGCATGCCAACTGCAGAAGGGGAGTCTCCCCGCACAGCCTGGAAGTACAGCGGAATCATGAACATGTACTGAAAACTGGTCAGATTACACTTGGAGAGAATGGGGCACGGAAAAGAGACTTACAGCGTACGACGCCATACCCGAAAACACGTTTGACACCTGCGCCACTATTGCATGCCACCTCTTGAACATTCGCAACGGGATCACGGCAACATCTTCAGCTCGTTTCTCGACAACCAAGAATCGGCCCAAGAGCAAAATGCTGACAGAAAGCGAAGTGACGATCTGCCAACTCATCCAAGGATAGTTGTTGCCACCACAACTTAGGCCAACCAACTGGAAGACCAACCCCAACACCAACAAGAAGGCTCCCGAGATATCGAGTCGTCTCAGCGCATGGTAGAGTTTGCCCTCGGACATGCAATCAATCTCATCATTCACTGGATTCTCAATAACACGGTGTCCCACGGCGAGGGCAAAGATGGAGATGGGCACTTGGACAAGGAAGCACCACCGCCAGCCGATGCTTTCGGCAATGGCGCCACCGAGGGAAGCACCCAATACAGCCCCTAATCCCACAAGAACATTCTGTATTGCTTGGTACATGCCTCTCCGTCGGAACGGGATCATGTCGGAGTTTACAATAGTCGCTAAACTGGAAGTCCGAAGGGAAGCGGGCACAGTAAGCGAAGCAAGGACAAGACAGGATCGTAGAAAGCAACTCACCCATCGTAATCAAGCCACCGCCTCCGAATCCCGTCAGAGCTCTCATGGCGTTGAGGACAAGCATGTTGCTTGCTAGGGCACAGCCGAGACATCCGAGCATGAAAGCAGTGGTGGACACGAAAAAGCATACTCGGCGTCCAAAAATGTCAGAGAAGCGTCCGTAGAGCGGTTGAAAGGCCGTGCTCGTGATGAGGTAGGCCGTAGTAAGCCAGGAGGCGTCATTGGCAGCGCCGAATTCTGAACTGATGAGAGCGTAGGTAGAGGCTGTGATGGTGCCATCGAAGCCAGAGAGAAAGACATTGGCCCAGAGGGCTTTTTGGTAATTGTTAGAAAGCTATCGTGACTTTGTAGAGATTTTGAGGTGGTCAATTGACCGTCCAAGGGCAACTAACCTGTTTCAATGAGCCAAAAGCCCACTGGAGGAACCCATTTGGCCTCGTATTCAGACGCCTTGGGAAAACTCCTGTAGCCCTCAGTATCACTATGGGCCGGATCAAGCAGTGTGGTCGTTTCCGAGACCACGGGGGAGTCGTTTTGCGAGATCTCCGAGTTGTTTCTTGTAATTTGCTGTCTTGGCTGCGCCATTGAATGTCGTAAAGCTCAGTCTTGAAGATTTTGAAGATTTGTTTAATAGTAGATTGAAGGGAGGGGTAGGGAATGCCACAGGATATGCGAGGGAAGAGAAATGATTCACAATCTGTAAGTTTTGTCGGGTTTCTAAGTCAGTAAGTCAGGAGACAGATGTATGCAGTTCGAAGTGCAGTATGCAGACAGCTGAACGTATCAACAAAAGTTTTTCCAAGTCACCACCAGATCGGTAGATGCAAGAGACAACCGTGAAAACTAACCTAGATTTTCCCCCTTCCTCTCACCATTCCAATGCAGACAAGACGGGGACCACCGAAAGAGACTATTTCCATCTACAGTCTAAGTGGGGGTTTGTATTTTTTTTTCTTATGGTAACACTTGGGCTTATTGCACCCTCGCTTGACCAGGGAGGGTAATAAAGCAACAGAGACAACATAAGGAGGGGGCGAAGAGGTTGGGGGCAAGGAAGTTTGGGGCTTGGGCCATATGAACACAACCAGTCCACTTTCGTGCCTTGTGTTCTTTTTTCCAGGGAGAAAGAGGATAATGTTTAGCCAATGCATGGCTCCAATACTCCGTACATACAGCTTTCTCCCCTCTCATGCACCTTTTTCTCGTCCCACCTTGCAAGTTACTCTTCTTATCATGGTTTTACGTATGAAATGCTTCTGTACTGGGGTAGTGGCAGTTTTGGGTTTTGAAATTTGAGATTTTGGTTTTCCAAGTTCGTGACCGCATTGTCTATCTTTTGCCCATGCACATATCTTATTCCTGTGGAATGGCGACATGCCATATTCTACGAATTCGTTACGTTTTTGAGTGAAGCGCAGGTATACTCCGTATTTTCCCACTGGTTGGCTGTCTTTTTTTTGCTTTGATGCTGCCGTTTGTGAGGGGCGAAAAATGTCGCCATCGTTGGGGGTAAATGCACAATTTGGTGTGCCGTGCATCTTTATTAATCGATAATACTAATACTCTACAAGTCAAGTACCGTAATTCATTTTTACACAAACTGTGTTGTTTTTCTTGAGAGAATGAAGGAGTTGGAGATGTGTGTCCCTGTCGGTGACTTGGCTACACACTATTACTCCTCACCCTGACTAGCCTTCCAGTCCATTGCTTCTTGAAACTCAATGGTACCATACCCAATTTGCCAACCTAAACTATACATTTCTCTTTCCGCGGTCCGAAAAGTCTTTTCGTTGTACCTCGTGATCGTAAATTCACGAGCCATGATACGCCCGCTAATCCGGCCTTCGCCCCCAAGCCCCCCAATATCTCCTTTCTCCGTACCAATTGGACAGCATGAAGAAACCTAGATCGGACCAGGATGGAGTACGATGGCAAGGGGTCTGTGCTCCCCTAGACCTTGAAGCATGAGACCAATACAGAAATGGGTGGTTTGGTTGCTTGGCGGGGTGTTGTTTGGCGGGAAGGTGGGCGGGCGAGCCGGCGGAACTGTCGATGTCGACGGGCTCATCATTGGCTGTCGTAATGGTTGGAGTCTCCATTCATCAGCTTGCCTATTCCTATTGTAGAACTAAGTTTATTGCTTGATCCCTGCATGTTCGTTCCAACATGAGGCCGAGTCACGAGTACATGTACTGTTAAGTTAAGTCTGTTGTCTAGTCGATGTGCCACAGGGGCTTCCACTGGTGGTGTTTGGTGACTACTGACTTTCTCTATTTCTTTAATACAGATGCCATTTTCCTCTCGTCGACCCCTTCTCTTGTCAAACGTCTAAAAAAAAACTTATACTCATAGCCCACAATTTGATCTGACAGCACCATCGGGAGTAGATGAGACAAATGTTGATGGAACTAGCGGAAGGAGTCGCCTGAACTAGTCCAATGCAAATGAACGGAGTAGGGTGGCATCGCGTGCTTGATTCATCCAGGGTCTAAATGTCTCACCTTTCAAGTTGAATGAAGGGCGACTAACAGCCTGCCAAGGTTGAAGGTTGCGAGGTCTCTGAAAGGGATATCTAGCCTCCGGTGCCAATAAATATCTCATCTTCGTGTGCTTCACTGTCTAGTTGATTTCTTCAAACGAGGGCTCGCGAATCCCTCTCAGGAGTTGACATTGTCTCGCTGTCTCCAAAACGAGGTACCATTATAAGCATGCTCCGATAAGACGCTGAATGATCGAAGACTACTCGGCACGATACTCGCAGATTTAAACCGCTCAAACACATAACACATCTTGGTAACAGCCTACCAATAAGAGCATGAAAAATTCTACGCTCTCTTGCTCTCTTGTGGTGGCCTTGTAGTTCTCGTGTTGGATGCGTTTGCCACGATGAGGCTCAGACGTCCGAAAGGAACAGCCGAAGGAAAACGATTCAAACCAGTCTTTAAGTATTCAACATCTCGGTAGGTCCGAAATATTCGTTCCCAAGTATGATTAATCTTGCTCTCAAGCGTGATGAGGAGGCTCGGGTCCGTCAGAGTTTCTTCAGAGGTACATACGAAAACCCAGTATTCATTCACCCAAGGGACATAACGGTGGCGAGGAATAACAGTAAACATGATTACTTTCCAGAAGTTAGTGGCCCCCTTCAAAGGAGTTCCCATAATATCTACTGCGCGGAGTTGTCCGATGCCAAGAAAATGTGCCCTGCTTAGTGGCCGGTGGCTGTATGTATGAGGCCGATTTCCTGGTTTGACTATATTCTGAAAGTGCTGAATGTACAGAGTATCTTAGAACAAGAAAATCAAGTGGCTCGACGGTGCAACTGATGCTGGCAAAACTAGTTTGGCTACTTACGGGCCCTGTTGGGGCCAAATTTCCAATAGCACGAAAGGTATTCGTCAAATTGCGCAAATTCTTGTAAAATCAACGTCACCCAAACATGTGCTACAAGTTCCGATTGGGAAAAAGCATGAACATGATAGATTATAGAACACAGGAGAAGGGAGACTCAGAAAGAATTTAATCAAGTTACGTGCATTTTGACTCCATCGCATATGTGGTCGGACAGCCGCTCATGTAATATCACGACACTTCGCATCAACCCAGCATGGAGAAGAAAACATGCAGAAGATACCACTGTATTACACAATTTCCAGCTTCCAAATATCCCCAAGTCGTGAATTATCTTCTGCAAGGCCGCCATGAACAATCACCGCTTGTTTCCCCGACTTCTCCTGGAGAACGTCCGCATCAAACCATCCCCGTGGCGCAGGACTTTCGCCATCTCCCGTCTGAACCTGTGACCAAGTCTCGGCTTGTACGTCAAAAGCCCATACATCTCCCAGCATTTTTCCGGCCCCCGCGTGTCCCAATGAACTGGGATCCCTCTCGCCAAATAGAGTGACAATGTAGTGTTTTCCATTGACAAGAACAGCAAGCAAAGCACTGACACTTCGAGGCGAAGGACCACTCACACCATTTGGCTCGAAAGGGACAGTAAACCAGGTGTTGGACACGATATCGTAGGTGTCGAGAGCGCCGCCCTGCTCAGTCTCCCCGTCGAAACCGTTCATGCGATAGAGCTTGCCCTCGAGTACCGTGATAGACGTCCCGCCCCTGGGTGGCGCCGGTGCTGGCTCCAACTTGCTCCAGCTCCTCTTTTCAAGATTAAACGACCAGAGATCAGATAGGCGGCCTTTCTCGTGGCATCCAGCGTGGATGAAGAGATTCTCCTTGCCGTCGGAAGCCATCGCATGGTAGCTTCGACCAAGCGGATAAGCAGCGTTGGGGTCGGCGGGTTTGATAAGATTCCAGACTGATTGGTTCGGGCCATACTCCCATACCCCGCCGTCCTCTTCGAGCGCCATCATCGACAGACCGCCACGGCCGGAAAACAGGTACAACTTGCCATTGATCACCGTGGTTGTTGAGCCAACACGCGGGGTGGGTACAGTAGCAGGAGGGGCACTCAGAGTCGTATGGGATACATTGGACTCTTGAAATTATGAAGCGAAGTCAGCAACGCCGCACGGAGAACAAAAAAGTTGATATCCGTCCAGTGGCAGCATACCTTGTTCGCCCAAGGATACAACGTCCAGTTGACTGTCTATGGGTTGCCTTGGCTGCACTTCACCACCGAAGATGTACACTTGGGAACCAAGGACTGACAGACATTGGGAAGATCGTCGAAGGCGGGCGCTCGCCGTTAATTTTGTCCACTTTGCCGCTAAACTGGTCATTGCTGTCGCATCAAAGAGTACTACAAGTATGAGGATCTGGGTTTGACTTATTTCTACAAAGAATGGCACTGGACTGTGGGATATTTCACTAGTTAATTGAATATATGTTTCGGATTAGATGCACACTGCTTCCGTGTCAGACCACTTCGCTCTGCCCATACAGGTCCTCAAGCGCTCTTTCGGTGTCCCCTCCGTGTTCGGGGATAAGGTAATAGGACAGCCAATTCCGCTGAGTCATCCTGGAAGCCCGCGATGGTACTTTAATCTCCAGAGAGCATACGGAATACTCCGTACTTATGCCAAAAAAGAAAAAAAATAACACACTCGAGGAAATCTGGGAATTACTTGTATAAATGAAAGGGGTGCAGGAGGAACTAAAGACAGACAAGAAGAGTCATTGTAAGTCATAACCTTGACATGTGCTTTGCTTGTGTTATCCTATCACGAACAGGTAGGTATCCTTCACCCTTTACACGTATCCAAAAGGGAGCTCGAACACCACTTTTACATCGTAGCCACTTCCGTATTTGTCGTGTAGGCCAAAAGGTGGCATGCATCCATCATCTATGGTCATCTATGGTATCAAAAAGAAGAAATGATAGGAAAGAATGTTAAAAAAAGATCTGACAGTTGTGGGATTCGAACCCACGCGGATTGCTCCATGCGGAAGTGGTTCAACCTAAGTTTAACCTGAACCGCACGCCATAGACCACTCGGCCAAACTGCCGATGTTCGCCAGTCAGTGTTTTAACCACTCGGCCAGGCTGTGCTTGCCGATCGATCTGTATTCTAACTTATATTCTGTGCTCCTCTAATTCTGACTGACAAGTATAATTCTGCTCGTGTCACAGACAACAAGGAGATAGGATAGCTTTTGATAGCTTTCAAGTAGAATACTCTAGAATTAACATCATACACAAAGAAATAAAAATAAAAAGAGTGAAAGCACGAAGGCTCGAGAAGGCCTTACATTTAATTTATCTACATTCGATTCCTCGACAAGTTGCAACACAAGATGAATCCCACGGCAGATCGGGAAAGAATTGCATGAATCGACCGTACTTTCTCTATACTAGTGAAAGCCCCCTGCTATTCATCATTTGCACAGGTGGCATATGCTCCTATGCTGAATTACTGGGGCCTAAGAAGCGAGATTGTTTCTCGGTGGACAGACCAGCCAAAGGTGTGATAATGAGAAGCAGTGGAAATGTGTGAAGGCAGATAGTTTCTCATTCTGTTAACTAAGTGTCTATCAATTATCAATTAAGCTAAAGGGATTTTCAAGTTCCAATGCGCCCGACAAATCAATTCCGGCAATAGAAAAGGGGGATCGAAAATGCAAAAAAAAAAAGGCAAGGCGGGGGGATATAAAAGTACCAACAAGTCATGAGCGCATTTGAACATAAGATTGGGGGATAAAGTTCATAATCAACTCCAGAAAGACGCCATTACTCCAAGGGTAGAAAAAGAGGATGGGGTAGAGAACAAAAAAATATAAAAATAAAATAAAAAAGGGAGGGCTCAAGTAAAAAAAAAAAAAGGGCCAAATAGCAAAGAAAAAGATTAAAAAGGGGTGTCAAGAAGTGAAGAATACAAAAGAGGAAAAGAAACCGCAAGCGAAGAAGAGAGTTTGAAAATCGAAAATTTATAGTAAGAAGACAAGCGCGACACCAGCGACAAGCCAGTGAATGTTCTGCTCCATGGCCCGAGCAGCACCGCTCACGACAAGAGGGCGGCTGGGAATAGGCAAGGATTCGCTCTCAGTGGCCGACCCGAAGACGACGGCTCCATCCGAAGTTTCGGAAACGCGAGCTGCGGAAGAGGGCGAAGACGAAGATGAAGGGGTGACGACGGAGGAGGAAGAGGTCGTGACGCTAGGGGCAAACGACGAGGTTGAAGAGGAGCGCGAGCAGCGAGTGCAGGTGCGAGTGCGCGTGCTGGTGACGAAGCTGGAGTCCGCGGAGCTGGAACCCACGACGGGGAGGAAGGCAATGGTCGTCGAGTTGGCGGAAACGGTGGACGAGGAGCGTGTGGGGGTGGGGCATTCGGTTCCTGCGCAGACGGGTCGGCCCACGGCGCGGGTGAGGAAGATGGGGGTGAGTGTAGCGGTAGGCGAAGAGTGCGTCGAGGAGGTCGAGGAGGTCGAGGAAGAGAGCGTGCTCGAGGCCTTGTGGCATGCGCATTCGCCTCGCGAGTGGGGAGCGGGAACTGTGGAGAGGGTGGTTTCGCTTGCTGCGGTGCATTCGGGACGCGGGTCGCCGGATGTGCAGGCGCGGAGACGGGCGTTGAAGGAGTTGGGGGTGTTGGGGGTGTTGGCTGAGGCGGTGGTGGCGAGGGAAGAAGATCTCGAGGTGGAGGTCTCGTCTTCTTCTGGGATGCTGCTGGAGCTGGCGGCCACTGGCGCGACGAGGCTGGTGACGAGGTCCGCGGTCGAGGCGACCGAAGTAGAGGTGAGAGTTGCCGAATGAGTTTTCGAAGTGAGAGTCCCTGAGGTGAAGATTTCCGTCTCCGGGTCGAAGAGATCCTCGGTGTTGAAAGGGATGACGGTAAAGGTTCGGCTGGGGATGCTTCGGGTCGAGGACGAGGTCACCGAGTTGCTGGAAGTGGCAGTCTTGCTCTTGCTGGATGCAGTATTACCCGTCTTCGTCTTGACGGTGCCCGAGGTCGCGGTCTTAGTCTGGGTCGTGGTCAGAGTGGTGGTTCGGTCAGTGGTAGCAGCCACAACGTCGCCGTCCACAATGTAGAGGTTAAAGATGCCAGTCTCAGTAGTCGATCCACAGTATCCACCTTGGGGGTTGCCCTCAACACAGAGGCGATCGCATCTAGACTCATCGACAATAGTGTAAATGATCAAATCGTGAGTAGAGTCACCGCAGAAGCATCCGTCGTCAGCAAGGGCAGCAAAGTATTGCGTGTTGTCGCCCTCCTTGGGTTCAGCGCGCTCTCCACGGCCAGGCCCGTATCCGAAACCGAGACCGGGACGGAAAGCGGACATGGAGCTGTCGCGGCGACATACTTCTTGGCATTCTTCGGGAGTGAAGACGCTAGGGAAGTCGACACGCTGGGGGAAGGATGGGGGTGGAGCGGACACGCAGCCAATGTAGCGCGATGTGGGTTCTTCGTGGCAGGATTGGGCGGCGATGAGAGGGATTTGGAGGGCTAGGGTAGCCAGGAGGGGGAAGTTGGGGAGTTGCATGTTGGATTTTGTTGGGGTCCCGGAGATTGGGACTATGTGTTGGTGTCTGGTGAAGCTGGTTTGGTTGGTGCAAGAGGCTCGGCTCCGATTGGATTTGAAAGTAAAAGTGACCTGAAAAAAAAAGAAGAAAATTATCAATTGTTGGATACTAAAAGACTCAAACTGTTGTAGTTGTTTCCAGAGAATAGTTGATTAGTCGAGTGATGATTGTTGTTGATGATGATGATGATGATGATGATGAGAAAACAATCAAGTCCAGAATTGGAAGAACCTCTCTATTTATGTTGCATCTTTTCCCTCCAAGCCTCTCGCATTCTCATCATTCTTTTGATTTTCATGGCTGATGGCTGGTGATGACATTCGACCATGCATCGCAGCCTCTCCCAGCAAAAATCCGCGCCTTCAATTCCATCCTTCATCGCCCCTCGATTTTCACCGACTTTAGCAGTGTACGGAGTAGCTAGCCTCTTTGGGGCACAAAGAGTTGGACTTGGGAGAGGGGAAATCAGAGACCTAGTCCAGGAACAGAGGGGGTTAGGTTGGTGGTTAGAAGACATTGTCTAAGACTATAAGACTCGTGGTTGCCCCTCCATGTGACTGACTTTCAGGAACCACAAACAAAGCAAACATTCTTCAAGATGAGTGACTACTTGTACGGAGTATTTATTGATTAATTGCAAGTACTCTTACTCTAAAAGCAGCCCGTCTGTTTGCAGGCTGAATTCTGGCGGCCATGGAATTACCAAGAAGACGCCATCGCCAAAGCTCCCCATGCGACACGACCAGCTCAGAAGACTTGCCCTGGGAAAAAAAAATCACCATTAATCCTTCATTTGAGCCTCCATCCAGCTTTTGCCAGTTTATTTTCATTCCCCTCTTTAAAACACCAAACACCATCCCGCCATTGTTTTCTCCCAGCAGGCCTCCCTAGCCTAAGATCATGTCTCGTTTCCGCCACAATACACAACCAATTGAGACAGCCCGCAGAGAAAAAAAAAATCGGATGAGACACTGCATGTCTCGAGATAAAGCCACAAAGTGTCGCATCAGTACTCCGTAAATTTTGGCCCTTATTTGTGTTCGAGAATAGTTTCCGCTCACTACTGCGGAGGATAGCCAGACGGACAGTTTGCCAATTCGACGGCGGGTAGGGCTCGTTGCCAAGATAAGGGTTCAAAGCAGTGCCTGGCTACAAGGAAACACTCGATCGAGGCACTTCTGTAATTGATTCAGTCGAAGCCACAGACAGACCTTTTGACTAGGTGGCTAATGAGACAGGCACTCGGGAACGGGCTGGAAGACAAAAATGCCATGCGGAAAATGGCGCAAGCACCCAATGCGTCAAAGATTGTCAGATTCGGCGGTGTTCAAGCTCTATAACTTAGAACTTGGGCGTAGCAGCAAAGTCATTGACAAAGAAAGTCCGCACTCTCTTCTCGCCCGCCGACTTTGCAATCTCCTCAATCTCCTCCTTTGCAAGTTCAAACGAGCCCACCTCGACCAGCATCTTCTCCAGTCTCTCCCTCTTTCCACTCGTAGTAACAACAGCATCGCCTCGTCCAATCACCCAGCGCAGTAAAATAGTCGCATCGCTCACATTGTACTTGGCCGCAAGTCGCCTCACGACATCTAAAGTGTCATCGGCTCCGCTTGTCTTGAGCGGCGTGAGCGGCGCGTATCCGGTGCCGAGGATTCCGTTGGCGGCCATGAAGGCGTGGAGGTCGTCTTGCGGTTGGAACGGGTGGGTTTCCACTTGGTTGAGGACGGGCTTGTGGACTGCTGTGGCTAGGATGACTTGGAGGTGGCGGACGGTGCAATTGGAGACTCCAATGTGCTTGGTGAGACCTCGGGTGAGACAGCGTTCCATTGCCTGCCATGCCGATTGGAGTTTTTCGGGAGTGTCGGCCGAGAAGGGGCTGTGAATTAGGTATCTAGAAATCGGAAAGGTGTCAGATGCCAAGTTCCCGTGCGATCGTGTTAGTTTTGGCGCAACAAGGATGCCCGTGCTGCAAGTATTATTATGAGAGGGAACCCGGGGGACCTTACAGGTCAACATAGTCAAGGCCCAATCGAGCCAGACTGCCTTCCAAGCTCGTCTCCAAATCATCCAAATTCTCCGACTTGGTCGTGACGAAAAGTTCACATCTCGGCACCCCAGACTCTTTAATCGCAACACCGAGCTCGGGCTCCGTCTTGTACACTGAAAACCAAAAACAAAAAAAAAAGTACGTGTAAAAAGTCAGCGACATAATAATGCTACCAAGACTCGAAAATCACAAACTCACTCTGCGCGCCATCGAGGTGTCTGTAGCCTACTTCAATGGCCGTTTTGATTCCTTCCACTGTAGGGCGATCCAATTCCGCGGGCGCATTGGGGGCTTTGAACCACAGAGTGCCGGTTCCGTACGCCAACTAGAGAGAGACACCGGTTAGCCGAACTAATTCATTCCAAAAAGTAATGCAACTTCTGATTAGGAGGGTTTACCGCGGGAACCTTGACCCCGGAGGGCAAAGTAATGGTAGGTAAACTGGTCATTGCGAAAGATCAATGCTGGATCTACAAGTATGTGTTTGGTTTGGTGACTCGGTATTGAAAGTGGAAGAGGCTAATATCCGATTGTGATCGAGTTTACTCTGGACTTTGATAAACCCCCCTCTCCCCCCTCTCCCCCCTCTCCCCCCTCTTCTCCCTCTTCCTCCTCACGCGCAGGAACGTACCCCACACAGGTCTGTTGGGCGGAAGAGTTCGGTCCGCTTCCGATGCAAAGAATTCCCTATCAGCTCGGCAGAGATAGCGCCAGTTTTGTCCTACCAACAACCACGGCGCAACTAGGACGACAAGATGTATTTAAAAAAAGACAGAGAACTAAGCTGGCATGAGTTTATGTTTCTATATCATTGATATGTCTCTTGGTAACCACTAAATCTAGTAAATCTACGTACAATCATCATCGTCTAAACCGAGCCTTCGTATCTCGCACCGCACCTTTGCCCCCAACTCGCTCCGTTGTATATGCATAACCACCCACCTTGGAATACATGATTTAGGAAATTTCTTCTTCTTGAGTATTCATCTAAATTTCAATCCTGGTTCATAATCACAATCTTGATATCTTTCCTTGCGTGTTGAGCCTCAAAAGCCTTGGCGCCCTCGGTAAGAGGATATGTCGAGGTAATGAGAGGCTTGAGGTCGACCAATTTCCTTGATAAAAGGCTGATGGCATCGGCGAAGCAACCGGGTGTGTACCGAACCGTACCTTTGACATTGAGCTCCTTGGCCGTCAACATAAACATCGGAACACTCGTCAAAGGCTTCCCCAAGCCAGCCTGAATAGTCGTACCACCAGCCTTCAAAACGCAAAGGCTCATCTGCGCGCAGACCTCGGCACCACTCGCCTCAACGGCAATGTCAAATCCATGGCCAACGTCGTACTTGGAAATGATTTCCTTGGCGTATTCCTGCGCAAAGGTGAACGAGTCCTTTTCGGCCGACTTGGTTGTGGGCATGACGATGCCGACGTCGGCGCCGTAGGATTCGGCGAATTTTGTGCGCGACTCTTCGATGTCGAACATGATCACTTTCTTGACGTTGTAGGCTTTTGCGACGGCGAGGATAAGAAGACCTAGAGGGCCACAGCCACTAAAGATGAAAAGAAACCGATTAGCTTGACGAACCCGGTATGTGTATGTTTTTCCCTTTTTTTTTTTTTTTTTTTTTTCCTCACAAGATGGCCATGGTGTGGTGCGGCTTAAGCTGTGCACGTCGCGCCAATTGCACCGCAATGGCGAGTGGCTGGATTGCGCCGGCCTCCTCCCAAGACACGTTTTCGGGGATAGGCACAGTCATGGATGCCGGACAGGTAAAGTATTGGCAAAGGGTGCCATCTGTGGGATCGAGGCCGCAGTACTTGAGGTTAGCGCAAATGTTGGTCCTTCCATGGACGCAAAACTCGCACCTGACATTTTTTTCGCACACCAGTTAGTCGCGAGCTTTTCTTCATCTTGGTCCACAAAAGGCAGGGAAACTCACTCCATGCAGGCGAATCCCGGCTCAACAGCTACACGCTGACCCACGACTCTGTCCTTGACATTTTTGCCCACGCTGTGGATAATGCCCGAGGACTCGTGGCCGAGAACGAGTTGTCGCGAAACGCTGGCGCTCTCCCAGTTGTGACAGTCGGATCCGCAAATTCCTGTGCTTATGATCTGGACGAGGACTTCATTGTCGCTCGGGGCTACTACTGGCCGCTCCTGGATCTCGAGCTTCTTCTGACCAACCCAGACCACTGCGCGGTTGGAAGTAGGGAGAGGTGCAGCGTCAATCATGTCGTGTGGCAGTGTGTCTGTTTCTTTGGCTTTGATAAGGAACAGGGGAGTTTCTTCGTCTCTTCAATTGTGACCAAGGAAATGAGCAACAGACGAGCGAACAGGGAGGAGGGGGTGCTAGTATAATCCAGCAAAAGAGCAGATACACGCAGATTTACAATTGGCATTTGAAGTAGGCATCGCAATTGCGCCGAATGCAAGATAAGTAGGTAGTACTAATCTAGAACAATCGGCCAACCTCATCCAGAGCTCCCACACGCCATCGTTTTTTTTTTGCCCAATCTACCCCCAGATCTCGGTCGGAACTGAATTGGCCCTCCGAAGAGCGCTAAATACCGTTCTGGCTTTGGTGTCGAGGGGATGTGGAACAAGCTTTGAAGCTAGTCCTCTTCTCATCGTTACCATGCAAATCTTTGACGTTCCCTTATTCTACTATAGCCATGTGCCCCCGTTTGTCACGATGGTGATCCTCCCAACCTTATTCCGGATCATTCATCCCTGATTCTTGAGTTTCGGAGCGGGAGGAACTGAATAGTCGTGCCGACATGCGAGTCTGGAACTCCTCCGGATCACCGAAAGTCGATGTGAATGCAGCTTCAACTGTGACCATGTGAGGGATTTGCCCGTGCAAAGAGGGGGAATTCAACAAAATTACATTCTACTTTCCCTTTGCGAGTTGGACAAGTGGCCCATCCTTTGAGAAAGGGCTGATAAGCGTAGGTACCCTGCATGTAGCCGTTTTGTATATCTATTTGACCGAAGCTGACATTCCAGGTTCGAAACTCAGACAAGATATGAAATTCTGGATTCAGTCTAGGTGCAGATATTGAGACCCTCCTTCCTCAGTGCCACCATAAGAGTAAGTCTAAACATATAATCTCTATCCAATTCATGCTTTTCATCTTATTTTTTGCGTCCATTTCCCAACTCCCTCCTAGATCCCCCTTCAGCCATCAATCGGTCCAAGAAAGGTCGCTCAGCATTTCTTGTCAAGAGTGTTCTCCAGATCAATCATTAATCTCTCAACAGAAATGTCCGAGAAGAACCATTCCACCCCGGTGGCTGAGGCTCCCGATGCCATCGATGATCTCAAGGCAAATCTACCCGCCGCAACTGCCGAGGTGACATGGTCTCCTGAACAAGAACAGAAGTTGATCCGAAAGATCGACCTTCGCATCTTCCCCACTATGATTGTCCTCTTTATTCTCAACTTCATCGACAGAAACAACTTTGCCAATGCTCGTCTGCGAGGTCTCGAAGAGGATCTCAGTCTTACAGACGTCCAATATCAGACATGTCTGTCTATTCTCCTCGTCGGCTACGTGTCGATGCAGGTCCCTTCGAATATGATTCTCAACAAATTGAGCCGGCCTAGTTGGTACCTCTGCACCTGTGTTGCTCTCTGGGGCATGGTGTCTGCAGCCACAGGCTCCGTAAAGAGCTTTACCGGTGCCGTCCTCTGCCGATTCTTCCTCGGTGTTCTCGAAGCCAGTTTCTTCCCCGGAAGTCTTCTCTTCCTCTCTCGCTGGTACACTCGTCGGGAGATGCAGCTTCGCGTCACTATTCTCAACGCCGGTAACCTCGCAGCCCAAGCCTTCGGTGGCCTGATTGCCGCCGGTATCCTTGAGGACATGCAGGGCGTCAGGGGTATTGCAGCCTGGAGATGGCTTTTCATCATTGAGGGTACCATCACCGTTGTCATTGCCATTATTGCCGCTTTTATCCTTCCTGATTACCCCTTGACCACGAGCTGGTTGACCGCAGATGAGAAGCACATTGCGCAGACTCGACTTGATATCGATAACGGTCTTGCGGGTGATGGCGAAGTTGAAGACGTCTCTGCCAAGCAAGGACTACTCTTGGCTGTCAAGGATCCCAAAGTTTGGCTTCTTGGTCTCACCTACTTTTGCACAATCATGGGACTCAGCGTACGTATATCCTTCCAAAACAGCTACCGATCTAATACGTCTAACAATGGTGCTTTGCCAGTTTGCCTTCTTTTTCCCTACCATCACCCAGGCCCTCCACTATCCCCGCATGCAGACTCTTCTCCTCACCGCTCCCCCGTGGATTTGGGCAGTCCTGATCTCTCTTCCCAACGCATGGCATGCCGACAGAACCGGCGAGCGATTCTTTCACTACTTTGGACCCGCCCTTGCCTGCATCGTCGGCTACATTATCTCGGCTACAACGCGCGGCGTTGCTCCTCGGTACTTTTCAATGTTCCTCATGACCAGTAAGTTCTCCAGCTCAAAAGGAGAAGTCTCACATTCGTCTAACCATGGCTTTTCTTTTTTTTTCTTTCTTTCTTTCTCTTTAGCTGGATTTGCTTGCGGTTTCGTTGCTCTCGCATGGACATCCAACACCATCGCCTTCCCACCAGCCAAACGAGCCGCCGCCCTAGGAATGGTCAACGCTATGGGTAACATTGGCAGTATTCCGGGTACTTACATCTGGAGCTCCAAGTTTGGACCTCTCTACGTCAAACCCTTCGGGGCCATGATCGCAATTTTGGGATTTGCCTGCTGTTGTGCTCTCGCTCTTCGTTTCTATCTCATTCACCTAAACAAGAAACTCGACCGTGAGGAGGCGGCTGCGGCTGGGGCTGGAAGTGCTGCGTTGAACGTAGATGGAGTTCCCATCAAGGGCTTCCGTTATCTTTACTAGTTTGTGAGGAATTATTCCTCACGATGGTGCGGTTGTAGAGACTTGGTTAGGGATGGTGTTTGGGAGTAAATTCGTATGTATGTATACAGTTGTTCAGCAAAGTTGCTAGATATTCTCGAAGAAGAAGTTTATTTTCATTGTCTTCTACTTTATACGCTCGCCACATCGCCTGAACATGATAGAATCGATTTTGAGCTCTGAAGATCGGATTCCAACATGCTAATATGACCCTTATAAGCCTCTTACTCACATTTGCCAAACAAACCGGAGGTACCACTCGGCTAAGAGGGCTGATGAAGCAAGCAATTATACCAACATAATATACTACACGAATCTTGTCTTTCAAAATTTCCTTTCTCTGTGATAATCCTGTGCACCTGTGCTCTGGGCATGTGCTCGGGGTGTGCAAGGTGTGCAAGGTGTGCTGGGAGGTGTGCAATGTGGCGCATGAGGGGACCAAATTCGTCCACCACGCTTAAACTTCCCAAAAGAACTCCTACTGAGCTGGAGCAGAAATGCATCGCATCACACTGCCAGTCTCCTCAACACAGCACCAAACCACCTCGGCTTGCAGCTTGTTGACAGTCATGATGAAATGTTTAAGAATGAAAAGAAAAAATGATGTCCTTCCCCTAAATATCTTCATCCTTGGGAGTGCGTACCCACTGTATTTTAGTGGCACAGCAGGTGGCTCAATGTGGCGCAGGGACCTGCTTCCGTGCTCACTATCGCAATCTTTTGAACACTCCCTCCCCACCCTTCTTTCT
Organism: Graphium sp. VPRI43844; assembly: GCA_019925285.1. Classification (NCBI taxonomy): domain Eukaryota; kingdom Fungi; phylum Ascomycota; class Sordariomycetes; order Microascales; family Graphiaceae; genus Graphium; species Graphium sp. VPRI43844. The sequence goes on from JADHKT010000005.1 coordinate 113,220, forward strand.
CATCATCGACAATCCCTGCTGTTGGATACAGACGCTCCAGTAACACCCATCTATTGACCACCACCTTATGCTTATCACTCACCAGTACCGCCAACCCTACAGCTACCACCTGCTTCACCTGATACAAATCGAAGAGTTTGCGATCGCTGAACTCGAGCGGAATAAAGATGACCTTCTCTCTCCAGATACTGGGCCGTTTGTGCTCTGTCATATGGACCTGAGGTGGCCTAATATAATCATTGACGATGACCTCCGTATCTCTGGCATCATCGACTGGGAGTGGACTACTGTCGTACCACGGGAGGTTTTTGCCCCTCCCTCGTGGCTTATATCGTCGCTCTCTTCTTCCATATTGAGGCCAGCGTATGTACACGAATTTCTCCAACTGACTGATGTCCTTGTTCAAAAGTACAAGGCCTCCGATGGCATTGGAGAGTCGCGGCGCATTTGGCAGTTGCTTGAGAATTGGGTCCCGAGGCTGCCACTGCTGCTCCGGCTTTCCGTTGCTGAGTTAATACGGCGACCATCGGAGCTACTTGACCTATTCTACCATGGAATTTCACCCAAGATTCCGAACGGCAAGGCAGTGACCCGGGGAACGGCTCTCCGACTTATGGCAAGCGAACAGAACAAGGATCTCGCTGACAGGGCGGTGCAGCGATTCGAAGAATGCCAGCGCTATACAAAGTATCTCAAGGACAACGGCCTTTTTGTTCCCGACGAGGACATTGAAAGTGAGCGAAAGTGGATCAAGCTTCATAACAGATACAACCCAAAGTGGATGGTTTAGCATTGCAACTACCGCCTGACGAGTTCCATAAAGCCTTTGACCAGATTAAAGAGCGGTTCCCCGGTCTGAGCCTAGTCAATGTGCTCAAAGAGTGAGGGTCAAGCCTTAGCTTCTCGACATTTGATGCCTTCTTGGCACGACTATAATAGGTGAAGAAAGAGACTCAGCTGTCATCGAGATTCATACTCACCCCCTAAATGTGGGAAATCCTAACTCAACTAAGGAGTAAATCATTATTGTATGGAGATCTAGAGTCTATGAAAATGACCGGATAAACAACATGAATAGTTCAAACTATATACAAGATCTTCACCTATTCTGCTGCTCATAATACACCTAACTAATATAACCAACATCAACCTTTTCCTATTTTGCGCTATCCACGGCCTTTTCGCCGTTAAGGGCACTCTCTGTCGTTCCATTGGCCTTCTTCCCTGGTTCACTAGCAGCCACCAAACTCTTGAACTTGGCCATCTCAGACGCCATCCACGCCGTAACAGCGACAATATCCGCACCACAGTTCATGAATTGGAAGCCCTGCTTGTACTTCGCCGCCGCCGTATCAGCCGAAAGCGCAAAGTGGCCTACATACTTTCCGGCCGCAAGACCAGCACATCGGACCTTTTCGATGGCTTCCTGAACCTCTGGTGTGGTAGCGTGGTCAAGGGCAACGTATCCCATGCTCGAGGCGAGGTCGTTGGGTCCAATGAAAAGCATATCGATTCCGTCGACGGCGGCAATTTCCTCGACGTTTTCGACTGCGCGGCGGCTCTCGATTTGGACACAGACCATGACGTTGTCGTTGGCTGAGAGGAGGTATTCGCGGCCGGTTTGGTTGAATGCGGCCGGTGCGTACATGGCGCCGGCGCCACGGGTTCCTTGTGGCCATCGTGCTGAGGGGTATTTTGCGGCCCGGACAATGCCTTCGGCTTGTTCCTATTTCGACCAGCCCAGTTGTTAGAATATGTTCTTATAGGGGTTCTTTCAGCTCCCATTCGTGTTACAGGGTTGCAATTACCTTTGTTTCGCACATGGGAACCATGATCGCATGTGCACCGCAATCTAACGCCCTCTTGATCATCCAGTGTTCTGCCGCGGCAATTCGGACAATGGGGGATGCGCCGGCCGACGATATCGCGCCGACTTGGAGATACATGTCTCGGTCATCGATGTTGCCGTGTTCAGTATCGACTAAAACCCACTAAGAGAAGAAAAGAGGGAAAAAATCAGTACTAATCGCTCATATGGTCGTCCAATGGGTCCATCTCTGCAGGAAAGTCCACTTACATCTTCACCAAGGGGCGCAACAGTCCTTGCAAGGGTGTATCCTGGGAACTCGAGCCATTGTCCAATACTAGGGCCATCTCCTCGCTTCGCGCGCTCGAGAGACTCCCGTAGTCGTGTCTTGCCTGTGGCATCCACCACAGGTGATGAGATCTGGTTAGACATTGTGATGCGGTGAATGAGAATGATGAGACGACCGAGGGACAATTATCGACTCTGATAGTGTTATTCGTCTAGATCAGAGGATCTAGAGTATGTAATGAAGGACAAAGACTTGTTGCTTGTTGGAATCAGAATAGGCTCTACCACGACTGCCGCATATCTCGTGGGGGGGGGGGGGGGGCACTCCGGATGGAGCTCGGCCCGCCCTTATCTTTTATCGCCGGATGCTGCCACCCGAAGCCCTGGTGCTATCCGCTATTCTTATGGGCCTTTGAATGAGTAACAAAATAAGATGTTTTGGTTTGGTTTGGTGTATAGTCGAAATGCGATGTTACTTTTGCAACCAGCCGAGCCGAGCCTTTAATTGAAACGGGCCATGGCCACCGAGTGCCGGCCGTCTCAATACAAGTAGATATTGTTGACATCGCAAGTTTAATTTGGGCATCGTGATGAAACCTGGAATGAAATGTTGAAGTCCTGGCCGGGGGTCCCGTGATTCGTCAATTGAAAACATTATCCGAGCCATGATCGCGGAGCTACTTTCTTGCTAGAATAAAGAGGGGCGAGATGTGTAAGAAGTTGATCTGCGCGGATTTTGTTTGAGCTCCGTCCGACGTTGGAGCATCTGAATCTGAATGGCTTTCTCCTCTGAAGATAGCAAGCAAGGGGAGCTGGAAATGTGTATCTAGATGGCTTATAAGAAAGGGATATGGCGCCTTGCTTTCGAGAAGCTGGCATAAAGATAAGCGCCCACGCGGCATAACTGTTGACGCCAGAACGAAAAACATTGAACTTACACACAGATTTTCAATTTGTACGGAGTAGAAATCTACTAATTACTTTCACTCTGATCAGTATAATCAGTTGTTGTCTTTGACAGTAAGTTATCAAGGTCTTCTATTTCAAGAACTTACATAGATCGTGGAAGTTTCTATGAAGCCCAAATTGCTTCTCTAGCTTTGGGAAGGCACAGTATCAATGAATGGTGGGTTGTCACTCAACCTTGGCGAAGATTCTTAGCCTTGGTATATCCAAGGCAGCCGATAGCTCAATAGAGTATAATTCATACAAAATAGATGTCAGGGTGTAGCAACTGATCGCGTTTGAGATTTGACTACGGAGCCAAATACTCGCCAACAAAAGCGAGTAGAAACGCCGTTAGAGATTGATTCAAGATCTGTAATGAGCACGCAAGCAGAATCCTGCGCCACTATATATATAGCGGGTATGCCCCTCCAAGGACGAAGGAGTAGTGGAGAACATACAGCTGCCTTTCTTGACCTTTTACATGACAGCTACCAAGCTTCTGGCTGAGGTGGTTTGGTGCTGTGTTGAAGGAGACTGGCAGTGTGATGAGATGCATTTCTGCTCCAGCTCAGTAACCCGATATTTTGTATTGCATTGAAACCAGGATGAGCAGTCATATGCAAGCGATGAACATCTGGAGATCACAGATCTTTACCGAGATCAAGTCGAGTCTGCGCAATGCGTTTCTCGTCCGCAGTCAACCGGATCGTGGTCAATGGGTAATCCGAAATGATAAAAGCGAAGAGCTCGCACATAAAATCACTCCTATACACCTTGAGAAAAATTTCAGTAAACGTGATCGTTCACGGGAGAAATCGCGAAACAAAGAACCACGCAAAATGAGATCTCAGGATACAGTCCTACTTACTAACTCGAAAGGTTTACGGTATAGAATGTTTGAAACTGTTTCGGTATTTTTGACGGCTTCCGAGAAACAGGCTGCGGATGTTACCGAACCGGATAATGTCACCTAGGTAGACGGATAAATGCCACCATATTGTAGTTTACAGTATACGGAGTACATCTGCGTCGAATGAGAATCTGATCCCAGCTTGGCAGTCGACCCAAGTGTTTGTGTAACGATCGGATCGAAAGGCCTTAACCCTAACCGTGCAGAGATGCTCTACAGTACGATTTATGAATGCTAGACTGCGAGTTACATATTTGAAAAATGCATCCTGAAACACATAATTCAATGAGAATACGACTTAGACCAGAGAGAAACCGATGGATAGTGAGCACGCGCACGGGAGCAGGATCCTGCGCCACTATCTGAGCCTGCTGCGCCACTAACTACAGTGGGTACGCGCTCCCAAGGTGAAGCAGTGGAGGAACATTCATTTCATTCCTTAAGACAACTCTTTGTACTTTGAATACACCGCTTTTTGTCATTTTATGTGACCCTTCTCGCCCTTTTACATGACAGTTACCAAGCTGCAGGCTGAGGTGGTTTGGTGCTGTGCTGAGGAGACTGGCAGTGTGATGCGATGCATTTCTGCTCCAGCGCAATAGATCTTTTGTTAATGAGTGCTCATCGTGCGCATGTGCTTCGCTTTCTCTAGGATTCTTCCTCTATTCAAACACGCTATACGGTCGTCATATTTGAACCGTGGATGCCGATGTGTCAAAAGGATTACGAGTGCTTGGGCTAGAAGCGTACAGACGTTCCCTTGACTGAAGCATACGAATAACCTGACCTCACCGAGCGCGAATCTATGATGTTCAGGACCTAGGGAAGTAAATACGATACACTTTTGGTAATATCTCTCGTGGCTACCACGCTGAACAGTCCGGTTTGCACTTAGTTGATTTGAAGTGCCACCGGGCAGTCACAAAATCGATTCAAAGTTTGGCTATTCCGGCATTACCATGGGTGTTGACATGCAACATGCAGCCACGTAGCAGCACCGAATAATCACCCATGGGAAAGAGATGCAAGGGCAGAGAGGAATAATACCTACCGCGCCCATATTAATCAAACCATGGAAATGTTTGCGGAGGGGATTTTTTTTCGCGCGTATGCCAATTTTGCAGGGTCTCGAGAAAGATTTGGAAATATTCTCACGATCCTTGACATCAGAATTAAAGAAATTACAGCGGCCGTCGGGAGCAAACCCTTTCCTGATCCGTTCCAGATGGAGATTTGTCCAGATCCTCCACGCCAGGCAGCGTTGTAAACCCTGCTCGAGGTTTCATGCGCGGCATGTGCCGGGAACAATATTTCCTTCGGATCCTTTTCGCATTCTTATCATTCTGATTTGAAAGGAGATTCGTCTAGTTTACTTGCACTCGGGTTTGGTATCTAAAGTTTGCACTCTTTTCCGTCCAAAAAGACGAGGGAAGAAGTTTGATAACGGACGACAGTTCAGCCCTCCCCTCCATCGCTTAGAAAAAGGTCCACTCCAACCTGCGGCGGCTGTAGGGTCAGTTGACGCCTAGTTTACTTCCCATCCATTCCCACTATGGTAGGGAGAAGCGAATGTAGTATCCACGTTTGGGCGACATAGCGCTATCCCGTTTGTGGTGCGAGTGACGGAATTTGGGGGAGCAGGCTTTGGAGCCAATTGCGCCGCCGCACGTCGTCACCGCCACATACCGATCGATGTTGGCTCAGCTGGTGTGGCAGTGCGCCACGCATAAAAGTACTCCCTTACACAAGAACGACAACAACGTAAAAAAACCCTTGTTCTGTGTTATGGACACAAAAAAATGAAGAGATAATAAAAGTACACAAACAAAGTATGTTATGCAGAACAAAGAATAGACACACTGGCTTTGAACTTTGAACCATCTGTATGTACTACGATGCACGGAGTAAACTAGTAATACGGAGTAATAACACACATGCTTTCCTGTTTTCCTCGGCTGGTTCTTGCGTGGTTTCGTTGCTCAGTTGTCAGTTGCGTGGTGGGGGATGTGACCACACCCATCAGAACATCAGAACCGCGCCACACGACACGCCAGACGAACTGTCACGTTTACTAGAGATGGGGGGAGATTGGAGGAGTTTAAACTAAACTAGGTGGCTCCCTTATCTCCAGACTCAGAAATTTGAGCCCTGAACAGGGACAGGGCTCCCTAGTTTTCATTTGGAACCAGCGACGGCTAGTGGATTTCTTTACCAGTATTTCCTGATATAAAAGTGTACTGGTACTTGTATCTTCCTTCGCGTGGCAGGTTAAGGCCTTAGCACGGTACTTTGTAGGCGGGTTGCTATTGAGGTGTACACCCGGCTGTACTCTAGCGCCCCGATTGAGGAGTATGACTGATTTATTCTGGTCACTGGTACCTCCATCTGAGCCCCGCATCTCTAATCTCTCACTAATATTAGTACTAATCTCAAGTGCCAAAAACTTTCAAAATGGCTGCCCGACCATACAAAACCAAAGTACCGACTCAATCGTCCTGCTGTCTGACGCTACAGGGGGCTGTGACGTGCGCCCAAAATCCACAACATTGCAGAGTATGCAATATGTTTAGTTTAGTAGGTTGCGAGTGGGGATTTTCTACTCTTAGTCCTAATCTGTGAGCGACTAAGTCGCATTAGTACATAGTCCTAGGAGAAGAGATATGCACATAAGCCCAATAATTAAGCCTAACAGACCAAAGCCAAAGCGAGAAAAGAGAGAGGGAGAGGGAGAGATACGTAAACTAGATACGGATGCCCCGTACAAGGATAGTAAACTACTAGTTTAGTTTACAAGGATACTTCTTCCGAGGCCCAACCGAAATGTCTAAAATAGGTGGTGGGGTTGGGCTTTGGGGTTGACTGGCTAAATAATGCAACGCAACGTCTAATTGGCTATTTGAGGCCCTGGCCCCATATTTTCTTTTCATGGTATGTAAGGGGCAAGGGGCAGTGAGGAAGCCTATTACTTTGTACGAACGAGCTTTTTTGCGTTTTAGTTTTGACGCGTAATTTCTTCCATTTTTCTTCTTTCCTTTCGTCTCAAGACAAGAGGGAGAGAAAAAAGACCGGTGCCGCATAAACCCCCCCCTCCTCTTAAAGTTTTGTTCCAACATAGCAAAACCTCCGCCCACTCCCCTCGCCCCCCCCCCGGGGTTTCTATCGCACACATACTCTTCTATCTATCCTCTCTTTTCCCTCTATCTCTCTGCTCTCCCTCAACGAAACAATCCCCCTCCTTCTCCCCCCCCCCCCTCCCTCCCTCTTCAACAGCTGGCACCATGGTCGCCCTACCGCCCTACGACGAGGAACGCTCCGAATCTGCCCAGCCACCGCCGAGTCGAGGCAACAGATGGCTCAAAGGCCTCGGATTTCCCAGACTCAAAACCGTCGTGGTTACGCTCTGCCTAATTGACATCTTTGTTGTCGGAGCCTTGATCTTCATCTTTGAGCCGCTCATCACTCTCCTGACCAGGAACGACGAGCTTTTCGGCCACCGCTTGGATCTCTCCCACAACTCGACCGCCTACAAACAAGGCCACCATCCTGCTCACAGGGTACCGAGAATTCTACACCAGACATGCAAGAATAGCACCATTCGCCCTGATTGGGTCAAGCCGCAGCAGAGCTGTATTTCGACCCATTCCGACTGGGAATACATGGTAAGTTTCTCTCCCTGCCAAGCTCCAACTCGCTCATGGATTACCGCCCTGGATCTCAATTGAGACGGCATCATTCGAACATTCTCCCGCTAACTTTCGTTTTAGCTCTGGACTGACGAAAGCGCCCGTGATTTCATTGCGCAACAATATCCCTGGTTCCTCGAAGTCTGGGACTCCTACCCCTTCCCTATCCAACGCGCCGACTCGATCCGATATTTCGTTCTGCACCACTACGGCGGTGTCTACCTCGACATGGACACCGTCTGCCTCTCACCGGTCCCCCTCGACATGCTCGACTCCGACACCACAGCCGACTTGGCCCTCTTCAAATCCACCCAGCCCACCGGCGTCACAAACGACTTCATGGTCGCAACAGCTCGCCACCCCGCCTTCAAAGTCGCCATCGAAACCCTACCCAAGTACCACTCCATCACCCGCCTCTGGGCCCGCTTCGAGCCCTACTGCGCCATCATGATATCCGCCGGCCCGTTCTTTATCACCATGGCGCTCAAAAACTACCTCCTCAGTCAAGCCTCGCTTCCTTCCCCCACCGTCCACGTCGTCAGCCCGCACCAGCTCGACCCTTACATCACCGACCTCGAAAGCAGCAGTTGGCACACAGGCGACACCCAACTCCTCATGTGGATCGGAGACCGCCCTTGGTCGTGGTTCAGCATGGGCGCCGTCGGTCTCTGTATTGGCCTCTACATCTTCAACTACATCCTACTCAAAGCGTACCGAACTCTACGTAGCATCCCGCACGCAACACACAACAGCAAGTATGCAAAGTTGACGTAGTTATTTGCTCGCAAAGTGGGAATGCTACACGAAGAAGAAAGAAAATGTAGCAATTTGCCTTTTGTTTTTCTCTTCCCTCCCCCCCTTTTTTTTCTTCTCTCGTTTTAATTTTTTTTTTTTTTCAAAAAAACCTAGAGGGCTCTCTTTTGATCAAGTATTTCCTGCCCTTCAAACTCTTGTGTTTCCCTGGGACTTTGAGAGATTATGAAATAATAATATCCCTAATGACAACAGAACTCGGCCTTCTTTGTGTGATGTGTGCTCCTTGTTCCAGTCTTATGCCAGTCCCTGCCCAACTGCGTCAGACACTTTTTTTCACCCGAGTAGATACCCGCGATCAGATTCATGTGTCTCACTTTTCCTTTGACGTGGTGATGGACACAACCTCGGTGCCGACTATTTCTTCGCCATCTACAATTTTGGTACTGAGGTAGAGAAAACTGTCATGATTGAGTACACTGGCAATATCTCATACGCGTCCCAACCACAACAAACGACTTGTCCAAAGCACCCCCCCTGGCACAATCTTTCTACACGCCGCTTGAAAAACACCTTGCCCGGCATGACTGTAAATATTGAGCCGGACACTGTTGTAGTAAAAAAATAGTTAGCATTCTATAAATCATTGAGATGCCCAAAGTAAATCCACTTCTGAGATTCTGGACTGAATGCAAACTCTTGGTTGTGAAATGAGTTTTTGCAAAAGTCCGACGAGCAGTTGCTCTGTAAGCAAAACAGCACTTCGCTTCTCATGAAACCCTAATTTCACTGCCAACAGCGAGAGCTGCCGCCCGTTTCAGAAGACGAAGGCATCGTATTGACAGTAGAATATATCAGACTGGCTAACCACCTGTTTCCTTTTCATGATGTCGGATTTTTTTTTTCAGCAAGTGCAAACTGGCTAGACCTCAATCGATCTTCCCATGATTTCGGTTTTAAGCAGGTTTTAAGAAAATAAACCGGTCTCTCAACTTGGATGCCAACAAGACTGCAAGCAGCATTCCAGAGAAGGCCGAGCCGCACCGCCTCGATTTCTCAAATTGATCGCCGTATTATTCCCCGCCAGCCAATTGGTTGTCATTGTGGTCGTCATTGGTCGGAGTGTATCCAAAGTCGGCATCTTCAAGTCGGAAGCAGAATATCTTCAGCAATCGATGCGCAAAAGTGCGGTGCAAGGCCTCATGTGAAGAACCATTCATCTGAAAACATCCGTTGGCAGCTGTGGGTGAGAAGGACAGGCCTTTTTGGCCGGGAAAATGAAACAGACATTTCCAAAAATAAGCACATAGCTGCTTCCGGAATGCAATCAGAGGGAATTAAATATCGGAAGAGGTGATATTTTTGACTCTATCTTCCTATGGAAATAGAATGGAAAGAAAAGGGGCATTTACATATACCCGAGAACTGGAGTGTTCCAAACGGGAAGTACGCTGAATACAGAAGAGGAAAGAACTACTGGCACACGCACATGCCAAAGAAGCACAGGGTCACAGATTTTTTTTTGAATTTTTGGACTGGAAAGGTATTTATTTATTTATCTTTAGGTATTCGATATTTGGGTCGGAAAATCGATAAATAAATCATCTGGTATCTACTTGATACACAAACATGTCATCATATTCAAATCAAAGACCGCCGCCGCCACTTAGTAGCGTTGAATCAAGCAACGTCTACCATCGCATACGGAAACCCACTTCATAATTTTTGACAGAAAACGACACATGACCAAAACACCTAAAGACCGTGCCCTTCTCGTAGCTAGCCGGCAGGAAATTCGAAATCAATGGCCTCAGAAAACAACTGAGACCCGGGGATTTGGTGGAAGATGAATAGATCGTCATTCATACCTCCATGCCCCATAATATTCGTCTCATGGCTCTCTTCATATTCGCCAAATGATCTCTTGTGTTGGCCGCCATTGGGTCCGGTGCCTAGTGAGTTGGGTGTAGGCATCCATTGCTCATGTGATATCATCCTGTCATTTCCATACATGGATGCACCTTGGTTGGCCATAGGAAAAGATTCGAATGGAACCATTTGCGATTGTGCCTTCTTTCGAAAGTCGGCGAGAAGTTCCTGGATAATGGTGCGGCTACGACTAGCACCGGACCACCGTTGCTCCAGGTCCTTCAAGAACCCGACGCACTTTTCTACGTCGGCTATCGTTTCTGGGTCGGGAGGGTGAGAAGGCATACGGAGGCTGGAATATGAGGATTAGTACGTGTTTGTAAGTTGTGAAACACGAGCCAAGAAATGCAGATGCTGGGAGGGATGAATAAGATCAGACACATTAGAACGTACAGTACGACCCCTGATAGTGTGAGGTAATGAACGCAAAGGGCAAGATGATGCGAAGGGGGGACCAAGTCCCGAACAAGCCCGGACGGGTTTATGCAGCTTCTAGCTGCGTTCATGCATTGCAATATTGCGTCAACGGTTGTATGATCGTTTTCTGACGACTGCTCGGCGTGCTTTTGCTTGCCAGCCAGACACCTGAAGGCAGGGACAGGTTAAGTGTTGGCTCTACATGTGTTTGGCCTAGGGGGGTCCACATACCTGTAAAGATGGAGCAGCAGTCCCGAATGGACAATATATAGAATCACGCTCATAGCGAGATATGGACTGCCATCCTGCCCACCATCTAACGATTCGTTTGTAAACCTAACTTCCTCGGGGAGATTTAGCTGCCACTGGCTCAGTTTCTGTACTAGACTGTAAACCCTGGAGATTGACCGCTGCCTCTGGGCCGGGTCTAATCTCTTTGAGTTGAGGGATGATGATGTAACTCTTTGAATTTTTCCTGCTATTTTGCAAAGCCGGACAAAAGCTAGGAATCCCGTTGTGGGCGATGGTTGAGCCCCTGCTCGTGAACGTAAGACAATTTCATTCATGCGCTTTGATGATTGTTGGCGGGATAGATAATCTAAATTTTCGTCACTCATGTTTAGAGGGAGGTCGCAGGAGCAGTCCTCGTCGTTGACTGCCATTGGACGGCCCAGACAAATGGATGTGACGCTTTGGAAATCATGTAATTAGCACAAGTTTGGCCGATAAAAGACACGATGTAGGGTTGGACATACCGGTCTAGAGTGTATATGCTCCACCATATCCTTCTGGACACCTGCTCTTTGAGAAACTTGTCTGGAGGGTCGCTAACGTTAGCTCCAGACGACGTCATCAACTAGAGACATGAGTTCGGTCAGCATGCACATAAGAAAGCAGGGAGGATATCAGTACGCAGGGTATCTTCCGCATCACATAGAGAGACGTGATAGCTCTACAACGAGGAGACGCTTACTGGTAAGCTAATAGAATGAAGCCCGATATCTTGCGCCGCCCTCACGGCCTGACCCGCGAGGATCCAGCTTTGAGTAAGCGTATTCCAACCGGCAGCACACATAGCAAGCAAGGCTAAACACTGAACTTTCTCCAAGGATGCCTCCCCTGTGAAAGAATAGGACAACAGCAAGGCACGTTCGTAGTACTCGATGCCGGATAACCCCGTATCGCCATTCGGGGGAAGCAGGCTTGAAGCACAAGCACATACAGCGTAAAACACCATCAAGAATCTCCCATCTATCGCTTCAGACCAGTTTCGGGACATGTGTCGATAACGTTGCATAAAAAGCGGTTTGTAAACCACGGGAAATGTGTAGTGGAGTTGGTCGAAATAGAGGCGTACGAGGAGGTCGGCGATATATTGTGGTGGGCGGGGTAGTTGGTTAGGTTTCGGGAGGAAGGGAAGTTCTGGCCACATCTTTCCTCGAACGAATAGGGGAATTTCCGGCTCTCCTGGATTTACTGCGTTTTCATTGTCTGGGGAGGTGTGTGGAGATGATGTCACGGCGGGAGAAAGACCCTTGACGGCCTCGAGGAGCATGCTGTTCGTCGCGCCACCCACGAATCTACCAGAGCGGGCAAATGTGAGAATTTCTCCACTATGGCGAATGGGCCGAATTCTATGGGCACTGGCCAGGCACAGACACGAAGTTGTCATAAAAAAGAAGACTTACCGGAGTTGCCCATACGAATCACTGACAAGGGCACCCGCGTGATTTGATGAGTCTGAGCTGGTATCGACACCAGAATCAGCCTCGTTAACGGCGAGGTCCGCCTCTCCATTCTGGCCCGCGTCATTATCCTCATCATCTGATTGGTCGTAGTCGCCAGCAGAGCCACCGACTCGAGCCAAGGACCTGTCGTGGCCATAACCTGAGTCCATTGGCCTCCTATCAAGCAGTCCGTGACCAGCAGTTCTTCCAGGGCCCTTCAAATCAGGGAGGGAGCGAAGCACCTGTGCAGCCTGTAAGATGTCGTCGTGGGCTCTGTCTTGAAAGGTATGCGACCGTCCAGAATCCGAATGATGGTTCAAGGCGTCAATGGATTGGCTCATCTGCTTCGTGAGACTTTCTAGGCGCTGGCAGAGAGCTTCCATCTGCTGGCATCGGGCATCAAATGTCATGGCATATCTGCATAACGTCAGTCTCCATCGGCTACGGGGCGCTGGGGATACATACTGCCGACTGGCCGAAGCATTGTCTCTGCTCCCGGGATACTCGCAAGGCAAATCCCTGGAGTCACAGTTGTGACATGGCTTCTTGCCATCGCATTTGACCTGCATTTGGCTTTGTCAGCATTGGCCGAAGTGGTGGCAAAAACAAAGTGAAGGACACAAGATAGGACGGCGTCGGGTCCTGAATTGTTCACTACACACCTTCTTGCGTCGACAGATGAGACAGGCCTGGCCGACCTTGGCTACACCTGAGGTCTCCGATTGAATAGAGGTTGAGGGTGTGGGGGTTTGATGGGATGTGGATGCGGATGTGTTCATGGCGGCGCAGACCCAGAGGGCATTGGACAAAAGTCAAAATAAGAAAAGAGCTGGAATCGCGCCAACAAAGGGACCACTTGTCTCTCCCAAGGCACAGTCCGGCCGAGCTGGAGGGCGGTGAGAGGCCAACGTTGATCAATGTGTCCGTAATCGCCGTTACGGGATTGTCTGATTCGACACGGGGTATGGAGTAAAGTCCATCGATTTGTACGGGGCTTCGTTTGATGGCAACCGGAGAACAAGGCCAAGTGAGGGGAGCCCTGGATGGTTTCTTCAATTGAAGATTGGGCTGATGCAACAGATATGGAGTCGGCAGTGTAAGCTGAAGACGACAGGGTCCCAGTTGGCCATATGACATACGGAGTAGGGTTGGTAGCCGAAAGGGAAGGAAAGACCAAAAACCGAGGTTTTAGAGAAGGAGGTAAATTGGAGGAAGGAGAGGGGGGGCCAGCACTTTCCCAGAAGCGAATCATAACTGCAGCTTATCAAAGTGGTGGCCCCAAAACCAACTAAACAGAGATAACAACTTCACTATTTTTTTCCGTTACCACATACTTAGCATACTACAGTGGTTTATCATTAGGCTAGGCTGTCTTCAGTTAGCATATTAAGGTGCTCCATTTTACCCCATAATACCCCAGAGATTAGATATCGCGACACTACATAAAACGCCCATAGCTCCATACCTACCTACCAGTTCAGGTGCATTAGCCGACAACCGCCAGAAGTTTTGACTCATAACTCGAAGAGATAATGGGTTCGTCAAGCCTGATAGTGGATTAGGTCCTCGTCGTTTCCCTCCAGCTGTCAGTATATTAGAGCATGGGGCAGCTTGTTTGGAGCTCTTGTGGATGAGCCCTGTGAGGGAAAATAGGGGTCCATCGGATCGGATCCAGGGCTGGCCTCGAGTGATGCACGGATAGAGAAGGAGAATAAATAAGAATAAAAATCATGATGGCCATGCATTTCCCATGTTTGTCATTGTTTCAAAGTGTCTATTGAAAGCGATGTTGTTATTATCAATTAAACCTGGCGATGTTCCACAGATGAAGCATCCTTCTCTGATTCCTCTCCATCCACATTATTCGGGCCATACGTACTCCGTAGTGATGTTGTATTTTCCGTACGACGCAGTTTACAAAATGAAAAAGTATGCACGCGTACTACGTACTCGTGCACCGCCCCCACTAATATAATATCCATTGGGACTGTCCAAAAACTTCGCAGCTCAACGCACTCTGCCATTCTCTCCCAATTGCCAATTCAAGGTATCGCCAAAAAGATGGCGCCCACCAATGCTAAAGGTGCCTTTATTTGGCGACATTTTATCGAACTCGGCAGCTCTAACCCCCCAAAAAAGCAAGCGGTATAGATGCCGTCACTGTCAGAAGGAATTTGCAGCGACCTCTATTGGGAGGCCGAAAGAGCATCTCGCTGCGTGTGAGAAATGGCAAGCCAAGCAGCGAGAAGAGCGTCAAGCTCAAGACGACGCTGTCTACCTCATATTCCAAACATGCCTATACAAAAGAAGCTTGTCGGTTCGAGGATTTTTCTGTGGGGGCTTGTTCCGCGGAAACGTGTACAAAGAGTAGAAAATGGATGATTTGATGGTATCAAGTGTATTGGGTAACAGAGCTATCACCTAAGACCTTGTACGTCCGCAAGTGAGTGTCCTGCGATGGGTACAATTTGTCTATTCGTGATGCTCTGTTCTTGTCTCCTCTAAGTTCGTTCTATCTAGGTGGTGGGAGCATGATTGCAGAGCTTTTAGTACTATATGCAGAGACCCACTTGATCAGGGTCAGTCCTGCTTACGTGATCTCGCTGCATTGCTGCGAAGTTTTTGGACAGCCCTTTCTTTTGCATCGTGTCTGGACACGATGATAAACCGCAGGAAACAAAAGATTTCAATTCATAGGGGCAGGGTTTTGTCACCCAGGAGGTTTTTCCCTTCCCGCCTAACGAAGATGGACTAGATAACCGTAGACGGTTAGAATAGTGTAACAGCCCCTTACACGTACACGCGTACGCCTATGAAGTGACCCACTAATTCTCATTGGGAATAGCATGGAAACATGGTACGTACTCGTGCATACGTAGTACTTACAGCTTAGCGTAGTTACTGGCCCTATGAGATCCGTTCTCCCGGGCGTAATAAACTCTATTACCTCTAGTACTTGTTCATTTTTTGTACATACGCAGGTACGTGTACAACCGCGTCATACGGAAAATACAACATCACTAGTTGCGCTGTCCAAGCCGCTCTTGAGGTCTGGGCTATTGCAGGAATGCGTACCCAGTCAAATGGATGAAGAGCAAGAGGAACTTTCCCCGTGAGGTGCATCATATTTTGCCGAGATTAATGGCAATAATTCGCTACTGATGCCTACCTGTCGGTAACCGCGGTGGTAAATAGCTATTGCAATCACATAAGACCCTGTACGTATTCCCCCTTGAATAGCTTGGATAAAGATTCCTCCGGAACCCTTCGCTGCGTCATAGTTAAATTTTGTCATCGAGAACAGACAACAGCTTCCGAAGAGACCGAGCATAGTTATACTTCACACGATATGCCCCTGTTGGTGGTTCAAATTTTGGCTATAAATTAATGTGAGAATTTCTCCTGTTCATTGAAGCTCAAACTATTAAATTGGCTCGATTTCGACTGGTACAGAGCCAGGAACCCTAGTGCTCATCGTTTTCCTTCTTCTCCATTGCATCAGAAACATCCTTGTATGCGTCGACCTCCATGGATGAAAACTTCCTTGCCGGAACACCGTTGAGGAATAGAATATCAAGCTCTTCATAAGTGCGACCGCGGGGCTCTGGGAGACGGAAGTAAGCCCACACGAACATGAGAGCAGCAGTGCCGGCCCAGAAGAAAGCCGTCTTGCCCTTCGCATCGAGGGCAGTTGGGTTCATGAACTGAGGCTCAACGACCTGTGAGAAAATGTTGACAATCTGGTACCAAGTTCGTGCAAGGCAGACAGTCAAGGGTCGTAGCCTAGTGGAGGAAATCTCGGAAATGAAAGAGTAGGCAATAGGACCGAGGGTCATGGAGTATGTAAGGACCCAAAGAATGCACAGTGCTGCCTGGGCCCAAAGCGCGCCCTTGTTCTCCTGCTTCTCAGTTGACGCACTGATGATTCCGATGAGAAGAAGAAGAGTAAGAGTGAGTGCCTGACCCCAAACGTAGATGGTTCGGCGGCCGATGTAAGAGATGAGCCACCAGGATAGCAGGGTGCCGGTTAGGGCGATGGCGGTGCTTCCTAGGTTGAGCTTGTAGGCTTCAGAAGCACTCATGCCAGCATTGACGAAGAAGTAAGTAGGAGCCTAGATGAAGAAATTAGTGGATTATCAGAAGAGTATGTCTTCAATGTACCTACATAGGCGAAGGTGCTTCCAGAGAGAATCTGGCCGGCAAACGCAAAGCATGCAATTTCGGTACGACGTAAGTCGGTACCCTTGAAGCAATCCAAGTACGAGGCCCCCTTTGTTATCTCTGCTTCGATGGAAGCTGTGTGAAGAATCATGGCAAGTCGACCATTGATCTGCTCTTCTGTCCGGCCAACAGTGAGGCGACGAAGAGTGTGTTTGGCCTCCTCCATACGGTCTTGTCGAACTAAGTACCAGGGGCTTTCCGGCATGAAGAAGCACCCAACAATTAGAGGCACGGGCCACATCCACTGAAGAGCAAAAGGAATTCTATATGCCCACTGGTCCGTCCGGTCGATGAGGCCCTGGAGGACTCCGGCGGCGATGAACTGGCCAATGGCCCAGCACATGTTGACGTAGGTAGTCAAGTATCCACGTAGCTGTGTAGGACACACCTCGGAGGCGTAAGCAGGGCCGACGGTGGCGAAGACGCCCCAGGAGAAACCGCAGAGAATCTGGCCGACGAGAAGGACGGGGAGGGAGCTAGCGAAGAAGACGACGAAAATGAAAGCAGCCATTAGGACAAGCGAGATGATCATGACCCAGCGATAACCGAACCTGGAGCAGAGATGGCCGTTCGTAATACCACCTGGACACCATCAATCAGTTAGCCAAGAGGTCCCTCATGGGCCACACCCGATTCATATAACAGCACAAAAAGGAAGCTGGAAGCATTGAAACTTACCAAAGATGGCGCCGACTGTACTAGCCATACCAAGACCTTGCTGCCAGGGAGTGGTAATCTGCCAGCCTTTTTCCGGACCGAAATACTCGCCATAATGTTGTTGGAACTGCGGATACCCAAAGAAGTTCGAGATGAGAAGTGTATCATAACCTTCCATGACGACGGAAAGGGACACGAAAATAGACCACCAGACGGCCTTTCGGTTGCTCTGATATGCCTCCCATACTGTCTCAGAGCGCTCAGTCTCGGCTGCCTTCTTGGCCTCAAGTGCAGACGAGAATCCGAGCTTCTCTTGTACGGCATGGGTGGCCTTGGCCTGGACCAAAATATCGTCCGACGAACTCATGATTGTACGTTGTTGACTTCGATGTATAGTCGACAAGTCGCGGAAGAATAGAGATTGTCGATGAGTTTGCTGGAGAGAGCGAGATGACGGCGAGGGCACACGATATATGATATACATCGCCCAAGGGGAGACAGTCGTGCAACTGAGCTACTCCGGATTCGCTCCAACTGGAGACTGGGGTATCCATTGGCATGGGCCATTGGTTTCTCCCCGCTCTGCTGTTCCCCGGCTGGGGGTTGGGGAACTGGAGCCCTCCATTTCTCCACAAGTGATGCGATCACAAAAAGCCCTATTCTCACTGAAGCCTCGGCCTCGCGGACCGGACTGTCAATGGATAAATGTACCAGGCCCTGCTATCTGCCGCTCCAACCAGCGTTCAGGGATCACCTGACGTTTCGGTATTTACCCGGTGCTTCTATCAACACCTCACACGATGGATTAATGTCTCGAGTGATGGATCGTACAAGTAACCAGCTTCATAGTCTCCGTTTTTTTCTCCCCGGAGATCCTTTCTGGATTTGATTTAGTTCAGGGTGTAGAATAATTTACTCCTCCCTCCGCATTGGGGTGTGAAGGCGGGGAGAAATCCTCCAGATCACGGTGCATGTGACGGCCTCCACGGATTTTTTTGACACAAACTTGATTGCCAAGTCTTGTGCGACATAAAGTTGGCCATTCACGAGAAGTTTCTTAGTAGCCATAACCGAGAGTTCTCTTTCCGTGGTTCAATGTGTATGATAAGCGGGCCGTCCCGGGGATGGCCTCTCAATAAAGGCGTAAAACAAAACTCTCGAAGGTGACACGGGAAGAACAAGCATTTCCCAAGCAAGGCCTACTATGCCGCATCCAGTCGAATTGAAATCTTGGCTCGGGATTGGGGATAACGACGCTTTCCTGCTTTGGGCCACGGAGGCTTTGGTTCCTAGGAGAGGAAGTGGAGATGCAGCTGGGTGCTGCAGTGCCATTCGCCTGGATAATAGTTTAGAACCCTTGAGGCTTATGCCGGTTAATTCCTTCGAACGGGTATATGGGGCTCTTAATCACCAGGTGCCGAAGGGTCCTTGTTTGAGCCAATAGAGCGTCTTGTTGGACAGGGTTGCGAGCTGGTCAAGCTGCACGGAGCATAGCTATTAGGTGATGAAACACCAACTGAGGGGCATCATTGCTCCCCTCCATCCCCTCCATCGTGACTCCTCACTGCTGGCAAAATCTAAAGAGGTCATCTGCTTCAAAGATTTTGATTTTTGACACAGAATTTTGTAGATAAGCAACTGGTCTCCTAATTTATGCTAAAGTCTCGGTAATTCGGTCCTAGGTCCCACTGATTATATCCCCCAACTCGTGTACGGAGTACCCAGGTCAAGCATACTTACTCCTCACTCATATCCCTGTCGCCTAGCTTGAAGCTGTCTTCTACCTTGTTGCTTTCTCCTGGGCAGCTTGTCTTTCTACCCAGCTCTACTCATCCCTCTCCTCGTCTCTGCCACTTTCATCACTCAGGCCAACCTCTTACCCTACTGATACTGTCAGCACAATGAAGCTCCGCGATGGTATGTGGTTAACGGCCGAGGGTCTTCGTGTCGAGTATGCGGAAGAAGTCTACGAAATTACCGAAACACAACGAGGTCTCCAGCTACTATGTCCCGTAAAGAAGATTCACTCGCGTGGCGATTCCCTCAATCAGCCCACCGTCACTCTGGTAAGTCCAATAGCCCTACTTTGACATTAAGGGAATTAATCCACAGAGTCTGATTTACGATTTTTCCAGACCATCGAAGCTGAGCTGGATGGCGTCCTCTCAGTCGAGGCAGTCCACTGGGGTGGTGCATTGAAACGCGGCCCCAACTACGAACTTTTCCCCAATGGCCGGAATACGGTCGACCCCGTAATTACACGTAGCGAGGCCGGCACAACAGTTGCCTCCGGCGCATTAGCTGCAACTGTGAGCTCTGCAGAAAACACCTTCGACATCAAATTCCACCCCTCAACCACGGAGGCCGACACGACCTTCCCCATCAACCGAGCGCTGACAGCGCTCGGAAACCGCAGCGTGGGATTCGCATACAGCCCCAGTCCCTCCACCCCAATGCAAACAGAAGACATGCGTGACTTTACACATTACATGTTCTCGCAGACCGATCTCGGCGTCGGCGAGTCCGTCCACGGCCTTGGTGAGCGATTTGGTGGCTTCGACAAGGTTGGCCAGTCCATTGACCTATGGAATGCCGACGGAGGTACCAGCAGCGAACAAGCATACAAAAATGTTTCTTTCTGGCTTAGTTCACGTGGCTATGGCGTCTTCATTGATACCCCCGATCGCATTGAACTGGAGATTGGCAGTGCTCGGTGTAGCCGTGTTGAGACCAGTGTCAAGGGCCAGCGCCTCAAGTGGTATTTGATTTATGGACCAACCCCACGCGATGTATTGCGCCGATACTCTATCCTTACGGGTACGCCGAGTCCATTGCCGAGCTGGAGCTTTGGTCTCTGGCTGAGCACCAGCTTTACTACAAATTACGATGAGTCCACCGTCCAGAGCTTCTTGTCTGGAATGCGTGACCGGGATGTCGCCGTTGATGTATTCCACTTTGACTGTTTCTGGATGCGCGCTTTCAGGTGGACCGACTTTGTTTTCGATAACGAGCGGTTCCCAGATCCCGCTGGTCAGATTGCACGCCTTAAGGCGTCGGGTCTTTGCAAGAAGGTCTGCGTCTGGATCAATCCGTATATCGCACAGAATGGTGCAGCTTTCGAGTACGCTGCGAGTCGCGGATACCTACTGAAGCGGTCCAACGGAGATGTTTGGCAGTGGGATCTATGGCAAGCAGGGATGGGGCTCGTCGACTTCACAAACCCCGAGGCGTGCGATTGGTATGTGAGCTGTCTCGGACGTCTCTTTGATGTGGGTGTCGATGCGCTCAAGACAGATTTCGGTGAACGTATCCCAACGCGCGATATTCAGTGGCACGACAAGTCCGTCGATGCTTCTCGTATGCACAACTACTACGCTTTCATCTACAACAAATTAGTATACAATGCCCTGGAAGCTCGATTTGGTGTCGGTGAGGCGGTTCTCTTCGCACGTGCTGCATGCGCTGGGACACAGCGATTCCCACTGCAATGGGGTGGGGATTGTGAAAGCACACCTGCAGCGATGGCCGAGTCGGTACGCGGTGGCTTATCCATCGGTCTCAGCGGCTTTGGTTATTGGTCTGTTGATATTGGTGGTTTCGAGGGCTATCCACCACCCTGGATCTATAAGCGGTGGGTGGCGTTTGGTCTTTTGTGCAGTCATAGTCGTCTGCATGGAAGCAATTCTTACCGCGTGCCATGGACTATCGACAACGACGACCAGTCCGAATCCGGATGCAGTAAGACACTGGCTCGCTGGACAGCTCTGAAGAACCGTTTGATGCCATATCTGCTAGCGCAAGCACACATCACAAACACGTCTGGGGTTCCTCTCAGTCTACGGGCCATGTGCATTGAGTTCCCGGATGATCCGACAACCTGGCACCTTGACCACCAGTTTATGGTCGGAGACAACTTGCTCGTTGCTCCTGTGTTTGAAGAATCCGGCGATGTCCAGTTCTACCTCCCTGAGGGCCGCTGGACCTGTTTCTTCACGAACACTGTTCGAACTGGACCTGGCTGGTTTACTGAAAACCATGGTTTTGGTTCTCTCCCGCTATACGTCCGACAAAATACAATTCTTGTACTTGGTCCCGCTGAGGGTGTGGCAGGCCGAAGTGCTGTGTATGACTACACCGACGGTGTTGAGGTCGTGCTATACCAAGTTGATACTGGCGCTGAAACCCCTATCGTTGGCAGTGACGGTAAAGTGAGTGGTCAGTTGAAGGTTGGCCCCGACGGTCAAATCTTCGGTACCGAGGCTTTCAAGGGACCCTGGAGAGTTAGTAAGGATGTGAGAGTTCTGGACAATGTTGGGGTTGCCTAAGAAGGGAAACGAGATAATAAAATTAGATCGTAACAATAAGAGCGTAGAACATCAAGAAACAATAGGTAAAGAGTTCATTAATTCTCTGATTATGATTAATGCTAACTACTTATGCGAAGCCGGGTGCTTTTGTTTTTTGAAACATTTCTGACACTGAGCTATGCTTCCTTTTTATCGATCGGCAAAACGTCTGGTCAACACAAGCCCGGGCCCTAATGGGCAATGAGGGTGGTGGCGGTTCATCCTACATTTCCGCTTGCTTCAAGGTAACCTTTTCATAATAGAACCCGAGAAATGACTCGCTGCGTACTTGGCTTTGTGTCTCTAAAGGGGTTTGATTCTTTCCCCTTTTTTCTACCACATATCTTTCTTCCCAACCGGAAATATGGCGCCGCTCTTTCAAACGATCGATCCGATTCTTGCAACGATAATGCTGTTGTCGAATCTTACCCTACAGCCGGGACCAACGGGAACAGCAATCATGAATCAAGAGGGACAAGCCCAATATGAATCGCAACCTGGCGAGAGTGAATAAACCGAGGAAGATGATACAGAAGGGGGTAAACAAAAACAAGCAGCAAATGGACAAGGGGAGACCGGGGGCTTTCTGAGGAAAGTGGCTCCCCTCCCAGCATAAACCTCCCGCGGCTCCATGCGACTTTAGCAGAACTGGAACGGGAAATGGACCCTTTGGTTGCTGCAGAGTATTACAATCACCTTAATAGTCGCCTCATGCGACTACCAACCGAGCTCCTTCTGTACATACTCGACTTCTGTCTCGATGATATGGTCGTTTTGTTAATTGTACGACGTGTCTTGAGAAGATTCAGACATCTCATCAGCAGTACAACAACACTCGGTAAAGCTGCACTTGTTAACAGCGACACTGCTATAACGGCGACTAGCGCTGCCGGCAGTCCGAGCCAGCCCCATGTACAAGTAATTTCGACACAGATCGAAGTCTCTACCGCCGTGCCGTTCACTGGGAATGCTTCATAAACTCTCATACAGTTTGTGGTTGCAGTGGCCATATTGCCGAAAGTTGTTGATATTGAATTCGATGTAGCCTCCGAGTTGTTAATCAGATTGGCCAACCACCATTTATCCTCAGTACACATGATAACACCACCGAGCTGAGCACCGAACAGTCACCATCCAGTAGATCAGTGGTTCGGCACCTAGCCCATATATCCATTGGTTATAGAGAGTATAGACACATTCTTGTGTTGCTCTGATCGTTTCCGTAAGAAGCCCAGAAACGGAGTAGAAGATTCTAGGCTTTGATTGAGA
This sequence comes from Graphium sp. VPRI43844, assembly GCA_019925285.1. NCBI lineage: Eukaryota > Fungi > Ascomycota > Sordariomycetes > Microascales > Graphiaceae > Graphium > Graphium sp. VPRI43844. The sequence goes on from JADHKT010000005.1 coordinate 136,175, forward strand.
ACAAATGATCTCATGACACAAGATGATATTTGTATAGTGTATTTAGCTGAGACATAATATATTCAACTATGCTAAATATATGCGCAAGGCCAAGTCGTCTACTGGGCCCCTTTTTATTGGTAACTATGCATCAATGATGCATTTCAGTCTTGTAACTACTGCCGAGCTCCCGGTCTGAATTAAGCCTCAATCTCCTTTTGAGAATCTAAAACCGAGGTCTGGCGTTTACCAAAGTTCTCTTTTCCAGAACTCAACTGACTAGTTGGGATGTTGTGTGTGGGCGGATCTCGGTGTGTGATTCCGGGTGGTGTGCCGATGCCGATCCGCCTCACACCCGCCGAGTCGCGCTAGTACCCTCCCAAGCCGCGGTACTAGGCGACCAGCAAAATTTGTTTTGCAACTGGCCTTTCCTTATGGAGTTTTTAGACCTGGCTGTTATTGCCAGTGGTTAGCTTAATTCGACTCCCATTTGATTAGTGAATAAATCCCACACCATCTTCCAGATGTCAACTGAACCCTTGAATAAAGTGCCAATACAACGGCCCCCGGCAATGCCGTATTCCGTACCTATCGCCCTCCGACTCATGTGGGTACGCCGTAAGCAGTTCGTCCAGGTTATCCGTTTAGACGGATTGGTGATTAACTAGTTGTGGTTGGTGCGTAAGATTTTGACAGCTGAATTCGAAACAACTTGGAGAGCACAAGCCAATTGCAGAAAGATCACAACACAGCACATTGAAAAACAGTACAGGGACTATCCGAAGTTATAAAACTGATGAAAAAAACAAGTTGAAGATTTGTCAGGTCAAAAGTTGCGGAAATGAAAATTCGGCAAAAATATAAGCTCGACAGGAGTGGGATTCGAACCCACGCGTGCGAACACAACACCTTTCCTTTCTCATCCACTGCAGGAATTTGATAGCAAAGTGTCGCCTTAACCACTCGGCCATCCTGCCTTGTTGATGCCTTCACCCGTGCCTAGGCCGACAACGTTCGCTCCAACATTGGGCATCGGTTGCATGCAATCCATCATTGGCAGCCCGAAGGCCGATTGCCCAATCTTCACTCTGCAAAATTGTGGATTAGGTCCTAGGTAGAATGTGGACCATCTATTGTATGGATCGTGGTGGAAGCTAGAATGAGAATGACTAGTGTGCAGAGGATATCTCCAGGAATCGAAATGACAGAGCCTCTGGGCGGTAACCAGAAACTAATATTGATGGTCAAAAAATAAGTATATACATAGCTAGATTGTAGTTAGATAGTAAAGGCTCCTCTGTCGGGTGGCCAGAAAGAAGTACCTCGAGAGGGGGGTTTCCAAGGTAGATAAAGGTAGATATGGCTCTTGAAGCATTTGCATAGCATAGAAGCCGGGGTTTCCAAGAACAAGATTACCGATTAGAACCAAAGCTCCATAAAATTGTCTATGCGCAGAATCCAAGATAGTGGCAAGCAACAAAAGATGGGAATTGAGGATGTATTCATTGTTGACCTATGTGCTGTGAAGAAACTGGCTTGCAAGAACGGCAAAGAAGCTGTGCAGGCCACCAAATGAATGCATCGCTTAGTCGCTTAGTCGACCAGCGGATAATCTTTGCACAAACCCATAATTAAAATGCACCAGAGGAACAAAAAGAGTCGGAATGGTAAATAGATTCATCCCAAGCGAGTCATGAAGCGTCAGTGACACTATTCACAGGCAAGCCCAGGTTTCATAGTTTCTATTACTGCGCACTTTGGCAAGCCCCCTTGGCCTAATGGCTAAGGCATCGGACTTCTAATCCGAAGATTGCCGGTTCGAGCCCGGCAGGGGGCTCTTATGCTTTTTATCCACTTTACGCACGCATAACTTTTTGTCTGTCAAGACCATGTTTTTTGGTGATTGCCAACCTGTTCAACAATGCTTGATGATAGTGCTAATTTGTTTTTTTTTCTTTTTCTCATCGGATCCTTCCTTTTTTTGGTCGGCCGCTTAGTCGTCGTATAGACATGAACACCTGTACGGAGTATGGTGTCAACATTTAAAGGGTGTGAACAAGACCCACTAGAACCACTGGAGAGATCCACTAAAGTTAGCCAGAGCGCGTGCAACAATGAATGTCAAGAACCCACCAAAAACGTAAGAGATTCCAAATCGTCGGCATCATTATTCCTCAGTTCGTCGTGACGCGTTTATACGACTATACTCGACTTTTAATCGCCCATCATGTCATACTATGATGTTGATGCTATCCTCACGGATGCAGAGGTATGCATGTCCGCATGTCCTTACAATTGGCCAGAAAACTGACGCCTCGTCACTTCACCAGAAAACACCTTGCAAATTCGAGATCGAAATCCCCGACCTCGGCCACCTCGACAACAACCCAACCCAACCCCTGAAAGCTGGAACGCAACTCTCCTTGCCTCTCTGGCTCGCCGAAATGCTCGCCATCTCATCGACAGGCGGCGACTCCGGCGGCCCCCCAGTCACTCTCGACCCCCCCGCGGCGCTCTCCAACGAGGTGGTGCAGGCCCTCAAGGCGGACCCTCGCGCCGTGCCGCTCCGCGACCAATCCACACATTTTTACAGCCTTGGTACGCGTATGCTGGACCTTTTTGAGGACCGCGAGCTGGGCGGCGTGCTGCGAAACACGTATGTGACGCGCGCCGCCGACATTGCGCTCCACGCTCGCAAGGCAGGCGAGGATGGTGGCGTTGGCCACGTGAGCATCGCGGGAGAAGAATTCCTCAGGGGCCTAGACGAATGGGAGAGGGCATTGTTTCGCAAGGCACACGACGGGACAAGGTCGGCTCGCGAATGGGCCGAGAATGTCAAGAAGGGATGAGAGCGAAGCGAAAGAAGGCACTCGTCTCGGAGATACGATTTACGAAGACATGGTACGCAGTGCAATGCAACGTTCGATGCACCCCCGATGCACCCCCATTCGCTCTCGATGGGCGAGACTTGTATGACGTCGTGTTACACGATTGAATGCGAAAAGGCCGAGCTCGCGAGATATCGACTGCGGGGCGAAGACCGACGATAAGCAAGCAACAACCTTCTACATATTTAAACTACAAACGCTAAATTCAATAATATGGAGGCGAATTGGGGGGGGGGAGGGGGGGGCAGTGGTGGGGGGTTGAAATTGCCCTACGGAACCCACCGAAGATAAGAAGTCTGCTGAACGAGGCGAGCGGCAAGCTGCGACACTAGAGAAGCCGGCGGAAGTCTCCGGACTGTGCAACCGCACTGTGGCTGGACACTGCAAAAATCGTTGTTGGCTTATCTTTGGATAGGGGGAGGGAGGAGGCGATTTAGTTTACTTGTACTATGTTGAACGTCTATGACCAATGACAAATTTTGATGTTATCACAAGTCCCAAACTTTTGAGCTGAGAAAATGCTTTGTTTCACACAGTTGCCAATTATAAATATAACCCAGTCTCGCCCACTTTGAAGTCATTTCCACCCCGCCGCACCTCCTCTCCACAACCTTTTCTTTCCACGCCAACCCCAACGATCAAAGCTCTCCAAGCTACGACACCTAAACATTACCTTGAACTAGACTCTATCACACCTGAATTCATCCACACTCCCAAGATGACAGCCGCATCTATCACCATTGAACCCATCGCCGTGGCGCCCGGGTCTGAAGTCGACTTTGGCGCCATTGTGTCGGGAGTCGATATTGAGAATCTCAATGGTAAGTAAGCTTTGACCGAGTCCGCGAATGCAAAATGGATTGCATTCCAGTTTTTTATTCTCGGTTCGAAATGAGCGTCTTCTGCACGCTCAAATTATCATGCTCCAACATCTCAAGGGAGAATACCCGTTGAAATCGGTAACCTCCTCGGTAAGATCAAGGCCCAAATTTTTTTTTTGGAAAGCCCTGCTGACTGATTGTCTTCCAGACGACCAATTCAAAGTAATCCGAGACGCTCTCTTCAAACACCAAGTCCTCGTCTTCAAAAACCAATCCCACGTAACCCCCAAAGCCCAATACGAAATCACGCAGCGCTTCGACCCGGAAGCCGGCTCGTCCTACGGCCACGGCAAGACGCTCGACGCCAAGCGTTCGGTCCTCCACCCGGACCTCAAGACCATCCCCCACCAACCCCAGGTCCAAGTCATCGGAAACGGCTTCGTCCCGTCGTACGAAGGTCTCGAGAACGTGCGTCTTCGCCACCCGCACCACCGCACCTTCCACGCCACTTCGATCCCCGACGAGGACGATTTGGCCTTCACCCGGTTTTACCGCTGGCACATCGACGCTGCGTTGTACGGTCTTGCTCCGCCCGTGGCTACGACTTTGGCCGCGGTCAAAGTTCCCTCCGGACGCACGCAGACAGTTCGTTACGACGACGGCACGGGCGACGAACTTTCTGTGCCGCTTGGTACCACTGCCTTTGTCTCGGGATATACCATGTACGACAACCTCTCGGAGGAAGACAAGTTGTTTGCGCGCACTACGCGCGTAGAGTACGCTCCGCACCCTTACATTTGGATGTCGGGCGCGCGGTCACGACCGACAGGCCTAGGCATGATTTCGGAAGGCAAGGAGATTCCGCTCGCCGACTTGCCGCCCATCGAGGAGGACAAGATTCAAATCCTGCCCATGTGCTGGCAGAACCCCGTCACTGGCAAGTTTGCCTTGCAGGTGCACCCTTCGGCCGTGCGCAAGCTCCATCTCGCTGATGGTACCGTTGTGGAGGATTTGGAGGCTGTGAGGGAAAAAGTGTACAATTTGCAGAGGGACGGCATTGCGCCTCGCCGCGTTTACGCTCACGATTGGAAGGAGGGTGATTTTGTCATCTTCCACAACCGCGGTGTTTTGCATTCTGTCGTGGGAGCTTTTGCTGAGGACGAGGTCAGGTTGTTCCGGCAGTGTAATATTGCCGGGAGTGCTTTGCCTGTGGGCACCGGCGAGGAGATTGCCGTTTAAGAGCTAGGGTTGGTTTGCTGGTCGCTGGTCGTTTGATTTCTGTCTTGCTTTTCTATTCTGATTTTTTTTTCTGCGCCTGGTTGTACGTCTTGTTTAGTTTTACGAAGCAGTCTCTCGTTTTGCCAATGAATTATGAATGAGTCTTGAACACAAATGGCTGAACCTGGGCACAGTGAATATAGCATTTATGAATCGCCGCTTGGCATGTTTATTTTGGCGTAATAACAGTTTAATGTATACTAGCGATTAGAATTATATATAAAAAATGTAAGTTCCTCAATAGACATGTCATTCTCGTTCATAACTCCCATCATTTTCGTCCTCCCAAGACGCCATATCCAAAGTGGTGACCAAAATCAAATCCATAACACCTTGGAGAGAAAGAAACAATACCCGCTAAACAGCCATTTCCAGTACTAGATAATTGAAATAAAAAAGAGACAAAAGAAACAGAAAGGTCGGGGGAAAAATGTGATTTGTGTTTAAGCAAGACGCTCCCTCCACCGTCGCAGCGAACCCTTCCAACCACTGCCATCGACCTCGGCGTCCTCTTCCTCGGAGCACTCCTGCGATCGCCAGTAAGAGTCTGTCTCGAGGTTGGAGCGCGGAATGGCGACGTAGCGGGCGAGTTCGCGCCAGCCCTCGGGCGGGAGGTCAGATGGGAGGAGGGTGTCGTTGAGGAGTTTCAGGCACGATTGAGAAGCTGTGTTTCCGCGTTAGTTGTTTTTTTTTTTTTCTCTCTTCCAAACCCCGTCGAGGGCTTGAGATACTTACGAGGTTCGGCGAAGGAAATTTCATCGTCAGCTGCGGCGCTCATGCGTGCTGAGCGGTAGCACCCGTATCGCTGCTGGAGGCTAATCATGCAATGCCAGAGTGCACGTAGGTCTTCAGGTGCTGCAGGCTGTGTTGATTGCTGAGGGAAAGATGATGGTGAGGTGGAGGAGACGGAGGAGCGGGTCGAAGTTGGTGTTGGCGACCTCATGTTTGCAACTTTTTTTTTTTTTGGTGTCTCGTCGAGTGTTACGGTTACGATTTATTATTATTATTATTAGAATTGCTGACGATGAGTGAGAGAGCGAGTGTATTTGTCGGAGCTATATGTTGAGGAGAAATGTAAAAAAAAAGAAGACTGGGAATGGCAAAGCCAAGTATTTATCGCCAGGATGACGACAAGAACGTATTATAAAATTTGGTGTGCGTCACGAATCGGTAGCCGCCGTTGGTCGGGGAATAAGCTTCTTCAGATGGGCAGATGGACGTCGCAATCCAAAATCGAAGAATCTTCTGTGCTGCACGACCACGTCATAAGAGTTCCGATTTGCGGGACCTTGGATCGTCACTTTTCAACTATTGGGGTTTTTCTATGAATTTTTGTGCACTTCGTAACGCCTGCTCAAACGGTTGTTACGCGCGGGGGGGCGAGGGGGAAGGGGGAGGGGGGAGGGGGTAAAAATCTCGTATGTCTTTGGAGTTGTGGTTGTCGATGACTTGCAAATGACGTAGTTGGGAATTTGCTCTTTTTCAGGAACACTCGAGGCTAACCTGGATTCGGGGAATGCTTCCTGAACCTTCTAAACCTTGTCCGGTTCTTTTTCGATGTAATGCTTTTTTGGCATTTGTTTCGCAGGCTTTGAATCCTTTTTTACATCGACATGAGGTAGTCTCTTGTCGTTGTCATATGTATTCCGTATATGTACATACAACAGTCCTTCATATGGTGGTCGAATTAGTGGGTTTGAGACCTTCCACGGTGTTGAAGAATTATGCTCCGTAAACCTTTGAGAAATCTTGGCTAATGACGGGCTTCTCCAACGACAATCATGTTTCCTCACGATTCCTTTCCCGCCGGGGGTTGGGTGTGGTTTTATGCAAGACCGGGCTTCTTTAACGGTGGTGCATCGAAGCCATGGCCTTATCATCAGACATTTGGACATTGCTGTTTATCAACTGACATGGGCGGTGCGGCATGTACGGGGTAAACTAGTAGCGAAATGGTGTGTCACCACCACCCTAGACAGCAGTCAAAAACCATCTGATCAAGGCAACCTTCAAATCGAAACGCCATAGATATCGCCCACAGCCTTGCTTCCTCTCTCCCTGATAGTTTCTCCCCTGGGCGATTTACTGATTGTACGGAGTACTCCGTACTCTGTAGACTCGCCCCAAAAAGCCCTCTACTTGAGTAGGATGGCATGGCCCAAGGCCATTTTCTTGGCAGGGAGAGGATAGAGGCGTGGCTTAAGTGGGGCGTGTGGCTTGGTCCCGCCCCATATTCATCGTGTTTGTTCCACATGAATTTTCACCCAATTTGCCAGGCCTCGACGCCCTTAAGGCTATTGGGCTTGTAGGGCGTCTTTTATTTCGCCTCACATTGGGCTTCTTGGTGGTAATAAATGCCTTGCGTTGGAGACTATCCAATGCTGTTCTTGAGGATCTTCTCTCGTGAACCCGTGAACCCGTACGGAGTACGGAGTAGAGTCTCGTCTTTTCTTCCTTCGTCCAATCTAGCCATACCAGCTGATCCGGCCCCACATGCCCCCGGCGGTCATGCGGGGTCCACACGTCCCCTCACTCTTTTTTTTTTTCCCTCCCATCGCGATGTATTCCGTAGTCCCCTCCATAAGAGTTTAGCTGGACGTCGCTCTGAAGAATACACTCCAAATAAGGACGTCCCCTATCTGAAACGGAACAGACTAAAACTACAAGACCAAGCCAAAATACCTAGTGATGGTCATCTGCCTCTCCCTTAGGGTACAGCCTCTCTTGGCTTTGCCCCATCGCGGCCGTGGCATGTGAATGTTTCAGACTAGCCAGGGAAAATCAGAGCCCAATGCGCCGTAGGAATCCATCCCGTCCAAGTGCAAGTTTTGACAACAGGTGCCTCTGTCGTGACTGTTCTGTGCGACTTGATGTGGATCCTGAATCCTGGAAGGGGAAGTAGGAAGCTAAGCAACCAACGTGGCAGAAGGAGCAAGACAATCTAATACTAACAATTGACAAGTCTGCCATAATAAGGATACGGCGAAGCGAAAATCGAGATTAGTACTCGAATTGCCTCTCTTATTCCGCAAAGGAATACCTGGCCACTGACAGGAGAGCTTCCTAGACCCTTTCCAACACCCACCTAAAATGTCCTGTCCCATCGCTGAGCTCTGGTGATGATTGTGATGTGGTACTGTACACCCCAGTCGAATTCGGCCTGTCTGTTGTCCAACTCTGCAACCCAGTCAGTGATGTTCCCAAGACGACGAAGAAGAATTGAGGCAGCCGAGAAGGTCATCGTCAATATCCTCGAACCAGAAACGTCTCTCCTTCCCAGAACATCCTCAAAACTTACATTGAAGCCCTACAATCGAACAGCAGTATGGACTAGTGCCCGATGATTTAGTTACATGCTTGAAGCACAGCCAGCAACACCACCTCGGCCCGTCCATACAAGGAGTCCTACCAACACTTCATTTTAGCCCGACAACGTACATGTACATAACAATCCTAGCAGTGGAAAATAGCGAATCCTGCAGTCCATACAAGGACGAACAATTCCCAACAAATTCAAAAAGGCCTTGTGCCAAGATAATGCATTTTCTCTACGGAGTACATTTGGAAAGACTATCGCAAAGCCGGTTCTCCAGCCATCCCTTGCAAGTCTATTCCTAAAGGGATCCAATGTCCGAAAAGCATGGGCGAACGACGTTCGGAGTAAGGTGATCTCGGACGTGTCTCAGAAAAGCGAGACACCCAATCGAAAAGACTTGCTTGGTTTTCAACGGAGGATTCGAACCTTTCCGTCTAGCCGAATCCATCTTTTTTTTTTTTTTCCTTTTTTACAAGCTAGTCCTTCTTGAAGCTTTGTATTGGTAGGAGATGAGCATGGTCATTTATTTCACATGAGAAAGCGAAGATTCACGGTTTAAAAGTCCACCCTTCGGGTATGGGACTTTTTCAACCGACTACAGTCTTAAACTGATAGTAGAGAGTTTCCTAGTTCCTCGCAAGGAGGACGAAAAAAAAAGTCGGGCCGTACATCGGCACCCGAGGAATGCAGCTGCTGTGCACCCTCATAAACTTGGTGGAACATGACGCCAACGAGGAAAACTGATGAGGTAGGTATGTGAGCCGGGGCTTGGCCTGAAAAGCGAAAAGCCCTGTGCGCCCGGACTTTGAAGAGGAAAAAAAATCAATAACGCCAGTGCACAGACGGAAGTCCGCCGAGGTCTAATCGTTCCGTGGCCATTATGGCCGGTCCATTCTATCGCGCACAGTACATGCATGAGATATTAAAGAAAAGAAAAAATGCCAGCAACCCGAATGGGACGTGACAAAATGTTGTTTCCGCCCTACGGGCAAAGATTTGCTTGTGGAGAGGTTTCGTGTTTATCGTAATCAACAGATAAAAATGTCTGGCTAGCCGTCCAAAGACAGCGATGAACCCGCCGGAATCCAGTTCGCGGGTCCTATGGCGCCGTTCTATCAGGGCGCACCGCTTGCAGGTAGAGTTATCGTGTTGTTGTCGTTGATGGTGGGTATCATGTTCATCCAAGAGGGACGCGAAGGCAGGGAAAAAAAAAGAAGAAAATCATCAAATCGAGAAATGTGGTAACGGCCGTGGCTCTCTATCAGTAAGTGTCGTATGGGGTTGTCGAAGTCGTAGAATTAAACGAAGCGAGTAGCGCAGCTAGGCGATGGACACGAAGCCCTTAGACCTTCTTTGCAGAGTTGGTCTTTTGGGACTTTGAGCTAGGTCGATGGTCGTGCGGGCGGAACTAACCAGACAAAAAGAAAAAGTCAGCTATGAAAAGAACATAGACTGGTCGGGGATGTTTGTTGGCGAAGAAGGTAAGCTTACCCGTTGACGACCACGGCGTTCCTCGTCGAGGCCACCGCTGATACGTTGGCGTTCCTCCTCATACCAGGTGCTGAGGCTTTTGCCTCCAAACATTAGGTCATCATCCTCGATGATGGTGGCCTGCACCCAGGTGTGAGAGGAGCGGTCGACTTCGTGGGCAGAGATGTCGACGACGCGTAGGTTCGGCACGAGGTGGTAGGGGCTTTCCGTTGTTGCGGTGACCATCCTGTCGGTGTGTGGTGAAGAGGATCCGGGAGTTTGTGATGGGGTTGAAGTTTGTGCGCGAGGTGAAGGTGAGGCGGAAGGTTGCCGAGAGAGGGGGGCGTTGGTTGTGGCAGCCGTGTTTGGGTGCGCGGTGGATGAGTTGAGGTTTGGGCTTTGTTTGTTTGTTGCGCTCGCCGGAGAGCAAGTCGTGGACATATATGTCGTTGGTGTCGAGTCGAGTAAAGTTAACAGATGTGAAGGGGTGGCAAGTGAAGAAGAGGGTTCTATTGATCTAGGGGGAGGGTGAAGGGGGGAGCTATGGACTTTTATGGAAAGAGGCGAGGCGAGATGGATCGAGGGGAGGAGTACTCCGTAAGGCGGCCAGGGTTTGTTTTGGTGGCATTAAATTTGAGGTCTCAATTAGCGACAGGGCAGTATTTTGGGGGGTGTGTGGATAGTGTATGCGCGCCTAACGGAGGTGGCGTATTACTTTTTTTTTTTCGGCTCTCAGGTAGTTTACATTTTCAGGCGGCAGAAGGGAGGGGGGGGCGGTTCAGGTGGGAGAAAGGTTCATAGAACCGCTATTATTCTTTTCAGCGTACGGAGTAGGTCTCCCTCGCAGAGCCCACATTAGGCCCAAGGCAATTTGTGCTTTTGCGATTCGTAGTAGTACTTGTAGGATGGCGACTCCGAGTGTGAGGGTGGGGTGGAGAGGGGTACAAGTACAGAGTAGTTTAGAGGTAGCAGGAGGGGTCAATGGCAAGCTGTGGGTCAATGGAGGGGCGTGTATCTGTCTGCATCGAGGGGAAAAGCCGCCTTTTGGGCATTGAAGCTGTCATACGTGTGTATCTTACTCGTTGACGGGGATAGTTCCAGAAGAAGAAAAGCATGAAGAAAAAAAAAAACCTGATATTGCTATTCGTGCTTGTATTTCAAAGTCTTTCAAGCATCATGGCTGAACAGAAGTGGCAGCCGAATCTATCCACTGACTTCATGTTTGCTTGATGGGAGGGTCAACTTGACCTACTTCGAACTGCAGCCTCCAGCCACCGAAATATTTGTCAACGCGAAAATCGTCTTTGTTGCACGAGTATCCTTTGTCACAATGAGTATAATGGCTTCTGTAATCATCTCCCTGGCATCGAAAATCGAGTACAAAGCATGTGTTGAGAAGTTCTCGAAGCTTCCTGTGTTGCGAGTATTATTAGCATGCTGCCGCGGGAATGTACTTTGGAGATGGGGGCTCACGAGTCATTACAGACAACGGAAATACTCCGTAAACAAAGGCTCATTCATCTCTGAGTAATTAACCACAAAAAAAGTTCAAGGCCAGGAACAAATTAGATTACAACAAACAATGAAACATAAAAGCAAAAATTACACAAAAAAGTATTTTCCGAGGAAAGAAAATAAAAAAGAAAATGACAACCAAGCTGGTTAGTTAACAATGCCCGAACTCGGATTTGAACCGAGGACCTTGTGATTCCTTAGAACTGGAGGAGTACTAGTCACACGCTCTACCAACTGAGCCATCCGGGCGGTTGCTGCTGTGTTCGCTGTGAATCTGCCTCTGCTAATAGCATTCAAGCAGTCTTACCGAAATGCAATAAACAATTGATACTGCGGACCAACCTGGCTTGACATGTTCACAAACTGTCACCTCCGAACGTGCGATCACCATGGGCTGGGAAAACTTGATTTTGCTTTCATGAAGGGCATTGCACCAACGCCTCGAGGGCGCCATGGTTGTGGCCTAGCGGACCGTCTGGGCGGCTCACCTTCCCCTCCCTTGGTGGCGAGCGCCATCATCTATTAATACGGAGTAGCATGTTTAGGTACGGACTGTGTACCCCGTCGCAAGTCAAAGCACCAACCACTTTGTTCACTTTGTTGTAGAGGCGAGATGTGTTTTCTTAATAGCTCGCATCTAGAATATGCAGAATATGGTATGATGGTAGACGAGATGACAAGAAGGAAAAAAACGGGAGTAGCACCATGTTTTCGACCTGTTGGGTGTCTGTCCAAACCTCGTTGTCACTTATCGAGAGGGTTCAATGGTGGTGCGCAATCAATCATGGTGCATTGCTTGGGGGTATTGTTGGAGAGGGGACCTCTTAGCTTGTGCAGATGCGCTAGAAACAGTGGAGGGGTTGGCTGCCAAGCAAAGGGGGGGGCGAGGCAAAGTACTCCGTAATGCGATACCTTGTAATCCGGGGAGATGGAGAAAGGATTCTGGCCGTCGGGTGAAATTCGCCGAGGTTAACAAGAACTTTGACTGATGTTACTTTCTTTCCAATGAAAGAGAGGAGAAAGAAAGCGAAAAAGACGAGCCGTGAAAGAGGGTCTTCGTGATGACCAACTCGTTGTTTCCCGCGATGACTCTTGCTAACCTGCTACCTTTTTTGGAAGGTGGGGGGATGCCAGCCCTAATCGACCCTGCCTGCTTACCTTGTAACCATTTACTCTCGTGGTTGAGGATGCCAGTAGCTGTCAGGCGAAGCCGAGTGTCAAGCTAGAAGGGTCACCCTAGAAGGAAAGGACGACGTTCAGGCTCCTGTAGATCAGTACCCTGTACTCCGTACATGGTAGTACAGATACACCCACCTGAGGACATGATTCATTGCCCTCCCCCCACAACTTTTTTTTTCCCACCCTTTCAAGAAAAGACTGATGTTTTGAAGTTTTTTTTCTTCTCTTTTGCACTAGAACATAAGCCTATTTCGGCATCGCTCTTCGGCAGCCCATCGCGGTTAACGACCCGGCTTTCCAGCCCAGACTCTCTATCTAAACTACAGATTACCTACTACTCCGTACGGAGACACTCCGAAGTTCGCCCTCCCCACCCTGGCCCCCAAGCAAAAAGGCTGAACGGCTTCTGCACAAACAAGTGGACAAGTGTGGAAAGGAGGGGGCGTGGGCACGCAAGTTTTCTGGAAGTGAGTAGTTTACATGCAAGCCCGCTGTGTCGTGTCACTCGTCCCAACTCGGATGTGACTTGCAGTGGCCGGCCAGCCGACCGTTGCTTACCTGCCCGGACGGGGAGGTGTCGTGCTTTGCGGGATCTGGTTGGGCGGTCATGGGTGAGCTAAGCTAAACCAAGCAGGCAATCGGGCGCGTGCAGCGACTTCTGCAGGAGTGCAGTTAGCCATCCGTTGCTCTTCTCGCCCTGCCCTTCAAGCATCGTTTACTTGCATCGATTTGAGTAGTTTACTGTCCGAGGCACCCCCGCAGCAAGTCCGCTTCGAACAGTAGTCCTGTTCCGTATCCGTATCGCAGACGCCGGCCGCCAAGGACGAGCTAAAACTTGCATCACTCGCCACAGTAGGTGCTGTTTTTTCCCCCTTTTTTCTGGCCCCCAGAGTGGCTTTCTGGAATCTGGCAGATCTTGTGCCACATTTGTCTTGCTTGCATATGGATGAATGGCGCATGCAGCCATGCTGTCCTTGATCGGTCGAGATATGTCCTGGCCGGCTACCAGTCGGTGACGGGATCGCCATGATTCTGTGGCCAATATTTGCACAATCCAAGCATGGAAGCAGTACCCCAATACAGGTTTCTGTCTCCTTTGGTTTCGGTTCCGGTTCCGTCTACCGAGCCGAACGAGGACTTGGGGGTGGTAAGCTCGACAGGTTTGCGGCTAGAAGTCTAGTAACCGGGTCGCGATGGTGGAGCCCGCAAAGAACAAATGAACTACTCCATACTTCCAATCTTCTCTTCTTATCACGCAGTGTCTATTTGGCTTGTGTGGCTTCTTTCGGTAGCTCTATCCGTCTCCCGGGTCTTCTACCCTATGATTTAATGCCAGTGACTAGCGATTGCATTGGACCGGCGACATGAAGAGTAGAGTAGGACAGCTTCATCATGGCACACAGCGTGAAAAATAAAAAATAAAAAAATTAGCCTTCTGACTTCACATCAAATGAACCCCAGGATATGGTCCCAATCCAGGGCAGGACCAGATATCTTGAACACCCTGGATCTATTTTTACACGTTACAGTGTTCCCTATTCCATACACCAACGTCATCGACTGGGGGTGAGAAAGCACAGAGGTCTACAGTTTGAAAAATGTTGCATAACTAGGCTCACTTCAAGGGTCAACTGGCGGGCAGTCTCGCTTGAGTTTTGTATGACATGACGGTGTGGCTGAGACCGTCGGGATGTGTCGGGCGAGCGTGAGCCCGACGTGTCGTGATGCCTGACTTGCCACCATTGAGCAGTCTTGCCTCCCACACTCTCCCGATGCACGGACTATAATTACAGGGTAAAACATGGCGAGTTGCAGTGGATGGGCCGCTAAAACGACCACCACCTACATTAATACATCAGCTAAAATTCCAAAGACAAAACTGGCAGTAAATACGGAGGACAGACACAGCACGACAGATAAAACAAAGTTGAAGGCCAACGAACCAGAAGCTAGGGAATAATCGGCTCGGAGACTGCCAAATACAGTCATCGGTATTGTTGATGTAGTCATCCAAGTGTCATCAACATCTCGCCGCCCAGGGGCGGGGGCGGGGGGTACTGTACCTCTCTTTCCTGATACCGGGTTCAACCCATTTTAGAGGGGGCGTGTACGGAGTACGGAGTACTTTATCCTCATGCTGTAACGTAGTAGACAGAAGCGAGCAGTGTTACTCTACTTTACCTACCTATTGTAAAATGTCCTTTTACCGATTCCAATTAAGCAGCTGAACATGATTGGGCGTCTAGGCTGGGGGAACGCCCAAGACACGGGGCTGAGTTTTGGTTCCATGGATGTGGACGATATGAAGTCTATAAATAAATAAATAAGAGTTCTTCGTTGCTTAGATGACCGGGGGGGGGAAAGCGAGCGGGTAAGGGCTGAGTCTTGACAGCTGGCAGGCATACCGTCTCACATGTATGTCAACAGCAATGACAGGGCGGGAAACTCCCCACATCACGAACCACTGGCATCCATCTCGTCGTGCGTCGTACATTATCAAGTCTCACCGCTCGTTGACCCGAGAAGTCACGCTAAGAGGACTCCCGTTTTCTGTCCCGTTGCGAACAGGAGGGCATGTGATGCACGATACAATACACTACTCCATATGTCTAGTGCTGCTGTCGGTGTGTAGCACGAAGAGAAACATCGAGACCGCTGACCGCCCTGCTTCACTTTTCGTTCACCGCCTTTTCAAGTCCAGTTAGTCTTTATTCCATTACTTTGTTTTCGTCACATCTATCGCCAACATTGATCGCTTGTGTTTTTCTCCCGAAAATCCAGACTGCAAACAAAGCATGTTGTGTCATTAGGAAATCAACTTCCTCCTTGGCCCAACGGTGAATGCTTTGAGCTTTGAGCTTTCGGAAACTCGGAAACGCGGCAATCGGCAGTTTTATCATACATTTTGGTATGATGTGCATGGACCTTGATACAGGCTTGAAGTTCTTCCCGAAGACGAAGATGGCTTTAAGATTGAGAGAGTCGTGTTGTCGCAGGTTTGAATGTGGCATGTAACTAAAAATTCTACGTATCAGCAAGTCGTTCGAAATATTCGAGTAGAAAGAGAGTCGTTGCCCATACCATTCTCACAGGTTCCCCCGCCTGCGACCTTCGCTCCTTGGCAGCCATCCCGAGCACACGCATGCCGAGGGCAAAACTTCCCTGCACTTTTAACATCTGCCTCGCATTCCCTCGGGAGGTGCCGAGAACAAAACCCTTCTTCACCGTTCCGTAACCTTTGCAGCCCGTAACGCGGCATCGGTACCTTTCTGTTACCAGTCATGTCCAGGCCCCTGAGACTCCTCGCGACCAAGGACAAAGTTTGAGACCACTGGCTCTCATTCACTCTTCTCGCAAAACGCCATGTCTCGAAATCTTCTTTTGGCATACGAATAAGTCACCGGTGCTTGGTCCATACAGTGGGCATGTCAAAATGGTAAAATTGTACCCTGTCTTGGAAGTGTGAAATATTTCTTTGGGAAAAAGGACCCTGTACATATCCCTACTCCGTACATGTTTTCTGCAAGACAAAAGGGTGGTAAAACAGAGAATAGAAGAATGAAAAAGTGGCGCAATCCCTGAAGGGAAGGGCCCCTAGACATAGGAAAACGAAAAGAAAGAAAAGTGATGAAAGAAGAAAACAAAACGCCCCTCAAGCCTCAAGTGATGCATTCTTTGTTGGTATTCCCCGGCCTCGCCGAAATATCAAAACGTTGGGGCTACGCGGCCTTCCTGGCTTGCCACAAGCTCTCTAAGCTTGAACGCTCGCAACGAGCTGTTTGTCATGGTGGATGCTCGGCTTCGATGCCGTGCCGAAGGGTTGCCACTGTGTCCACCGATCGAGAACGCTGAAGGCGCAGGCGACGGAGGGACATGTGCCGCAGTTCCTCGTGAACGCAGATTGAGCTTACCTACCATGTTCTGTATGGTAGAGGTAGGATCGAGGGGCGGAGTTGTTGCCGGCGATGGGGGGTAGTTTACTCTGGAGCCCATGGCGGACCCAATGCTCCCTTCGGATGACCGGGTAGCATGGCGGGTGAGCTGAGGTCTAGAAAAGCTATCTATAGACACTGTTCTAGGCATCGGCAAATTCTGTTGTTGCTGTTGCCTGGTTGGACTACGGCTGGAACCTCGGCTAGACGGCGGTGTAGGCTGCATTTGCTGTTTGGCGAGTTGAGCCTGCTGAGCTTGCAGCAGGGCAAACTGTTCCAGGTCTGGCATTGTTGGCGGCGTCGGCATCCGGCTAAGCCGTCGAATTGCTTTCATGTTTTTGTCAATAAAAGTACTCATCCTGTTGAGAGCAATGGAATTTTCGTGCGATTCCGACGCTGATGTGCCGTGCAGAGGGGCCTCGGTTCGTAAGTGGTGGCGTTCGTTCAAGGGTACATGGCGTGCAATAGGTGTCCCTGCCCTCGGTGCGTCGCTGATTGACTTTTGAATTTGCGACAGCACATTGTCAAACTCTACAGAAGTTGCTTGTGCCTGTGGCGGAACATAGCCCGGGACCCCTCCCACGGTCGCCGTGTGTGCAAATACGAAGAGAGATCCGTCCTTGATCATACGTCGTACCAAGTTCCAGCGGGTACGAGCCGGGTTCGTCTCCAGTTCTGGTTGGTAGATGCTGTGTTGAGCTAGCTTGCTGTAGAACAACTCGAGCCGTTTGGCCATTCGTTCAAGAATCTGCATGAGGAACGAACAGAGGGCCGACACGCGCTGTAAGTCCGATGTCACCTCCAGGTTCATAATGTTGTCGAAGGCGTCCATTCCGCGACATGCCTCCTCGCGCATGTCCTCGAGTAGTTCCATGTCGAGCTTGACAGAGTTTGTAGCATACGACATGATGCCTCGCTCCTGAAATCGCGCAGCTTCGCTGTCGCAAATCAGCTGACCGATGAGTGCAACCTGCTTCGATGTCGCCACGGCATCCTGTGAGGTCTTGGCCCGTGCCACGATGCCGAGAATATCTGGCAGCCTGGAATCAGCTGCGTGGCCATGGGAGGCCGCTGTATTGGCGACAGTGAACGACAGTTTGAGAACAAGCTCTTGGAATTTGGGTCCGAAGAGAGCCGAAAAGCCGGACTGGAGCAGCCGTGACTGGTATTGATAAAAGATACGCACACCCAACATGTTAATCATGTTGCCTTGGTACCAGAGCTTTGTTGAGCCCTGTAAGTCGTCCATTTCGAACTGTTGCGAGACCAGTGTTTCCACCGTAGTGCGAAGGTAGTCAGCCCACATGTCGTAAAGTCCACTGAGTTCCTCGCAACCATGGTACTCAGGCTTAGGTGTAAGGTGGCCCACGAAATACTTGGTAAGTAAACTCGCAACTTCAGGGTTGTTGGTGTGAGCTAGGTTATCAAACGACTTGGAACAGTCAACGCCAGCGTTTGATTTGATGATCAAAGTGCCACCTGGGTGCATAGGACAAAAGTCTGTCACATCGTAGGCACTTCCATGAACGCCAAGCCAGATGCGGCCGCCTGGCCTATGGCCAGTGTGCTGAGCAAGCTGCGAAAGTGGTATGGTTGCCAAGTTGCAAGGCAACGGCTTAGGTGTCATAAAGACATCTAGCATAATCCGCCGCTCAGCAAATGCTGCGTTAAGCACAATGTCTGTCGATTCCATCGTAGCAGTGCGGTGATTGTAGATGGCCTTGCGGATGCCGTTCATTACGGAGTCAAAAACGGCAACTGAGCCGCATATGTACAAGTAGCCACCTAGTCCACCTTGCTTCTTGGACATGACAAGGTCGCATACGGTAGCGCCTTGTTCGGCGATGAGTGCATCGATATATCTGGGCTCCATGTGCTTCTCTACCAGGTCGCGCTTCAGCTCATCGTATACCAGGCCTCGCGAATCTCGAGAGAAGGCCAAATGGACCTCCATGGCGCCATCGTTGACATATTGGCGAAGCTCTTCCTCGTAACAGAACTTTTCACGGCTCTGTACGCCAAGGTAAAGAATGTTACGGCCAACAGTCTGGCCGATTCGAGCCTGCCAGAATGACCTGAAGGGCGCAATGCCACTTCCTCCAGCGAAGAAAGCACAAGGCGCCGCTCCATCAATTGGAAGTTGGAATGCTGCAGGCCGGGAAACGCCCACAAGGACCTCTTCATCGGAAGCGGGAAAGTTTTCGGGAGCGTCGACGGGGGGGTTGAGGAAGCCGCTGCTTACACCGGAACGCGAAATCTGGGAAACGCCGGCAAAGGTGGAGCAAACTTTGTACTCGGATCTCGATATAGTAAGGTCGACAGTCGAAGGGAGGAGCTCGTCTGGGTAGTTTGAGATTGAATACGTCCGAGGAACCTCGACAGAAATGAGATCGCAGAGCCAGCCAAGGCCAGTGGATAGATCAAAAGCGCGATCCCAGATGGTGGGAGGAGTATCCTGGACCGCAGCTTGAAGGAGGTCACCAAGCGAACCACGCACTGGCCACTCTGTTGTCGCGAGGACCTGCAAGACCGTGTTGGAGGAGGCGCGAAGCAAATCGTGCACCTTGAGTGTCAAGTCCTTTGTGAGCGGCGCAAGATGGCCCCGTCGCAGAACATCCTTTACAGTCATTTTCGGTGTCGTGATTCGGCTTGGTGGCATAGCCAGGCCGTGCGTTTCGACAGACTCGAGGTGCTCAGCAAACCGTGTCCACTTTTTGTCAAGGAAGACCGGCACATCCAACATCCGGTCAAGTCCGAGAGCGGCAGCAACTTTGGCGCATTCTTCCCAACCGTTTAGTGGCATGACGGCAAGCCGATCGCCGGGTTGGAATGTGATGCCGGTATTTTGGATGTCCAGCGTGACCATAGCAATAGACCGCGCCGGGTCGAAATCAATTGACCGACGAGAAATGACACGTGATTTGTAACGGCACTCCTCGAAAGTACCACGCATCTCATGGGGCTCAACCGGGATATTTCCTCGGTATGGTTCCAGACGCTCCTTCATAGCATCAGAGAACTGTTTGTGCACCTCTTCCCAAGGACGTCCAGAGGTGTCTGCACCACCCGAGTTACCGTTGGTCTCGGTGCGGCCGGTTTTAGAGGCAACCTCAAGGATACCAAAGACCTTATACCGATGAACGCCCATAAAGCCACGCTCGCCGGTGTAGGCCTCGATAATCCCATCAAGCACACCCATCAGTCGCGGATCACCCGATTGTGCCACGAATTCCGGAATACGGTAGTGGTACTCGACGGATGCAATGAAGGCACGGAGGTTGGAAGGAAGCCAGGCACGAAGATGAAGTCCTTCACCACCGAGGAATGAGTCGTACTTTTTGCGGCCGAGGAAAGCATCCATCAACAGATATGGCGGGAATTGCAGGCCGGAAGCGGCAGGACAGCGTTTGGAGAGAGGAGCAGAGAACTTTCCCCAGCGAACCCACTCCGTAGCGGAAACGTAGTTGTCGCCCGAGTTAGGGTTGGTTGAGATGGAATGGAAAGCGTTTGGCATGCGCTCGAGGATCTCCTTGAGACGAATCATTTCACGAAGAAGACCTTCGACATTGCGATTCATGACGTGCTCCTGGCAGGCAGCGATGGCATCGGGGCCGTATTGGAAGGATGCTGCGAGAAGGCAATTAAATAGGCCCGTCAGTCTCGTACATATACTTGGCACATTCAACATCAGGCCCAAATGGGGCAGTCTTACCAGCAGTGTCTGCACATCCTTTGAGAAATGCTATTTCTGTCCTTTCGCCAAACATAGGCCATCGGAGATCCATGTTATCAAATCGGCCGACATAGGGGAATGTCGAGGTCGGATCCCGGATCTTGATATTGTAAGACGCTTGGTCGAAGAACGTGAGGTGAGGAATTGCACGGCCCATACGACGCGAGACTTGCCAGTATGGGAGACCAATAGTGAGAGGGATGCCGACTAATTCAGGGCCGAGGTGGTCGCTCATCTCAACATTCGGCTTCGTCGATGTCATGTTGATACTAACGCCGTCGTAACCATCATTCTTGTCCTCGTATCGGTAAATGGAGCATAGCATACCAAGGGCAACAATTGCGGCCCACAAGGCCTTGTCGGGGATCGTCTCCTGTGTGCCTTGGACTAAAGGCAAGGCAGCGACAGATGCGCGAACGCGGCCTCGAGAGACACAGCCCGGCATTCGCTCACAAAGATCAGACCAGACTCGGCCAGGCGAGTTCGCTAGGGCACCAGCAGCCTCGTTGGCGTCTGGTGGACAGAAACCGAACTCGGCACTGAGGTAACCATCTTTCCATCCAGTCCTTGCCCCGATACTTTCTGCTCGGAGCATGACCTGTCGAGCAGGAGCACCGAGAGCTACTGCTAAGAGGTCTTTGTCGTCGGCGGTGAGTGTGTCTACATTCTTGACATCGGCGACAACGTCCGCTGAAGGGATGTTGTCATACAATACTTCGTTGATCGTTTTTCGTTCCCTATATAACCACGAGAGCCGTAAATTAGAGTGCGTTCTTACCCAGAATGTTGTCGGCCACATCTGTATAAGTGCATACCTAGATCTCAGGAACTCGTCCACGTCGACTCCATGGGGAATCTGGTCATATTAGCACGACGGACCTGCCCGGGCGATCAGGATTGGACTTAATCGGCGTTATACGTACATCAAAAGCGGCGTGGTAGTCTCCTGGTTGTGTGAATCCAGAAAAGGAACATCCTCTTGGGCCTCGTTGGCTTCGGGATCCGGAGTGGGAGTGGGCGGCTGCTGCCGGACATCTACCGATGGCTGAGCCGGATACAGGACACGATCTCTCTGACATTATGAATGAATACTTAGAGGGGACCTGCCTCTTGTGCAAAGGTTCTTAAAGAAATAAACACAGAAAGGTAAAAGGCCACCAGGGCAAAGAGAAGGCCGTCAAGGCAACGCTCGGTGAGAAGGTAATAAGAGAGACGAATAAACCGCTTGGAGGTGAAAGACGCAAGACAGAAGAGAAAGGAGAGAAACTAGATGAACCCAACCCTAAGTACAAAGTAAACTAGAAACTGATCTTTGGCGCGCGTTGACGATTCCTTTTTACCCCCTGTGAGGTGCTTGGGCACGTCGACAGGCGAACTTGCTGTTGTCCTGGTCGTCGCCGGCCTAGCCCATTCAACGAAGCAAGGGCTGGAATATTGACCCATAATTTATGGCAACTGTCAAGCTTATTCTTAAACATGCCAAGCCCGAGGCACCCCGATTTTGAGTTTTCACCCTTGTTGGTTTTGCATCCTATTTTACTTCAGAGGTTCCTCAAGGACCTCCCTGGTCGACGTCAGGGCTGGCCAGGCCATCGAAACTCTTGGCGTCCAGCTCTGTCGTCCAGCTCTGTCGGTGGCGTAAGCATAAGGGGTCTTGCAGGGATGGCGAAAGCTTCCAGGGCCTTGTTGAATGTGTGGAGACAGCGTTTGTTAATGTGACGGAGTTCTCCGTCTCTATTTGGTTTGGTGGTCCATTCTATGAGTAGTTTATTAGAAGGAAGCACTCCTAGGGTTGGGGCAGTACGGGGTCAAGAATCGTTTACCCGTCTCAGAAAGCAACACACCCCACTAGAAACGGAGATATCTGTTCGAAGTACGGAGTAGTAACAGTAGAATGCCGATCCTGCGAAAGTCTACAACTCTGCAAGTGACAACCGTGAGCTCATCTCGCACAGACTTGATACCCAGACGAACAGGTCTGTGTTCAACGGGGTATTGGCTGACTTGGGCAAAAGTCTCCTTGCAGGCACCCCGGCCGAATAGTCTTTCGGGTGGAATGCGGGAGGCAGCGGGTTATTCAGTTGAAGATCTTCGAGGATCACCAATCTACCCAACTGGCAGCGATGTGTCTATGGGAAAAGAGATTTGGCCCTATCATGGCCCTATCATGTACCAGGCCGGGCCCAATTGACAGGACTGGTATTAGTTGTCCCCCCAAGAACATTGCTTTTCAGGCTCGAATATGTCTCTTTTTTAGTCTCTTTGTTCTCGTGTATGGCTTTTCAGGGGGAGTCGTTTGGGGTAGGGAAGACTTGAGATGGAGGCTCCTGGACGTCCAAGTATCACGGGGTCCGTCACAAGGTGCTGAAAGGTTGAAAACAAAAGCAGACAGGCCTCAGGAGAGAAAAGGGGGAAAGCCAAGAAAGGAGAAGGCCGACCATAATACGGAGTATGGCCGCCTTCAAACGAGATGAAATTTTTGGTGTGTTTCGAAAGAAGGAAGTAGGTGGAGACCTTCAGTTGACGGTGGCGCTTGCCCCCTGAAAAACAGCGCACTAAATTAGTTTACAATGTTAAACTGCTTAGCAATGCTCTATTAATAGAGGCCTGGCAGGCCAGCCATTGGCAGCCACTGTGGCAGCCCCTGTGGGCCACCATCGGGTAAAATCTCTTTACCCCGTAAGTGTAGTTTACTTGGGCTGGTGCCCTAATACTAAACTAATTCGCCCCCAGGCCTAGTAGGAGATGAATGACTGTTTCGAGCAACACCACAAACACACCAGGGGTTGCATGGACGATGCAAGACAGGATGTAGCTACTCCGTATTTTAAACACCTCAAACCAACCGAGAGCTTAATTTAGTGTGTTAACAGGAAACTTAAGAAAACATCAGGCCAGGGGCCTCCCACATACCGATGGGATGGCCACGACACCTTCATCTTGTTGCACGAACCATGGCTGGCTGGCCGCCAATCCAGCACTGCTACTCTGACGATTACTACGACCATGGCATCAGCGAACCCAGAAAACGCACGATGAAGTTTATTAGTGCAGGGCTAGACAAGGCGGTTGGTTTTCGAATAGAAAAACCTGGAATAGCCTTTACTATGGGTTGAGGTCACGAATCGTCACATTCTTACAGAATCAAGTTGTGACATGGCTTGCATGAACATGCTTCAGGAGACAGGACACAAATGGTGTCATATTTTTGACCCCTGTGTCGGTTTATTAGGCGTAACGCCCAGATGCGGTGGTGGCTCACACATGGTAATACAGTTCTCTTCACTGTTCTTTTACTCTTCGAGCCGTCTCGTGGTTATTTTTGGAAGTGCAAGGGAAAACCCTGGCTGTCGATGAAGCGCCAAGTGCAGTTGTGCTGTGCTGTGCTAGGAGTGAATAGTGGGTGAAAGGCAAAATGAAACCAGAGATGAGTTGAAGTGGGTTCTCATTAGGTAACTGATGTCTGAGAGCAACTCCTCTGCATCTCTTCGCGTTGTTTGGAATCGAAACTGATGCAAATGAGTCCAGCGCACCTCCATATCAGCTATCACCGTGATGCATAAGGAGTATTAATTACTCGGAGTGGAACGAAGCGGAACGAAGAGTAATAATTCTATCGTAGTTATCTCCTTGTTGGGGGCCAAAGTATGCCATTATGTGACAGGGGTAATCACGTAGTACTAGTCCTTAGTTGTCATGGAGAGACTGGCGATCAATTGCGGGCTGGATTTCAATCAAAAAGGCGCATTAAAAGAGGTGGCCAACATGCACTTCTTTTCTTCTTTCTTTTCGAACTTTCAGTAACGAATTCGTACCTTCTCTATCGGTGCAACGGCCAAAATCAAAGAGCCAGCCAATGTGACTTTCGGAAGCTTTTATTTAACGAAATCATGGTTCAATTTGGCCAAAAAGTCGCCCTTCGAAAGCAGACAGGAAACACATTTTTTTCACGCCAAATAGCGCACAGCACACAGTATCCAGGCTTCAAAAACGACAATTCTGTGCCTATTGCTCTTTGAAAAAAACGCAACGTCTTGATTTTCGAGCCTCAATTAACGAGGGCTTTACCGCAGAAGGCTCAAAGTTATTCGGGTTGTCATGGGCTTTGGCTCTACTACTAGATACCCTGAATACCCTGGATACCCTGGATTCTAAGAATATCCATTATCTTTGATTATCGTACTCCATATTATTGAACCCTCGCTTCTCAAGTGCCAGACCGGATGAATTGCATGTACTCGTAGGAGCGTCCAATTTTGCCCGCTCGTTTATGTACCCGGCGGGATACCCTTCAGCAAAACGCAGGGACCTGGAATCAGTGCACTTGGGCAATACATCTTGAATTTGACCCTGGAGTGGGAAAGTGTTGAAACAATAAAGCCATGTGGTGATTTGTCTCGGGCCTGATATCATTCGATGATACCCAGGACGAAGTAAGCTTTCTATCCTAAGGATGAGAGGGCAAGATAGAAATGAGATACAGTAGATATTCAATGAATTCGTGTAAATGTGGCATTGCTACAAAGCATTCTTGTCTGCTTTTCGAATCGGCATGTTTCTTCCAACAACACTGCCTGGACGGGACAATGACGACTGTTGACAAAGTAAGTCCTTAATTCGTTCAGTTGTTGTTCCATTAATACGTTGAGAGTTAGGCTCTTGCCTCTTAAGGCCTTGATTCGTGGGTTTCGACGAAGAAAGCCTTGCATCCAATTCTTGCCAATCTCGCCAGGATAGCCGCTATTTTGGAGAATTTGGCTTGCGAAGTGTTTGACCTGAGCTTGGGTCGGAGGCACGTCAACAGTGTCTTGTATAATAATCCATTGCACTATGTAATCCTCTTGGGTCTTTGAGAGCTTCTGCCGGGGTTCTGAAGCGATGTTCCGGGGTAGTCTACCCTTCTTTCGGTCGGAGAGAGTTGTTCGAGGGACCCCCCAACGGTTCGACGCGTGTTACCGGCGGAGGCTCCTAGTATTGGGGCGAGTCGGTAACAGTCAGCGAATTCGCTTCGTGTACACGAGAAGCACAATGCACGTTGGCCGTGCCAAACACACTGTTCACAGAATGCCTAAGGAGGTTATGTGAATGTGTGTAGATGCTTGTTCTAGTCTAGGTGAGAGGGCCACTGAGAATGGCCTCCCTCTTATGTACACAAACGTGTGTCCTGTGACTGTCACGTGATCTACAAGTGGGTCGCCATTTTATGCCGTAGCAACGCGTCTCGAATTGTCGAGCCATTTTGGATGTCGAGAAGCGCGTTATATATATCTTGTTCGGTATAGCTAAGAAGAGGCTATTTAGTTGATTTATTTAATATAGAAATCACCAAAAGGGCCTTGGATGGGTGGACTTACGAAGGCATTTCGAATGTGGTTGTGCAGTTGGAAGGCTTGAAATTTTGTCCGATTCATGGGTGCGACGACTGATGGGGTGGGTGCACAGACACCAGAGCAACCGCTGGCTTTGACAGGTGATACAAGATCCTTACACGTAATTGGCCCGGCGAAGACCCCACAATTCAAAAGGTACTTGTGTCTCACGCAATATTAGTACGAGTTCCAAGGTACCAATGTCATTTCCAGGGCAACAGCAATAATAACCCACATATTAACCGATTCTCAACAAGGAAACATCACAATCCAAATACGGAGAACACTGACGACCAAAATCATCCCCCACTCTCTTTGTCTGTGGTTATTAGAGAATAATAGAAAGAAAAGCAAATAACTCGACTCTGCGAAACCACATGTTGCTGCCGCCGAACTGTTTAACCAATACGACATTCTGTTCCGATCGTTTCCTTGCCACGAAGCAGCTTAGCGTCGAAACCTAACACGGGGGACTCACCGCCCGATCTCGCACCACTTGCCCCGCGGCGAAAGCTACCGCGCTCGATCTTTACTTGACACAAACTCGCAATAATTCCATACTCAACCTTGCTGCGCATATTTACACCACTGCGGGTCTTGCTCTTCTCAACCAGGTCCCTATTTCTGCAGGTATTGGGCCCCTCGTCGCGTTGTCGCGTTCCTCCTTGTACTTTGTTAGGATCTCAAGATGCCAAATTTTAGGATGCTCGCATTTCTCGCACAGAAACCTCCAAAAGAGTGCACATTTATAAGCATAAGGAACTAATCCATGGGAATCCTCCAGGGACCGACTGCCTACCGACCTCCACAGTATCGACGAAACCATAACTGTTCACGCCCTCGCACTCAAAGGCCAAAATGGGCGACCAAGAGGAGGATTACAGCTCTCTGCCACTTACCGACCGATTCGCTCACAAAGTATGGAAGGTTCGAAAACAGGCGTACGAAGATGCCGCCAAAGAATTCGCAGCGACCCCCGACGAAAACGCACCAGTCTTCAAGCCTTTCCTCCTCGACTCGGGCATGTGGAAAGGTGTTGTTGCTGATTCCAATGTTGCTGCGCAGCAAGAAGGCATAAATGCATTCTGCAACTTTCTCAAGTTTGGCAGCAAGGAGCACTGCGTCCGTACGCGAAGCGTTGTTCTCATGCCCATCGCCGAGAAGGGCCTTGCGTCGACAAGAGCGGCAACAAAAGCATCAAGCATTGAGGCTATTCTTCTTCTCATCGAACTGGATGTATCCGCCCCCGTTGTTGAAGAGCTCCTGCCGGGAGTCTCTCACAAGGTTCCCAAAGTTATCGCAGCCACGCTCGCGGCCCTTACGACCATCTTCCACAACTACGGCTGCAAAATTGTCGACCCCAAACCGGTACTCAAGGTACTCCCCAAGGTTTTTGGCCACGCCGACAAGAATGTCCGAGCCGAGGCGACGAACCTGGCCGTTGAGCTATATCGATGGTTGCGCGAGGCTATGAAGCCGATGTTCTGGGGCGATTTAAAGCCTACCCAACAGACGGACCTCGAGGCGCAATTCGAAAAGGTCAAGGCAGAGGCTGCACCCAAACAAGAACGATTTCTCCGCTCACAACAGGCTGCCATGGCACGCGCTAGTGCCGCTGATGACGGTGGAGCGGAGGAGGTTGAAGAGGAAGGCGAGGAGGAGGCAGGGGAAGTCGACGTTTATGATCTTGCTGAACCCCAGGATGTGCTCAAGAAGCTCCCTGGCAACTTCTACGAAAACGTCTCGTCTTCCAAGTGGAAAGACAGGAAAGAAGCCCTCGAGGGTCTTGCCGGAATCCTCAACGTTCCTCGGATCAAGGACGGTGATTTCAACGAGATGAACCGTGTGCTAGCAAAATGTATGAAGGATGCCAATGTGGCTGTCGTGACCCAGGCGGCGCAATGTATCGAGGCCTTGGCTCGAGGTTTACGGAAAGCATACGGAAACTACCGCTCCACCGTAATGTCAGCTATCATGGAGCGCCTCAAGGAGAAAAAACAGACGGTATCGGACGCTCTCGGAACCGCTCTCGATCAGGTGTTCCTCGCCACGAACTTGACAGATTGCTTGGAGGATATCCTGACGTTCCTGGGTCACAAGAACCCGCAAGTCAAGGAGGGCACAATGAAGTTCCTCGTCCGATGCCTTCGGGCAACACGCGATGTCCCGAGCAAGAGTGAGATTGCATCCATTGTTGAGGCCGCCAGGAAACTATTGTCCGAGTCGAGCGAAGGATTGCGGTCGGGCGGTGCGGAGATACTAGGCACAGTCATGAAGATCATTGGCGAACGAGCCATGAACCCACACCTCGAGGGACTCGACGACATTCGAAAGAACAAAATCAAGGAATTCTTTGAGACTGCAGTCGTCAAGGCACGCGAAAAGCAGAAGCCCGCACCTGCACCCGCAGCCCGAGCAGCGCCTGGTGGTCCCAAAAAGGTCATGGGCGGCGGCCGAAAAGGCCCGGCAGCCAAGAAGCCCGTCATGCCAGCAGCGCCCGCCTCGCCTGTGCCACCTCCCAGTCCTGGTGAGAATGCGCCGCTCGCGCCCAAGCAAACCTCCCGGGCGGGAAGTCGACTTGGAATGCCCAAGCCATCGGGTCTCGCCGGTCTCAAGGCCCCTCAGAAGCGTGCCTTAGCAGGGCCTGGGGCAGGGTCGGGAGCTGCGTCACCGCGCCGAGCACCGATCATGCCCGACGATGACCCACCGGCAGCACCAGAAGCACCAGCAGCACCACGTCTTGGCCTTGGGCGTGGCGGTCTTGCTGGACGTTCTCTAGCCAAACCATCGGCCGCTCCCCAGATGCCTCAGATGCCGGCCTCCCCGCCGCCTTCCAGCGGGCTCACGGCTATCGAAAGGGCCGAGCTCGAGGAGTTGCGGGTTGCAAACGACCGGTTATTACGGCAGGTGGAAGACATGCGACACGAACGTAGCAAGTTCCTGTCTGAGATTCAAGAATTGAAGAACCAAAACGCCAGCCTCATCGAGGACCATACCCGCGACGTTCTCAGCATCAAGGCTAAGGAGACACAGCTTGTGCGGGCTCGGAGCGATGCGGAGGCTACGGAACAAGTAAACGAGCGTCTAAGGCGGGAACTTGATCGCCTCAAGCGGGCATTAAGCCGCGCCGAAGGCGTTGGTGGTGGTCTGCCGAGTCCAGGTACTTTTAGAATCAGCCTTAAATCCCCTTCTCCTCCCCCTTTTCCAGGCATCATTGCCCTCCATCATTGCCCTCCGAAGCCACATAGACTAACTAATTCTTGTCCCAGGCATAGCGTCCCCTACACACGACGATGCCGGCATCTACCGAGACGCCTACCGACCGGGTTCTGCCAACCGAAACCGCGTCAGTTACACCAGCACAATGTCGGAAGAGAAGGAGAATGGCGAGACGTCTTACCCGCGATCCAAACTCAGCCCTGATATGCGATATGCCACATCAGGAATGACGTCGGGCCGTGGCAGTCCTGCGAGGGGTTATCGGACGACACCTGTTGAGGGCCATGGGTCAAGTGGCACGTCATCGGGACATGGCCAACAGCAACCAACGGGAGGTGTGGAAAGTTGGAAGCGAGCGGCCGAGGTGACTAGCCAACTGAAGGCACGAATCGAGCAGATGAAGGTAGGCTCGTCCCTCTTTTTTTATTCATGTGATTGATTTCTTTTTGACTGACACAGTATAACCAGGCGAAACAAGGATTCTCCCGGCCCTGATGGGGTTTACGTTTTTTTTTTTTTTTTCTAATGATGTTTTATGGATAATGGGCTGGCTCTTCAGTATTGGCATGACTTGTCTTGTTTTTCTTGTTTCTTTTCCCTCTTTCTCTTTCACAGCTTCTGGTACTCTTACCAATACCTAGCAGACTACAGACTACGATGAGAGCAAAAGCGACAAAAATCACGGGGGAAAAAAAAGAAAGAAAGAAAGAAAAA
This sequence comes from Graphium sp. VPRI43844, assembly GCA_019925285.1. NCBI lineage: Eukaryota > Fungi > Ascomycota > Sordariomycetes > Microascales > Graphiaceae > Graphium > Graphium sp. VPRI43844. The sequence continues at coordinate 165,588 of JADHKT010000005.1, forward strand.
AGGAAAAGGATAATAACTCGCCGGGCTACCGGAAGGAAGAAAGCGGTATAAGAGGATGAGAAGGGCCTGGGCTGTTTGAGTTTTCTTGTCTCTTTCTGGGTTGGTTGGCTGATGATGGCATGGAGGTGGATGCATACCCGAGGCGTCAAGCATTGTACCTCTATTGTGTTTTTTGATCTTGTATGCTTTTCTGCCTCTGATATCCAACAGGCGGTTCTCTTCCATTTTTTTTTCTCCTTTCCGTTCCTTTTCTACCGGCGTTTTCTTGTTTTCTTGTTTTCTTGTGTGAGAGTCTATGGCGACGCTTCTTTATTATGGAGTTTTGAATGTCTGTGTTTTGTGTGTTATCAAGGCTTGTAATGAGGAGCCGCCTTGATCTCGCTTCACGATACAGAGTAGATGGTTCCATCTTATGACAGAACGAGTGGATGATAGGCTTTGTTGAGTGCCATGTGCACCCGAGAAGGCAACATAGTTGACCCTTCAGCAAAGTGGTCTTCGGCCTTTGTAACCAAGAATAAGAATGCTGTTAATAAGCCCCCAGTTTCGGGCCTCACAGGGTGGAGGAGAGCGGTCGGGCCGGGCCCGTGGTGATTGGTCGGGATGAATGACAGGGATATTTATTTATCCATGAGACAAGCCGCTTTATGCATTCGCTCAGATGTTATTTTACGCTCAGATGTTATTTGTGAAGCGTAAAGGGGGGGGCAATTTATGTTATGCTTCTGGAATTGTGATCCGATTTATACAATCATGTACTCCGTATGGAGCATGGAGTACCAGTCTGTTCTGCTGGCTGGCCTCTGCCTCTGGGCATTATGCTGCTGGAGGTTCAACTGTGGGTTAGCGAATGAAACAACTGTACGGAGTGCTCTCCCTCCGTAATAACAGGCAGTTTAGTTGTCAAAATACAGCTGCTTCAGCCGGGCCAGCCAGCCACTGTGGCTGTCACAGTATTCGTGCGTGCATTAAAATGGCAATGCCATACATAGACTCCTAGGAAGGACTGCTGGAAAACAGCATAACGCCTGAATAAAACCACCCAGCCCCCCTAACTTTGTTCACAAATCTATTCTATCAACACGACGAATCTTCAACCACCACGCCACACCACGCCACACTACACTACACCATCCCAAACGAATAATCAATCTCTTCAGCTCATCGAAAGCCATCTATTCAGAAATTATTCAAAAATTATTCAAAAATTGGCACCTTCCCCTCTCATCCTAAAGCCTTATTAGTCATGTCTGTCCCATGGCGGGAATGCAATCAATCTAGCCAACAAAAATAGAACAAAAGGATAGGATAGGCAAGTGGCCAGCCCACAAGCAAAAGAATGACGGGAACGTCTCCCGTTCAAAGACCCAACTTCGGCCTCGTGAGCCATGCCTTTGTCAGAAGAAGAGGCCCAAGGTTCGCTTTCATTACTAGAGGGGGGAGGGGGGAGGGGGGATGTGGGTGAGTAAATGAAATTTATATTTATATTAATTGAACCTTACCAGACTTCCACTTACACTGGTTTTATGCAGACTCTCAGACTCTCTCTTGCTACACTGGACAGAATGTGAACCATTAATCTATGCGACCAATTGTGCACCCATACTCCGTACCGTTGCACCGGAATATAGTTTCCAATTTCTTCAGGATTTTTCTTAGGGGGGGTGTGTTGGAATTTTGTCATTCTGTCGAGCCATGAATCCGACCGAGTGCAACATGGCGAGAGTCATGTGTATGTCCGCAGCGTCTCATTGCAATATCCTTCTTCGGAGGGACATGATATTCTTCAGTAATAGGATGTGTTGGTGGTTGCGGTCTTGGCTTCCATTTGCTCATTTGCTGCGGAGGATGTGAACATCATGGCCGTGTTGGAATCGGAGGGCGGTGGAAAAAAGACTGACTGGATTCTTGTACCATGAGATCCTGGACCCTTTTTTTTTTCTTTGGAATCTTTCATCTTTGATATTCTGGGGGCGATGTGCAGCGGATGGTAAGGGTGGATGTTTGGGTGCGGCCACCTCTCGCACCTCTCGTTTAATATAAAAAGACACGGTATAATAGAAACCGGGCCAAGTTCTCCTTCCCCCCCCCCCCCCCCCCTCCATTACCGTTTTCATCTTTCCAGCTCTCTCTACCTCTGACTTTTTTACACTCTTGATGATTTCACCGTAAAGTGAGAACCATCTAAAGCTTGCGGGTTTGAATGACTCCCTTTATCGCTTCGTTGCTGGCATCTCAAGCTGCACCCATCACCTCCATCATCTACCATCAAGATCGTCCAATTTCCCCCCCCCCCCAGGCTTAAATCCTTTCTGATCGGACTGAGAATCAGCGGGTTAAAACACCGAAACCCGTCTTCCACCTCGATACCCGAGGATACCCCTCGCTCCATCCATTCTTCGCTCATAATGGGGAGGTCGCGAGCGAGGACAAGCAATGACCGAGGCACGTATGGACATGACCTCGATGCTCTGGATCAAGAAGGCAGGCTCTCGCAGCCCAGTCCCACCGAAATTGCAAATCTTGAAGTAAAAAACCCCCCCCCTTCCGTCGTGTGCAAAGTTTCCCCGTCAAATAGCTTCTCGTGTCTGTGTCTGTGTCTTTAAAAACTAACGATACGAAAAAAAAAAAAAAAATCAGCCCCCATCAGACGAGTCCTTTGAAATCCAAGTCCGAAAGACATTGGCCCTCACCGAAGCAGATTACGCCTCCTTCTTATCCTACACAGCAACTCACCCACCCCAATCCATTTCAACCCTCCGAACCCTTCTCCGTCGCATACAAGCAACCCACATTCACGACGCCAACTTCCCCTCCAATGCCCTCTCCCAAATCAACGCGTTCTTCCACAACGAAGACGAAATCACAGCCTGTCCCGCCAAATTCCGCCGTCTACTCGGCGAAATGCGAGTCTTGACATGGCTCGTGTGCGAAAATTCCCCTTACGCCGCCGTACGAGCCGTTGTCCCGTCCGCAGAACGATCCGAAGACGACAACGACATCGACATTGACATTGACATGCCGTGCGGGACCCTGCGCGCCTGGACGATAGGATTGTTTCTCTCGGCCGTCTTGTCGGTTATCAATCAGTTCTTTTCGATGCGGTCGCCTTCTATTTTCGTGACTGTTAACCTTGCCCAGGTCCTTGCTTATCCCCTTGCCAAAATGTGCGAGTACGCTCTCCCCGAAACGCTGGAATTGACCTCCAAATTGCGCCTGACGTTGAATCCTGGCCCTTTTACGAGGAAAGAACACATGTTGGTTGCCATCATGGCCGCCGTCTCGCACAATACGCCACACGTGAACCTCGCAATCTGGCTCCAATATCTAGAATCCTATCTCGGGCGCTCCTTCGCCGGCCGTTTCGACTACCAATTTCTCCTTACTTTGTCCACCACCTTTGTCGGGTACGGCGTAGCGGGTTTGTGTAAGGCGATACTTGTCGATCCGGCCTTTTGCATATGGCCTGCTTCGCTTGCTACCATTGGTCTCAACACTGCATTCCACCCACCAAAGTCTGATGCGTCGTCACCCGTTCGCGCACCCGGAGGGGCAAAGTGGTCTATTTCGCGGTTACGGTTCATAGCGTTTGTGGGAGGCGCCATGTTTCTGTACTACTTTCTTCCGGGCTATGCTTTTCCCGCCCTGTCGAATTTCAATTGGATTACCTGGATCGCGCCGCAGAACGTCCAACTGGCCGCCGTTACGGGGTTCAACAATGGCGTGGGGATTAGTCCTTGGCCTACGTTTGACTGGTATACCTTGATGAAGTGGGATGGGACTGATCCGCTTACTATACCATTTCACGCCACAATGAGCAAGGTCCTCGGCGCCGTGCTTTCGGTATCCGTGATCTTGGGGATGTGGTTTAGCAATGCCTTCAACACAGGCTATCTACCCATTAACATATCTCGCCTGTTTGACAACTACGGTGGTCCATACGTTGCGAACTCTGTCTTGGATGGCAGCGGTTTCTTCAGTGCTCCCAAGTACGAAGCATATTCACCCGTCTTCTTGACCGCCGGGCAATTTGTGCGACTGCTCATGGGATTTGCCGCCTATCCCGCCATTTTATTGTATACACTGCTTTATCACCGTCGTCACTTGGCACTTAGCTTCCGCTCTCTCGTGCGACAATTCCGCAGCAGCAGCAGCAGCGGACAACATTCCAACCCCGATGAATCCGAACACCACAATTCCTTCCCCGACGAGCATATCCCCGACATCCATACTCGACAAATGCGTCGCTATAAACCTGTCCCTCACTGGTGGTACATCCCCCTCGTCCTCCCCGCACTCACCCTCGGCCTCGCCGCCCTAGCAGCCTACGAAACAGATACCTCCCCCGCTGTCGCAATCTACGGCATTCTCCTTGGCTTCGTCTTCGTTATTCCCGTAGCATTCGTCGCGGCATCCACAGGCGTGATAATCTCAGTAGAATCGCTCGCCGCGTTACTCGGCGGTACAATAACCCCCGGAAACCCCCTACCCACAACATTCCTTCGAACCTTTGCCCATAGCACGTGTTCGCACGCGGTTCTCTGGCTCAACGACTTCAAGCTGGCTCATTATCTCCACATCTCGCCGCGCCAGACTTTTGCCGCTCAGGTCGTCGCCTCGCTCGTGAGCTCGCTTGTCAGCATCGCCGTGACCCAGGTACAAATGCGTTCTGTGCGTGGAATCTGTACCATGTCGGCGGATATCGACATGTACTGCGGCGCGCTCCGAGAATACTTTGAGAGCACTGTCCTCTGGGGCGTGATTGGCCCGTCGCGTCTGCTGGGAAAAAACGGCATGTACCGCGAGATGTTGATTGGGTTTCCATTTGGTGTCATCGTTGTCCTCATTACGTACTTTTTGATGCGGCGACTGTCAACAAAGGCTATGTGGTTGCGGTCAGTGCACCCAGTAGCCTTGATCTACGGAGGGACATTATGGGCCCCGTTTAACCTCAGTTATGTCTTGCCTTGTATTCCTATCGGCTGGTTATCATGGGTGTACTTTAAGGGCCGCTTTGTTGGATTTTGGTCCAAGGTATGCATATTTGCATTTGCTCCATTCATTTTGCTTGTACCCGTTGATCTGGAAAAGAGAATTAGGAATGCTAACGCAAGAGAATCCTAAACAGTACAACTTTTCTCTCTCTGCCGCTTTCTCAACTTCCATCCTCTGTTCAACCATCATCATTTATTTTGCTTTACAGTGGAACGACCTTAAGCCAGAATGGTGGGGTACCACAGTGAATCAACAGGGCTGCGAGAGCCTGGCGTGTGCCCTGTTTAACCTGGGAGGAGATGGTATGGAATATTTTGGTCCCAGAAGTTGGAGTTTTGATTAACAGGAGGTGTACGTTGTTTTGCTTTCCGACTCTCAAGTTTGAGGGTCTCCTCACATGCATGGAGTTACCTTGGATTGTTAGCTCATAGCATTGGTGACAGGTGTAAAGGTTAATGAGAAATTACTTCAATGCTCTCTATCTGGTATCTCTTGTTATTTAGCAGCAATGGCAAAGTACGAAAGCGAGAAAATTAAGAACTGAGGCGAGGTGTTTAAGAGAAAACGTGATGAGATCAATATATACAGAGTGCGTTGGACGAAGATGGGCGGAAATCAGGACAGAAAAAAAGAAAGAGAAAATCAGGGGGTAATAAAAAGGAGAACAAAGAGACCGAGATTCGTCGTCATAAACAAACTCCTAAACACCATTCCGTAATCTCATGCCCCCCCCCGACTCCTTGCTAATAGACTGATGCAAAGTGGAAGTCTCTAATAGGTCCAGGGAAGAATTAACGAGCGACGTGACGATTCGGTCAAATTTTGTTGTCTGAAGCGTATTGGGTATCCTCGCCATAGTGCCCGCCCGCAGAATTACCTTTCTCATGCCCAGCATTCGACGATTTGGCGACGTAGTAGGTCTCACCCGATGCCGCCGGGTCACCAACAGTCCTCGAATATTGTTCATGGATTGAGTATCTCCTGTCTTCCTCCATTGGGTATTGTTGTCGCGTGCCACCCTCAGCACGAGTTTTGTCCGGAGTGGTCATGCTAACGAGAGCTCGAATCACCCCTATTAAGACAACAATGATGTACACTAGCAAAATTCCGGTAGAGATCAGAAGCTCCTGGACAATGCCTCGCTGAAGTGCGTCTGCTACTCGATTGACGGCGTCGGTGACTTCATCTGTCGTGATGCTCGAGGGGCTGGCGAGGAATGTCGTAAGATCGGAGTCCCCTTCAATACTCTGTTGCGCTCCCATGCTGAAGGTGTTGTTGGGGAACAAGGGAAAGTCGACATGTGCCTTCTCGTGAATGAAGGTGAGGCCCTTTTGAACGGCCTCCACCTTGAGACCAATGAGACACCGAATGATATCATCAACGGCATTACGGAAAACAGTGTCGCCGAAGGTGGCGTTGAGACCTTTCTCCATCTCGGCAGTAAACACATTGAGTGTATCGTTCACGGCGCTGGTACCATTCCTGACGTAGCCAAGAATATCGTTGTTAAGGCCCTGATTGAAATCCAAAATGACGGAATTGGTATCAGACGCCCATTTGTCCGAGACGCTCTCGAGGGTGGCAACAACATCGTTTGCAAAGTTTCCAACCTCATTTGCAAGTTGGGGGACTTGCTTCTCAATCGCCTTCAACATAATGTACTGGCAAAGGCACGAGAAGAACCCAGCGAGTGCGAGACAGAGGACAAAAATAGCCGGCAACGAGGTAGCATACGCAATGCACCAGCGTACCAGAACCTGCCGTTTACCGCTGAAGCGAGAGGCGATCTTGATACCAAAAGCCGATGTCATCGGGCGCGAGGCAATGTATACAACGTCCATCGAGTCGTATTGGTTCTGCTCGATGATACGAGCATGTTGCCTCTGACGGCGCCAGCGCTGGATCTCTAGCCAGCCCATCGGGATGATGGCAAGTACAGCAAGGAGCGACAGAACAACAATGAATATTGTCCGTGCTGTGCTGACAGTTCTGAATAGTTTATCGAAAAAGTTGTTGATGCTCTCATTATTTGAACAAAAGGTCAACTGCTGCTTCTGTGCGAGAGGGAAGATGCTTCGGTCGAACTTGTAAGAGCCAAACGTCGAGTTGACCTCCTGCTTGAGCAATTCGAAGGGGAATGAGATGGCTCGATCTGTGAGGTTTTTGACATCATCAAATGTGGGAATATTGCTATTGAGACTATCGAGCTCTTTAGTAAATTCCGATGCATTGAGCTTAATGTTCCGAAGGTCTTCTATGGGGCCCGAGAAGTCGATTTTCGGAATGTCAGGAAGCACACTGCCAAAAATGGAACTTTCAATGTCGTCAACAATTCGGTTGATAGAATTCTGTATGGTCTGAGCATCTCCGTCGATGGCATTCGCGATGCCGGAAGTGGCACGTCCGACAAGTTCGGTGGCCTTTGTGATGGCGGAGCTGGCCACGTCGAGCCCGCCGTGGATGAGAGATGTGGCAAGGCAGACGTATGTCGAAGTGAACATGCTGATTATAAACAGAATCAGGTTCTGAATCACAGTGATTGCGAGCATCAACGCCTCCGTCATTCCATGCACGACTTTCTCGATGCCCGTTGCTGAAAGCTCATTGACACCCACAGAAAGGTAATGTGGCATCGATGCCATCGCACTCCCAATATCCTCGACCTTGGTGCAAGCCGAGAGTGCCTTTGCCTTCGAGTCCACGATGTTATCGTTTAAACTCGTTATCGAGAGAAGTACTCGCAGAAGCACCAGAAGGAGGAGGATGGTCCACCTATTAATCCATATTTGTGAAAGGCGGGCCCGCAGACCGAGATAGGGAGTTATCGAAGGCGCCGAGTCTGGTTTACTGCCGTGTATTTTGTTTAGCTCTTTCAGCTCAATCGAGTCGGAGCGTAGGGATGCGGGCATGTCGGGATATGTGTGTTTCTGGGTCGACCTGAACCGGCCAGCGGCAGAGGTAGCCGACGACAGCATGTCGAATTTCGTTCTGAACGGCATGATTAATATCGATAGGTTGAACTAAAATTTTCGTATATGAAAGGAAGATAGGAGAAGAAAAAAAAGGCCGTTGTGTTGAATTTTGAAAAAAAAAAAATGGAAAGAAAAAAGACAAATAAACGGAAGACGAAAGATTATCAGTGGATGGACAACGGAGATGGGGTAACTCTGCCAGAGAGATCGTGACGAAAAAGAAAATCGAAAGACGAGAATAGAAACAGCATGTAGTTGGAGTAACCCCTATGTCACAGCTTTGGATTGAATAAAGGAAAGGGACGTGAATAACAAAGGGACATGAACAACAATAAGAAAGAAAGTGGCGGACTTGGAATAAAAGGAAAAAGATTTAAAAAAAAACCACGAGCGTATGTCAATGAAGTAACCAGGACTATGCCACAACCAATAAAAGTTCCCACCCGGAACATTGTGGTCATCAGACCCTTGATGGGCCAAGGGGACAAAGGAAAATAACAACCAGAATAGAATTGAAACCAACTTACTGGATGGAAGCTAACTTCCCTGGGGCTTAGATCAATGTGGAAGGGCGGTTGGCAGCAAAAACCCACCGCGGCGGCAAGGTCGCATGCCGCTCTCTGTTGCTTTCCCTATTTTTCCCTCCCCAGAACACCTTTTTTTAGGGCCAACCGGTTCGCCGGGGTTCGGATTTGACGATGAGTGGGTAGCAGTGGCCGGGTGGATCTGTAAGCGCCGGAGGATGGGGAGCAGTTGGCCAATCGAGTGGCTACATCAGACCCTGGTCTCGGGAAATTTTGACAGCAGGCGTTTAGCGAGACAGACTTGAGTGGTTGAAAGTGGTCGACTTTGAAACAGCCACTGGTTGGTGGCATAACAGAAGGTCATGATTGAAAGTTGTAGGAGGAAAATTCTCCCTTGAAGAGAAGAGAAATGAAAAGGTTGAACAGAATTTGTATCGATTCCATATTTATGCATTCACTATTCATCGCAAAGTTAGCATTGTTGTGAACAGGAATTGTCATATTGTCAATGTGTATGAATTATTTCGCCAGACCTGTCATCGACAATTGTTACCCCCCGTAAGAACCCCACCTCCGCGCGTACGGAGAATTCATTGAATTCGTGTGGGTATGCTTGGATTCGGGATACCAGACGCAGGCGGTGAATCAGATATTACACAGATGCGAGATGCGACTTTTACTTTCGAGTGTAGAAATATTCGGTTGGGAACGATGCCAGGAAATAGAAACATGCGGTACGACAATTATGGTGGAATCAAAACTAGGGCTAGAGTGTTTCGTTCCTTTGTTGCTTCCTGTTAAAAAATGAGGGCAGCATGCTCCTTCCCCTTTGGATGTCGCAATCCATTTTTTTCTAGCTTCTCCCTTCCTCTTTTGTCTGCGTCTATGAGTCCATGTTAGGATCAGTTTTACAAGTTTCTTTCGAACCACATCCCACGCTTTCCTTCACATTGATAACCAACATTGCACGAGGCAAGGGATAATGTATTCAGTGCATGGACCCAAGACCATATCCGTACTTTAATTGAACAACCGCACTGTCGCAGTATTCCTGAAATGACAATTTTCCTGAAATGACAATTTATGCGGCCATAGCGGCCATAAATGCAGCAGGCTCGTTCCCTTCCACAGTCTTCGCAACGGGGAGACGAGCAGCACTAGGGAACGCCAGTTTCTGTACATAAAAGTTGACAAACTGTAACCATGCAGCCTTCTCACCTTTGCTCGCACCCCCGCCCACCCACACCCAAATGGCACGTCCTGTGTCGAGGAGGAACACGTCTGAACTATCTAGATCGGCCCGTGAAATCGACCTGCCTTCCTTGATGATATCAAACTTGAGAGATCCTTCGACGTCGCTAAGACGGAGGAGTTGAGGCAGTCCGGGACGAGACTCGACAGCATCGATCGGCGACGTAACAGGCCGTTGGCAGCGGAACGAGCGCTCGGTGACGTCCCCGCCAAGAAGCGAGACGACGCGTCCCGACCGCGGCTCTTCTTGCGCGACCACTTCAACTTCGGCGTGCTTGGCTAGCTTCATATCATGGACAACCTGCGCTGCCTTGGCTTTCTCCATCGGGGTGCACCCACGGCCTTGCCAGACCCAGATTTTATCCGACGCATCAAGAATGAACACATCGCCATTGTCCAGACTCTCCCAAGTGGGTGGAACCTCGTGCACAAGTGTTGATGTTCGGCCGCTGGATCCCTTGAGTTGGATAACACGCAGAAGTGTTGGCTGCTCATCTTTTTCGCTGTCCACATCCACGTGTCGGAACCCGCTAGCCACGCCGCCTCGCATGACAGTGATCCTGGGGAATAAGGCCGTGAATTCCCCACTGGGGTTTTTCTCCGTTTCACGGTGTTGTGTGGCAGCGCCTCCCAGAAAACTGTCCAACTCGACAGTTTTGTATGCAGCCGTCCCCGCTTCGTCTTGCGAAGTTTCGCTTCCCAACCAAAAGAAGATGTCGTGGCATAATTTTTCGGTCCCTGCGGCTTCATCGCCAACCTTGTAAGAGTAGAGAATGATGTAGCTGTCTCCGTTGTAGAAACGGCCCGCTTGGTTTGCGGGCCATTCCTTAACTTCAAAGGCTTCAATACGCCATATGAAGAGACCCGGCTCGACGCCAATTTTCCCGTTCTTCCACGCAGGTTCCTCCTGGGCGGAATTGTAGCGAACTTGCTTGTCTATTTCGGAGCCAATAAGCTCGACGTTGGAATCTTCAACATCGTATTGTTTGAGATGGACAAGCCCTTGGTTTGGTGCCATGTTAAGAACTCTTGGATGTAGGCGGTGAATGTTTACTGAACTGGCCGTGTTCTCGCCCCAACAGTAAGCAATTGAGAGTTGAGATGAGGGTGTCTTGTCTGTGGCCTTATCGCATCCGCATAGCATCAGCCATTAGAGGGGTAAGGGCTCTACTAATAGAGAGACGGGGTTTTACTTGTGGCACGGGCCTGTCCCTCTAGTAATTTTTCATCAATTAGTCATAACTTTTATTAGGCGGGTTTTACTTGAGGACAGCCCCGTACCTCTAGGTGTACGGAGTAGTAATTTTTTCATCAATCAGTCATTACGTACGGAGTACTCCGCGCTCCGTAGGCATACTTGTATGCCAGGGACACTAAGCCCTGGGGCCGCCCCGTGCTAATTTATTGGCGGGTAGTCCCCATCTCCACAGGAACTTGCCGCCTTTTTCATGCCCATGGTTACCCAAGGCATAACGTAGAAATCCTGGAGACTGAGCCTGAAATACTTAGCACCGTGGGAAGAATGGAGTTGGGTGAATCGGGAGCGTATGTCTATCTTCTTTTTCTGGTAGACGTCATGGCTGTTTCTTGGGCCATGCGTTTGGACCTGGCCTCTGGTGGTTCGCGTGTGGGTGGCAGTGTTGGCTGTCGAAGGCGATTGGTTGATAAAGGTGCATAACCGCCCTGCTATCTGAGGACAAGGCTCCCGGATACCTGCCCACCCCCACATTTCCTCTCTTTTAATCCTTCAGATCTTCGTTACGCTCTTTCTCCCCTTCAACTTGCGCTCTGTTTGACCTATCCCTTGACCTGCCTGAAAACACCATGCCTCTTTGCTCTAGGTTGGCTCGTCTTCTCTGCTGTAGCACGGATCTGCACGATCACCATGCAAATGGCTCCTTGGCACATCCGTCTGTCCTGACTGTGACGAACAAAGATGTCGAGCAAAAGAGCACAACCATCTCACCTGCCATCCTGCCCTCAGCCAAGCCGGCCCGCCTGCCCGAAAGCCCTGCTGCCAAAAACCCAGGCTGTTCTAACACTATCAGTTCTGATGTAGGCCTGGCAGCACAACTCTGGGATAGGGCCTACGACAAGCTGAAACTAGAAGACCCCGACTTGGTCAGTGCTTACGAGAAGATCCTTTCCCGCCAACTACAGGGCGGCCTCGATTCTGTTGAGCCTAAGTCCCAACCGAACAACATCGCTCAACTCGGCCCAGACGCGAGGCGTGAACAAATGGACAAAGTGGTCCATGCTGGTCTTGCTAAGATTAACTCGGAGATCAAGGCCAAAGAGGCCGCTGGTGTGGCCATGGATGCCATCCAGTCGGTCAAAGGTATCATAAGTACTGGCGTCCAGGCATCGCAGGCTGCCGCCCTTCCCTGGGCTGGCATTTGCGTTGCCCTCGAAGTACGTGCGCTGCGCTAAATAGTGTTACATATGCTAACTCGCGTAGATGTTCACCAATCCCATTGCTGCCACCGAAGCCAACCGTCAAGGCTTAAACTGGGTCGCCGACAGGGTGAAATGGTACTGGAGTTGGACTAACACTCTGGAATATACCACCGACAACAATAAAAGACTCACCGACTTGAGACATGAATTAGAGAATCATTTAGTTGATCTCTACTTGGCTTTTCTCTCCTACCAGATGAAGAGTGTCTCTTCCTACTATCGCCACCGCGGCGTGGTTTTTCTGCGGGACATGGTCCAGCTTGACGACTGGAAGGGCGATAGGGAATCCATACAGAAAGTCGAGGAAAGTTTCCGTCACGATTTTGATGCATTTGATAAACAACAACAGAATGCAAAACAGATCTCAGAGAGAGAAGATAGATACTTGAAGAACATTCGCCGCGAAACCGACCCTTACCACGATAAGAAGCGTATTCAAGAAACAAAAGGCGGTCTCCTCCGGGACTCGTATCGATGGATTTTTGATAATCCTGACTTTCGGCAATGGCGAGACGGGCCAGAAGCCTGTATGCTCTGGGTCACAGGGGATCCTGGCAAGGGCAAGACAATGTTGCTCTGTGGCATCATCGACCGCTTGGAGGAGAGCAGGCGCTCCGATTCAGCTATCCTTGTGTCCTATTTCTTCTGCCAAGCTACCGACAACCGCATCAACAATGCTACTGCTGTACTACGTGGCCTGATCTACATGCTCGTCCACCAGCAACCATCACTCATCTCCCACGTTCAGAAGAAGTACGATAACGGGGGTAACCCGCTCTTTAAGGATGTTAATGCATGGATTGCCCTGTCCGAGATTTTTGCCAGTATCCTGCAAGACCCTCTTCTCGAGAAGGCTTATATTATCATTGATGCCCTTGATGAATGCGCGACTGGCCTGCAGGAGCTTCTCGACCTGATTGTCAAGATATCAGCCACATCTTTGTCTACTAAGTGGCTTGTTTCGAGTCGTAACTGGCCACAGATCGAGGAGAGGTTAACAACTGCCTGCTATAATATACCTTTGAGCCTTGACAACAAAGCATCTGTTGCCACTGCTGTTGACGCTTTTATCCGAGACCGAGTTTCCAAGTTATCCCGACTAAAAAACTACGATTCAGAAACGAAAACCGAAGTCCAGAACTATCTTACAGCAAACGCGCAGGACACCTTTCTCTGGGTGGCTTTGGTTTGCCAGCAACTTGACAAAGTCCCACGTCGAAAGACCCGCTCCAACTTAGCCAAGTTTCCCCCTGGGCTTAGCCCTCTATATAGCCAGATGCTAAAGCAAATTAGCGCAATCGACGATGCTGATCTCTGCAAGCGTATTCTTTCCGTCATTGCCGTCGTCAACAGGCCAATCACTCTACAAGAGCTGGCCTGTTTGGCTGATCCAGATGAGCGATTCACCCTGGATGATTTACGAGACGTCGTACAGTCGTGCGGTTCTTTCTTGACAGTCCGAGAACAAACCATCTATTTTGTCCACCAATCAGCCAAGGACTTCCTATATAAGGAGGCGTTCAATGAGGTTTTCCCTTCTGGCACACAAGAAGTCAATCGCAGTATTCTCTTGAGATCTCTTCAGGCTATGTCTGCTATGCTGAAACGTGACATATATAACCTTAGGTCGCCAGGATATCCAATAGAGAAGGTTTCGGATCCTACCCCTGACCCCCTAGCATCAGTGCGGTATTCCTGTGTCTACTGGGTGGACCACCTGTGTAACTCGCTCAATTCGCAAGACTACCTACAGGACAGCGGTATTGTTCATACCTTTCTGAAGAAGAAATATCTCTACTGGCTTGAAGCTCTTAGTCTACTTCAAAGCATGTCGAAGGGTGTCCTTGCTGTAAGGAAGCTTGAGGAACTTTCAGTAAGTTCATCTTTATATACAAGCCACTATTAATGACCTAGGCTAATGGACACACAGGGTCACGAAAAAGACCAACAATTTACAAAACTTATTCAAGATGCACATCGCTTCCTTCTGTCTAACAAATGGATCATAGAACATGCTCCACTTCAAACCTACATGTCAGCCCTTCTATTCAGTCCAACACGGAGCATTGTACGAGAGTTATTCAAGACAGAAGAGCCTATCTACATATTACCAAAACCTCTTATGGATACAGATTGGGATTCATGTCTCCAGACCCTCGAGGGCCATAGCGGCTCGGTTACGTCTGTTGCGTTAACGGCCAACGGCGACCGGATTATCTCGGGCTCAGGTGATCAGGCCATTAAGATCTGGAATGCCGTATCTGGCGAGTGTCTGCGGACCCTCGAGGGCCACAGCCGCTGGGTTACGTCTGTTGCGTTAACGGCCAGTGGCGACCAGATTATCTCGGGCTCAGTTGATCGGACCATTAAGATATGGAATACCGTATCGGGCGAATGTCTCCAGACCCTCAAGGGCCATAGCGGCTGGGTTACGTCTGTTGCATTAACGGCCAATGGCGACCGGATTGTCTCGGGCTCAGGTGATCAGGCCATTAAGATCTGGAATGCCGTATCGGGCGAGTGTCTCCAGACCCTCAAGGGCCATAGCGACTCGGTTACGTCTGTTGCGTTAACGGCCAGTGGCGACCAGATTATCTCGGGCTCAGATGATCGGACCATTAAGATCTGGAATGCCGTATCGGGCGAATGTCTCCAGACCCTCAAGGGCCATAGCGACCCGGTTACGTCTGTTGCGTTAACGGCCAACAGCGACCGGATTATCTCGGGCTCAGGTGATCAGACCATTAAGATCTGGAATGCCGTATCGGGCGAGTGTCTCCAGACCCTCGAGGGCCATAGCCGCTGGGTTACGTCTGTTGTGTTAACAGCTAATAGCAACCGAATTATCTCGGGCTCGGATGATGGGACTATTAAGATCTGGAATGTCGTATCGGGCGAGTGTCTCCAGACCTTCGAGGGCCATAGCGGCTGGGTTACGTCTGTTGTGTTAACAGCTAATGGCGACCGGATTATCTCGGGCTCAGGTGATCAGACCATTAAGATCTGGAATACCGTATCGGGCGAGCGTCACCAAACCCTCGAGGGCCATAGCCGCTTGGTTAGGTCTGTTGCGTTAACGGCCAATGGCGACCGGATTGTCTCGGGCTCAGGTGATCAGACCATTAAGATCTGGAATGCCATATCGGGAGAGTGTCTCCAAACCCTCAAGGGCCATAGCGGCTCGGTTACGTCTGTTGTGTTAACGGCCAACGGCGACCGGATTATCTCGGGCTCAGGTGATCAGACCATTAAGATCTGGAATGCCGTATCGGGCGAATGTCTCCAGACCCTCGAGGGCCATAGCCGTTGGGTTAGGTCTGTTGCGTTAACGGCCAATGGCGACCGGATCATCTCGGGCTCAGTTGATCGGACCATTAAGATCTGGAATACCGTATCGGGCAAGTGTCTCCAGACCCTCGAGGGCCATAGCGACTCGGTTACGTCTGTTGCATTAACGGCCAATGGCGACCGGATTATCTCGGGCTCAGATGATCGGACCATTAAGATCTGGGATGCCGTATCGGGTGAGTGTCTCCAGACCCTTGAGGGCCATAGCGGCTGGGTTACGTCTGTTGCGTTAATGGCCAATGGCGACCGGATCATCTCGGGCTCAGTTGATCAGACCATTAAGATCTGGAATACCGTATCGGGCGAGTGTCTCCAAACCCTCAATGGCCATAGCGACTGGGTTACGTCTGTTGCGTTGACGGCCAATGACGACCGGATCATCTCGGCCTCACATGATGGGACTTGGATTACCCTAAATAGTCAAAACATTTTATGGCTTCCACCTCAATACCGACCTAGCTGCTTAGCTGCATACCATAGGACAACTACAACGATTATTATCGGTTGTCCGTCAGGTCGGGTGTTTACTTATGGGTTCTTGATGGATAAGTTATCTCTAATAAAGTAGACATCCGAGCACCCAACCACTTTTTTTCTTCTTTCATGGCGTGCAACAGTAAGGGTCTGGGAGAAAATGTAGCTTTATATTATTATAAGAGGTTATTCAATGTCTTTCCACGCCCAAAACAATAACGCCTACAGGGGCGATAAAATAGCTATGTACAGTGAAAGTTATACCTTGACTGACCCATCCGGACAAAACGTGCCTATTATTGGTCCATTTTTTAAAAAATCTGTAGCATCAGTGCCTCCATCCTCGAAAGAGAGTCACGACACACCAACGACACCCGTGTTGGGAGAAGTCGTGTTTTCTGGCGTCGCAAGAAAGCCCAAAGAAGATCAACCGGCAAAGCGCCAGAAGTTAGCTAAAAACGACAGCAAGCCTGTCGACACCCAGACGACAGTATAATGACGATTTCGTAGTAATGCGACAATGATGGCATTCTTCCTCTCTTTTAAAGAGGAGACAGTCACAGACGATACACGATGTGTACAAGTATACGATGCAATGATTAATGATTAATAAATGATAACTCTAATTTTATATTGGGCAGAAGTGCAATAAGCTCCGTTGTCACTTTCTTCACTTTCATCTCTTGGTGAATCATCGCCAGACAAATCTCCACTTCTCCTCCTCTCCTCCCTTTCTCGCCTCTCAGTCTCTGGCAATCCGTCATCCGGAGTCTCCTCTCTCAGCCTAGAACCAATGCTCGTGGGCATTTGCTGAAGCCATTCATCGTCAAGATCTAGAGAATTGACGCCTGATTGTTCGTGATTTCCCGCAGCAGCAGCAGATTCCCTTTCTCGTCGCTCAGCAATCTCGCGCCCCAGCCGTTTCCGTCGCTGAGGTGAGGTCTCTCTCTTCCTTTTTTCCTGCGGTCTAGCACGGGCGGTCCTCTTAGTCGAACTACTTTGTCTTGAGGGTGTGCCCCTCGCCTCCAGCAATTGTTCGAACCTATTCGGTTTTTGGGTTGACAATTTCTGAGTTTTCTGCTGGGCCTCCACAGGCGAGTCTTTAACAACAACATCAGGAGACTCAATGCGGCTCGAGGAAGATCTCGGTGACGTCTTTGCTGTCGAGGGCATAAATACGTTGCAAGTAGACGGCACAAACGTATTATAGTACGGAGATGGGTATGGGGAGTCCTGCGGCCGAGGATTCTCTATGGAAAAGTTCTGTAGTGGCGGCTGTGGTTGAAAGGGTTGCGACTGAATTCCCACGCGGTGCTGTTCTTGGTTCTGGTAGGTAGGTGGACTGGGTTGGGAAGGAAACTTGGATCCTGGTGGTTTGTTGACAGTGTTGCTTCAGCTGCTGGCTGCTGGTTTTCCAATTGCTGATAGGCGCGTTTTGTGATATCTTCCATCAACTGCCCTTCTAGTAAGAGCTCATTGTCAGACTGCGAAAAGTCGTTTTTCTCCATGATGGTAGCTTCAAGTAATAGCTTTTTCCTTATAATAATTAATCAATGATCACGATCGCGCAACGCGATAACTGCGTGTACTTGAAGAAGTGACGTTGGAAAATATTCTACGGAGAATACACTAAGCCATTTGTATAGTAGCTCCAAGTGCTAATGTAAACGCTATCAATCCTTTACAAAGGGCTGTGTCAGCTTATGGGTTCTACTAGAGGGACGGGGACCCGTGCCCACGTACTTGTAAAACCCCCCGTCTCTCTAGTAGAGCCCCGAGCCTGACGGGTAAGGAGGGGTATTAAGAAGGGCTTATTAGTCATTTGTCGCGCACTGCAAAGCTGATGGGATGATGGGGTCCTTTGGCTTTGTCTCAGCAACGCGCGAGAGATCGGCAAGAAAGTAGAGTAGAGCCTGGACTCCTCGGAGAACCCGAGGATCAAAGGTTAGGAGACTGTACTCCGTACACCCCAGCGTTGTTGTCAAGTCAGTCGTTATTTTTCGTACATGTATAATTAAGTTTACTTGTACCTGAGCCATCCATCAATGCCACGAACTCCGCGTTGCCACTCAGTAATGCGAGCTGGCCTCCCAAATCTTAGTGGAAAGCTTGCTGAGTAAAAGCATGGCGGCGGCTAGAGCACCTTGCGGTTACGACCACATGTTAGCAACCTGACATTCATTTGTGGGGCATTCTTTCAAGGCTTCGACACGTTCCGTGGCGACATTGGACCCAGTTTATGACGGGTAGGCTATTCCCTATCTGGAATCTCCGTCTCCAGGAAAAAAATGCACGGCCGTCATGGTCAAGCCAAAAGGGGTTATGAAAAGCTTCGACAATTAAAAGAGCTCCTGACAAGATGCTGCGAATTAATTTTCTAACACATCGGCAATGTGGCCCGACTATTTTCAAAAGCCCAGGATATGGCCATCTCGTTATGGAATTTTCTTCTCGCTGGTATGATTGAAGATGTGGACTCCCTAGCTATCTAGCCTTATCTCCGTCCTTGAAGTGCTAATACGGAATGGGTAGCCACACCAAAGCCCGCAAGCTCGTTCTTGAAATGGGACATTCCGTATTAATTTGTGCTAAAAGCTCCACTAGACACCTGACCTAGTCATTCAGTGGGTGCCAATATTTTCTTCTCTGCCGGAACTTCAAGCCCTGGACGGAGTAACAAGCCCACGCTCATTACCTGTGGTACTTCGTACATTGAGTTTGCCCCTCCTTCCCCGCCACGGACCAAGCAAAGAAAAATACACGGAGGGAGAGAACCACACAACCACCCACAGCCCACATAACCCACCATTTGACTACATTTTTAAAACCCCACGACTCAATTCCCACCCTTCGTTCTCTTCTTCTCTCCACGAACCTGTCTTTCCCCCCTCTGTTTAAAATCACTGCAAGGCTCAATTGGTTTTGCTGTTCGCAGACGAATATACCATTCTCTTTCTACCACTCGAAGCTCGCCCCCGCTCCCGCTCCCTCTTACCACCAACGAGCACTCGTGCCCCTCCCATCACCGACTCAACTGCCCCTCCTACGATCCTTAGCTCCGATTTTACAGTCTTCTTACCGAGGCCAGCCGGATTTTTTCTTGCTTCATCCCAAAAATCTCGCAAACGAGCATCGAACAACGAGCACGGTACGGTACATCAGTGGGTAGAAAATATAACCTTTCGATTTCTTTACCTTTAAGCTTCTTGGATTGCGACAATGGAGGCGATCAAGCGGGCGTTCCAGAACTGCAAGGCCCAAGGCCGTGTAAGTATTTCTTTTTTTCCCACACCAACTCGGCACCCTCGACCATCGTGCTCTTCGAGAGACGCAGTGCGCTCGGTTTGGAAGCCAATATCAGGATATTAATCAGTACTAGTCGGCCCTCGTCACATATGTTACTGCCGGTTTTCCCACGCCAGAAGCCACACCCGACATTCTTCTTTCTCTCGAGAAGGGCGGCGCAGGTATGTGCCCCGCACACTTCAGAACCCGCATCCCCAAAACTCGTAATTAACACTGCCTAGATATCATTGAACTCGGTGCTCCCTTCACAGACCCCATCGCCGATGGCCCTACTATCCAAACCTCGAATACTGTATGGCCGCCTACCGCTTGAGTGCCTCTGGAGTTCGCACTCCTCGCTGACGAATTTAAAATAGATTGCCCTGAAAAATGGTGTCACGATCGAGTCCACTCTCCAGATGGTCAAGGACGCTCGAAGTAGAGGTCTAAAAGCCCCTGTCATGCTCATGGGCTACTACAACCCTCTTCTCAGATACGGTGAGGAGCGCCTCTTGATTGACAGCAAGGCTGCTGGCGTCAATGGCTTCATCGTCGTCGATCTCCCTCCCGAAGAGGCCGTATCATTCCGAAAACTTTGCACCAGAGGGGGGTAAGTCACATGTCCCTTCGTAGCTGGGTACTTCTCGACTAACAAATATACACATAAGTCTCTCCTATGTACCTCTCATCGCCCCCGCCACGTCCGATGTCAGAATGAAGATTCTATGCCAGCTTGCCGACTCGTTTATTTACGTCGTCTCCCGACAGGGTGTCACTGGTGCCACTGGCTCCCTTAACGCCAACCTCCCTGAACTTCTTGCCCGTGTCCGAAAATACAGTGGGAACAAGCCTGCAGCGGTAGGATTCGGTGTCAGCACCCACGAGCATTTCACCAGCGTGGCCTCTATTGCCGATGGTGTCGTTGTGGGCAGTCAGATCGTCACGACCCTCAAGAACTCCAAGCCCGGCGAGGGCCCGAACGATGTAGAGAAGTTCTGTCTCTACCTCAGTGGCCGCGACTCGGCCGCAGTCGCCGCTAGCGCTATCGCCCAAGCCGCTCAATCGAGCGCTGACGAGCCTGGCGCCTTCGCCCATGAGGATAGCAAAGTTACAGAGGAGCAAGACTCGGCTCTCGTCGCCCAGCTCGCATCGTTGCACGGCAAGATCCCCGAGCGCTTCGGTGAGTTCGGTGGCCAATACGTGCCCGAGAGTCTGATGGACTGTCTTTCGGAACTAGAAGAGGGTTTCAACAAGATTAAGGACGACCCGGCGTTCTGGGAGGAGTACAGGTCGTACTACGACTATATGGGCCGCCCCGGTCACCTCCACCTTGCCGAGCGTCTCACCGAGCACGCCGGTGGTGCCAATATCTGGCTTAAGCGTGAGGATTTGAACCACACCGGAAGTCACAAGATCAACAACGCCCTCGGCCAATTATTGGTCGCCCGCCGCCTCGGCAAGACCAAGATTATCGCCGAGACGGGCGCCGGTCAGCACGGTGTGGCCACGGCGACCGTCTGCGCCAAATTTGGTATGGAGTGCACCGTTTACATGGGTGCCGAGGACGTGCGTCGCCAAGCCCTCAACGTCTTCCGCATGCGCCTACTCGGTGCCACAGTGATCCCCGTCGAAGCCGGTTCACGCACGCTCCGAGATGCCGTCAACGAGGCCATGCGCGCTTGGGTTGTCAATCTCGAAACTACCCACTACATTATCGGTTCGGCCATCGGCCCTCATCCTTTCCCCACAATCGTGCGCACATTCCAGTCGGTCATTGGCAACGAGACCAAGGCCCAGATGCTTGAGAAACGCAACAAGCTCCCGGATGCCGTCGTTGCTTGTGTAGGTGGAGGCAGCAATGCTGTCGGCATGTTCTACCCCTTCTCTAAGGATTTGAGCGTCAAGCTTCTAGGTGTCGAAGCAGGCGGTGATGGTATTGATACAGCTCGCCACAGCGCCACACTGACGGGCGGCAGCAAGGGTGTGCTTCACGGCGTGCGCACGTACGTTCTCCAAGACTCGCACGGACAAATCACCGAGACGCACTCGGTCTCGGCAGGCCTCGACTACCCGGGTGTCGGACCCGAGTTGTCGTCGTGGAAGGACAGCGGCCGCGCTCAGTTCGTGGCGGCCACGGACGCCCAGGCCTTCCTCGGGTTCCGTCTCATCAGCCAACTGGAGGGTATCATCCCCGCGCTCGAGTCGGCACACGGTATCTATGGTGCCATCGAGCTCGCCAAGACGATGTCCAAGGACCAAGATGTCGTCATTTGCCTCAGTGGCCGTGGTGACAAGGATGTCGGCCATGTGGCCGAGGAGCTCCCCAAGATCGGGCCCCTCATCAACTGGGACTTACGATTTTAAGCCTCGGGACATAGTCGTCCAGCGCTGTCCTATTTAGTTATTCATTTCTCCGTTCTTTGATGTATAGGGCTTCATCTATCGAAAGAAAAAAAGATTCCATACCCATACTAGAGATTTCATCGGGGCATTTCCATCGGGGAGTCGAGAAGGCGGCGTTTTTTTTTTTTTTTTTTTTCCTTTCTTTCTTTTTTCCCTTTCTTTCTTTTTCCTTTTCCCCTTTTCCCTTCTTGTTGTCGAAAAAAAGGAGAAGAGGAGGGAAGATATCCGGGATGTTGCTATATGGGAATATGATAGGATTAGGCCAGATCAAGCGAATTGATTCGACGAGTGTTTTACGAGTATTGGGCCACATTGGGTTCCAGTCTTATTTTATTTCCACTATTTGGCTCGGTTGCTCAACAATTTGTCCAGATGTTGGTGTAAGACCAGGAAGTAATACGGAGTAGTACAAGTAATTATAACCCGACCCGTTGGACGGATTGTCTCGGGCCCCACCACACCGCCACCACGCCGCTACTCCGTATTAGGGATGTTCTTACCCCGGACCCTTAATCCCTTAATACCCCCATACACGTATTTAACTTTAGCATTTCCACTTCAATCCAGACGGCCAACCCAACACCAGATGGATTAGTTGCACCTGCCCCTTTGCCTACTGCTCCTAATAGCTCAAAACGTACCTTCACATCACAAGAAAAAGGAGGCTGGATGGTCTTGAAACCCTGTCTTTGTTGCTTTGCGCCTCTGGCGTTTTTGTCGGAGATTTTTGTCTGTATATGGACAATACATTTGGCATTTGTAGCCATGGGCAAACAAATAAGGTGATGGGACTTTCTAGACACTCTGAGTCGCAAAAAGTAAACGACGGCTCCGTCTTTGCTTTTTGTTCCTGTTTGTTACAATTTTTGGCATGTTTGCTTAGCGCGCGGGTACACACTGCAGAAGGAAAGAACACACCCTGTGGCTGTTTCCATTTCTGGATAACACCCCTCCTCTCTCTTTCTCCAAGTACGGAGTATCAAGTATCTTCCCTCACCCTTTCCCCAGCTGTCGTCTTCGTTTTCTTTGTCTTCTTCTTCACTTTCCCCTGACCCCGTTTTATATCTTCTTTTTGGCGAAAGTATAAAAAAATAAAGAAAAGAGAGAGAAAGAAAATCCACTGGTCCCTCACCTGTGGATCTTGTTGCGATTGTTTGTCTCCTGCACCTCTCTCCCCTTGTCAATCCGGGGTGGTAAGCAAACTTTACAAACCACAGAACACAAAAAAAACTCAAAGAAGCGATATTTTCTGTCCTTTTCTCACACTTCTATCAGCGTCAACAATCATCTGAAATAGTCTATTGCGGTCGTTCTCTTTTCCCGCCCATTACTCGGTCGTTCCCACACAAAAGCCCCATGCACTTCTTCGTCGCACGAAATTTATTCTTGTGCAAGCTAGAGCGCTAAAGTTACCGAAGGTGGGCAAACAAACGATCAAACAATGTCATCCAAAGACTCGCAATGGGCCATGGCTCCCGAATTCAGGCCAGCCGTGCCAAGTCCCCGCCAATACGATACTCGCCAGGCGAGCCAGAATCAAACTGTTAATTTTATCAATGTAAGATACTCCTGTTCTCTATTTCAGACTCCCTTTTGCAGCATCATCATTCGGACGGTAGCATACTTACATGGCAAACCCTTTCCAATTAGGACTTTGTGGAGAGACGACGCGAACGTGATGGGCCTAACCCTGTACCCAACAATCGATCCACTGAGAACAAAGGTAACACGAACTGTCAATTTAACCTTGCGAGCTCTGAACAAGCCCGAAAAGACCTTGAAAAGCGCCTTCAACGTGCAGAGGCCCAGCTTGGTTTGATGGTCCAAGAGAACATTCGGGCAAAGGTTGGCTTATTGTGTTAATCATGGTTGCATTTGATGGTAGCAACTAATTCTTGGATATTTGTAGACTCAAAATGCCTACATACTTCTTCTTATCGATGGGGAGGGTTTACTTGTTAGTCCTTAACACCATGAATAACACACAAGAGCACTCAAATCCAATAACACTCCCCCGCTCCCCCAATTCTTCCTCGCAGAGACCAATCCACTGACTGGGTACAAAAACAGTTTCTCCCATCCTTTCTAAAGCAGAGTAGACAAGGGGGCGTCTCTGCAGCAAACCGTCTCCACGGGGAACTTACTCAACAGTTTGCCAAGTGTTCTTCCAATGTCGAGATTTTTGTTAAGGTGGTTGCCGATATACAAACACTCTCACGGTCTCTTGTCAGAGATAGGAGCGTCGCCTGTGAAGACTCCCTTCGTGATTTCGCTGCAGGATTTTCTCGGGCCAAGCCAACTTTCGATTTCATCGACGTGGGATACAGTAGTGAACCCTGCAGTGAAAAAATCCAACGTGCGTGTAACCCACCTGGCGGCCTCAAGAAACCCATTGAAGCTCTCGTGCGCTTGAGCCCACATGATCTAATTACTATCATAGACTTGGCAAATTGGCATCTCAAGAATTTGAATTGTAAACAGGTTCTTCTTGGTGTAGCCCATGACGAATCATATGCGCCCTGGATCGATACCTTGGTGCGAAGCGGCCACCGGAGTCGCATCACCCTTGTCGAAGGAGGCTACTCTCCTCATGCCATTAAATCGATTGGTATCGAAACGATAAACTTTACCGGTACCATCTTTCGGAAGGAAAAGCTCGGGTGTCGGCGGCCTGATTTCGGAGTCATCGGATCGGGTATGCTGAAGGCACAAGAAAACATGCCTAGGAGCGTTAGTAGCAGCAGCCGCGGGAGTGACGTGGTTTCTTCTCCCTTTCTCGAGACATCAGCCGTATCCACACCAGCCTCGAGTGTCGCATCTCTCGCCACGATTCACACAATATCCACCGTGCCTACTCATCATGCCGCTGCTATTGTCGACGGCAACCCGCCCCCGTCAATCACTGTGCCGCTATGCCTTCCCAAGGTTGCTCCCCGTAAGCCGACATCCGCGAAGAAGGCACCCGAGCCGGTGGTGGTCAAGAAGACACAACCCGTGGCACCGGCAACAATCTCGACTACCAACTTGACATGGTGGAAGCCTGGTCCCCGCGGACTCGACAAACCCGTAGTGGTCCATCAAAGCATGCTGGACTCGTTGAAGCAGCGAAAGGGAAAGTTTTGTCGCAACCACTACTTGAAAGGGGAGTGTACCAAGGACGAGTGCTCGTTTGAGCATGGAGAGAGCTTGAGCAGCCAAGAAATCAAGGCCCTCGCCTTCCTCTCCCGTCTAAATCCCTGTATCAGCAAGCAGCTGTGTGATAATCCTGACTGTATTTATGGACATCACGTACGTTATCTTGTCATCGCCTCTTTCCACTGAATCCCAGCTAACCAAAAGCAGTGCCCCTCGGTCCATGACGGCTGGTGCACCCATACCAATTGTCGATACACAATAGCTGACCACCCAGCGAATACAAAGTTCAAGAACCCCAACATTGGAGAAAATTGAACAGCAAAGCTGTCATGTAATATTTATTTATTTTTTTGTTTTTATTGTGGTCACTTTTTTTCTTGTATCGGCGCACTTTGTCCTTTGTGATCATTTGTCGTTTAGCGGAATTGGGGCAACCTTGGGTACGCACAGCCGGCTGTGCCTCAAATAAACTACATATCATTCCAGTAAAAGGTAGTCGAAATGAGTGATGTGTCTAGCAATGATGTGAAGAGAAGAATATCGCTGAACAACTTTCTTTTGGTAAAATAAAATTTGAAAAACTACCTTTGAACTTCCTAGAGGCAAAATGCCAATGCGTATGCATACCAGGAACACAATGGAAAGCGAAACAGACACAAAATCGCAAGAAACAAGACAAGAAAGAAAGAAAAAAAAAGTCGATGCAGGAACAAGGTCATAGCGTGTTATTGCCTAGACTAACATCCTCCATCGAAACGAAGGCCCGGTTTCCACCACACACAAAACTTGATTCCGCGGAAAATAAAAAGCAAAACGGACATAATTATATAGTAGTCTGAACGCCCGTGGTCCATGATCCAGTCGGCGCATTGGAAAAAATACCGTAACCGTACTATTCTTTTTCCGGCATGATACAAGAGAAGAAGAACGAAACAATTGCATTGCATGGCATGGCATAGTGTGCATCAATTTTGTCAACATGATTGAGAGGTTTCATAAATGCGGGAGCGCACTGATTGTTGTTGGAGATTTTTGAGTCGCGAGTTCCATTTCCGTTGCAGGGCCTGGCCATATAAGGGACGGAAGAGGAAGACAAAAAAAGAGTCACGGCGGCCGAGGAGTCATGGGGTGATGCAACACACACGTTAGTGCCAACACAGGCAAGCATGGCGACATGGTCCGATGCAGAAATAGTTGTACGCTGCTGTTGGTAGTGGACGAGCCAAGCGTCCCGGCCTAACTGGTCCAAATCCAACGCCGGTGTCTGTACTCGTCGGCTTGGTTTTCATGACACAAACCAGGACATATCATCTTACTGCTGGGTGACTCTTTTTTTTTTCGTCCTAGTGCAAGTGGACGAGTCGGGAGCACCAAATACTTCAAATACCACAAATTTGACACGTACGGTGTTCAGTGGTTTCGAGGGGCTTCTCTAGAGTGTCAAGCTCAATCGGGGCGCAAGTCAAATGGACCTAGAAAGATGAAAAGAGAGCATAGCAATGACATCGGCGAATCATGGCATCAATCAGGCAGTATGTAAGCCCATGCAAGGTCAAGGAGTTGGCAGCTTGTGAGGCCCGACAGGTATACGGGGTGGATTAGACGGGCCATAGGGAAAACACCATAGCATGGAGAGGATACCCACGCCTCGTAGTAAGGGGATAAGGTATCATAGGAAGACGTCAACGTGGAATATGAATGGGGTAAAAGGTCAAGTGTCATAACAAGCAGGGTGCATGAGTCTGGAGTATCAGGGTAGAAAAGGTCAGTTGCATCAAGAAACACTACTGGGGAGGTTGGTCGGCGGTTGAAGCACCACCACCCTGTAGCTGTTGCTGTTGTTGTTGTTGTTGCTGCTGCTGCTGCTGCTGTTGTTGTTGTTGTTGTTGTTGTTGTTGGAATACGTGTTGGTACCAAGCTGTGATGTATGCCTGATATCCTCCGTCTATCACTAGGCGTTAGATGATGCTTTCGATTCGGCGGGACTTGTATCTTGTGAAAATCTTACATTGAGCATAAGGATCTTCGCCACCTGGAGCAGGAGGGCCTGGTTGCCCAGAACCTGGCGCATTGTTAGAGGCCCCATAGGAACTCCCTGAGGCTTCGCCCCCGCGAGATCCGCGCTCTTGATCTCCGTAGTATTGCCGCGGTGGTCGCGTTCCACTAGATGATTTCTCGCGCTGTGTGTGGCGATTAGAACAAGAATAAACGACGTGGCCAATAAGGAAGTTGGGGGGGGGGGACATACCACGGCATCAACTTTTTCCTCGATGGCCTGCTTAGCCCTACTAATGCTGTCCCGAGAGCCGATGAGCACAATCTCACGCTGCGTCTCGCCCGGCCCAGAAGATTGAGACACGTTGATTTTGCACCCAGTCACCGACTGGATATCCCTGATCGTTTCACCCTTCTTGCCAATGATCATACCTACTGCCTCAGACGGCACCATGATAAAATCGTGGATCTTATCGCCCGTGGCATGCCCACCGTCACGAGGTGCCGAAGGGCCGTCGTTTCTAGAGAGCGGCTTCTTCACAGGTGCAGCGTCGGGACTGTCGCTGTCAACAATCTCGAGGATCATTTCCTTAGCACGCCGGGCAGCATCGATAGAGCCGATCAGGTTTACTGGTCGTAAGCCGTTGACACTCTTCGACTCTCCAACAATGTTGATATGGCAGCCGCTTCGTTCTTGCAAATCGCGAATCGTCTCTCCGTGACGGCCAATGATTAAGCCAACCGTCCGATCGGGCACCATGATCTGTAAGTGGTCTTCTCCATCTCGCAAAGCAGCGGCACCGGCACCTAGAGCACCAGCGCCCGGGCCTGCATTGGGAAGGCCACCAGGCGCAGCTCCCAGAGCACTGCGTGGGTCACGAGCGCCCGGACCACCGCGAGCACCCGAACTAGAATCGCTAATGACTCGCTCGATAGCTGCCTTGGCCGCGGCTCGTCGCATCCGGGGCCCGATAATCTTGCAGCGCCGCATGGGGTTGCCCTCGATGGGCGGCAGAAACTGGACACGGCAGCCCGACTCGGCTTCGATCTTGGAAAGGCTCTCGCCCTTGCGACCAATGATTAGGCCCACCATGGTTGCGTCGACCTCCATGGTCTCTGAGTTATCGTCACCGCGGAGGGGAGATCTTTCTCGGTCGTTGCGTGAGGCGTAACCTGTACGAGCGTGGTCATGGCCACCATAGTCGCGGCCACCACGATCATTCTGGCGATCGTCTTGATATGAGGTGTAATGGGGATCGCGGTATTGGTCGTGTCGGCTTTGAGGGGATCGCGAACGACTGCGGGGGCTAAAGGGTCGCCCAGCGTCGCGGGGAGGAGCGGAGTTGTTCGAGGCGTATGTGATGGGTCTGTCGTATGATTGAAGACCCTTCTCGGCGGCTAGGGCTCGGGCGCGCGCAATGGCTTCGGTGAGGCTGACGGTGCCAGAAGCATCGGGTCGAACAGCGCTCAAATTAAGGCTACCAGTAGCTGCAGGAGGTGGCGGCGCGTATGCGCCCGATGCTACTACAGGTTGCGGAGGATATCCAGGGGCTGCGGATGTGGGATATGGAGCAGGGCCGGCCGGCGGTTGACCTGGCACAGGGGCTGCTGGTCGGTGTGAAGCTGACAGACGAAGAGACACGGTTAGAGTTCGGAAATGGGTTAGACACAATTGCTGTGGACCTACCCAATGCGGCCAAGATGGCCGAAATGTCTTGCGATGGTTCTGTCATTGCGATATTCTATGTGCTAAAGCTTGAGCAGTCTCGCTAGTACAGATGGCGAAGCACGAGCAGTCAAAGAGAAAAACTCCTGACAATAAACAATCTCTTCCTAGTCAGTTACGAGGACGCGCAATTGAGAGATCACGAATAAAAATTGATCAGGAGTGTCAAAAGCGTAGCTGAAGACAAGTGGAAAATCAGAAGGTTTTTCTAGTTTTCTTTGAATGGGTCTCGACCATTAATGTAGCCACAACGGTCAATCGCAGAAGGGGGGGCGAATTGCAAGGCTTGGTGTGAAGGAAAATTTAGATCCCAGCCCTGCTTAATTGCGGGGACAAAATTACTGAAGCTCGAGAAAAAAAAAAAGAGAAGAAAAAGAACGAAGAGGAGGTCCAATGAGGTCCTCGACCGTGAACAAAGGTTCAGATCGGAAACGAATGCCCGCTTTGTTT
This sequence comes from Graphium sp. VPRI43844, assembly GCA_019925285.1. NCBI lineage: Eukaryota > Fungi > Ascomycota > Sordariomycetes > Microascales > Graphiaceae > Graphium > Graphium sp. VPRI43844. Next base: position 194,603 of record JADHKT010000005.1, read on the forward strand.
CAATCTCTTCCGATTGTCTTTTCCCGTCCCTCTCCCTGTCTATGCAACAAAGAACAAGGATCACTTCGTAGCTCAAATGGATATTAATGGCTTTGATGGCTCGATGTCAAATTGGCGGCAGATGAGTTGATTTACTGGCTCACGTGGTCCGTTTCAAATCAATGTAGGGAATGGAAAGACGGAATTTTTGTGCCTTTGTCGGGGGCAACGAGATCACTTGAGAGGGGCTCGGAATGCAAGGCCTCTCTTCTGTTAAAGGCCGCAGTTGCGTGGAAATGGTGATGGGGAGAAAAAGGTGAAAGAAGAGGGAGAGCGGAGAGATGTATGGAGTAGCGAGCTATTAATGAAAATTTTAATAAAGTCGAGTGGCAGGAACATTCTTGACCCGTTCCTGACACAAAGATTCACGAGGTTTCAGAAGCCCAACCCTTATTAGACTGTATCCCTTGTTAGCTACATACACATCTATTAGTGCATATATTAGCCCCGATAGAGAGTACTGCCTGAAGCACTCGGCAAACTTCACTGGCCTGCAACATAGCAAAAAAGCAGCAGGGAATTAATTGGCCGAGATTTCTAGACTTGTGTGAAAATACGGAGTGCAATAAATTGTGTTTCATTTCATAAACTATCAATCGTACTCATTCATACTCGCTAAACAGAAATGTAGTCTGAGCGAAAAGTTTCCCCGTTCTCCAAGTCAATGCCCTAAGTAAGCGCCAACCGTTTTTGATACCCTATCGAAGCCGTGAGGTCGTTACACTCTATGTATCTTTCCCTTCCAGACGCCAAAACAAGAACGAAGAAAAAAAAAAGAAAAAAAAAAGGTCGGAACAAGAAAAACTCAAAATTCCCGTCTTGAGCGGGTGCGGAACGTATATGCCAAAAACAAAAAAAGTCATGGCAAGACTCCAGTCAAAAGCGTTGACGGAATCGAAGAAATGCCCGAAGCATAGCGTTTAGGGATAGAACCCTTTGTATCATCAGCAGATGTATGCCTGAAGATATAACGTGACGAAGGACTTGGGAGGCCCTTATAATCTTGCCCTGGACACATGTCCGATGGTTTCAACGTATTCCCACCCTTACCCTTACCATAAGAAACGAACCGAAAAATTGGACAAAGAGGAAATAGGAAACAGGAAATATCGTCACATAAAGAGGGAGTAGTCGTGGTGCAATAGATGGTTGACAAAGAAGAAGAAGAGCGTCTCGAACGTGAGCAAGCGCACTCTATGGCGGCCTTGCTTTGTCTCTTTTTCCGGTTTTTTTTTTTTCTTTTTCTTTTTTTTTCTTTTTTTTTTTCTTTTTTTTGTGCTTTTGGCGTTTTCATTTTTTCTTTGGTCGTTTCTCTCTTTTCGTCACTCTTATCAGCTCGATCCAACGAAGACCCAAACACCAATAATACCAAGTAAGGGGATCTGGGAATAACAAGTCGTAAATAGCAGACAACTACAACTAGGCCGAGTGTTCTTCGTCAAAATTTGTCTCATTTAGATCGTCCTCGATGGAAAAAGATGTATCGTAATCAATATCCATCGATAGGGTCGTATCCCATGACGACATCTCAGAGGCTGAAAGCCCAGTAATGCCCGAATCGGGATACGTTGTCGTTTGTGTTGCATGGAGCCCAAGCCCAACGTAGTCAAAGGGCGTAGCAAAGGGCAGGCCCGAATCTCCAGAAGAATCCAGGTTGGGGGCATCGCTGTCAAGCACGTCCTCGTTTTTCTTCTCAACCAATTCGAACTCATCAGTCTTCATATCCTTGGACGATGTCATCTCAGTAGAGGAGCGAAAGCTATCCAAATGCTCAATGGTGTCGGCTGAAATGTGAATCTCGCTCATCCAAAACTTCAGGAGCGACATATCTGGCCAATGGTTGCCCGTCTGATCTCGTTTCCCAGTGGTATTGCTGTTACCATTTGAAGCCCTCGCCTTTTTGGCTGGGTCCTTCTGGCGGAAGTGGGCGCGCCGGAGATGTGCGGCGGCATTGTAGTAGGCATTGTACGGCTTTTTGGAGGAGCATTGCTTGCAAGCCTTGAGCGAGACGGTTGGCCTAACTGCAGGAATGGCGGCGCTCGCCACCTTTTTGTCCTCGAACGGATCAATGCAGATAAACTTCTTGGTATTTGGTGAGTGCTTTGTGCCCTGGTGACGACGCAACTCATGGTCGCCGCGAAAGTCATTGTTACATATAGTGCAGAGGACTCTTTCCTGCTTGGCTGCGCGCTTCTGGGGCTTGGCCGTGATGGCTAGCGTGCTGTTCTGCTGTTCCATGGCCGCCGGCTTTGTTACTCCAGAGGGGTCGGTCGTGGTAATCTTTGGTCTGATCACAGTGCGCTCGCCATTCTCGATTTGGCGCATGCGAGCTTCCCTGGCCCGGCGCTCTGCATTGGAACCCGCTGATCTAGCACTGCTGCTGCTCGAAATAGATCGGATCATGGGTACGGATGTGAGGGCGGCCAGGCCATCTCCCACACCCTTCAGTGTGTTGTTGGCCAGGGTCGATTTCCCGGTTCCACAGGAGATGGACGATCTGTTTAATTCCTTCTCACCCTCGCTCATCGGCGACAGACCAAAGTCGGCGCCAATGCCATAGTGGGGGGAAGTGTGCATGAAGATCCCACCATTCATGCTGTTGTTACGGGTCATGGATGGTGGCACCTCGGTTGCCGTTGGAGCCGATGTGAGAGATGGCGGACTGTACTCGCTAAGCGTTGATGAATAAAAGGAGGAATTTTCACCGGGACCGGGACGTGGGTAGTTGCTCGCAAAAGTTGACGAGTTGTGAGAGGTGACGGGCGAAGCAAGCCAGTCCACAATTTTCTGACCCGGGAGCTCTTGAGGGTCAAGGTCGGGCGAATGAGATGGTGTTGCTCCGAAAGGCTCCGACTTTGCAAACATTGCGGAAGTTGCAGGCTCGTCTTTGGATTTGAAGAATCGAGTAAGCATAGCACTCTCAGCGAGACCGAGACGGGTTACGTAGATGTCTAGGGACTGCTCGGTCGGGGGGTCCAGGGAACCCGGAGCGACTTGCATCATGTACGGGTCTCGGTATTGGCGTATCGAGGAAGAACGCATCTACTCAAATGTCAGTCTTGCCCGAGGAGCTTGAAAAGTGTGAAGAATCCATCTTACCATATCGTTGTCGTCCAGAGTAAAGTTTGGAGTGAGACTAGCCCCCCCAGCAGTGGTGTTAGGCGTCATGTCATTCAGCATTATAGAATGGACATTGACGTTGGATTCTTGGGGGCTGCTTGAGCTCAGACTCATTGTAGTAGTAGACATCCTCGCCAACCGTTGTCGTATATTCTGGGCATGCTGCTCGCATTGGGCGAGGTCACGTAGAAGCTCTTCAGCCATGCTGTTATCGTCCGTTATCAACAACAGGGCAGTATTCTATTAAGAAATTACTTCGCATGTAACTTTTTGCTCTTCTCTTCTTGCTTGTACTGCAACTAGACAGAAGGCACCACAAATGGAAGGCGACGGTATCGAGCCAAATGCGGTGACGGGCTCTTGTTAATGCATAGATGGGCGAATTGTAAGTAGAAGTGCGATTCTGCGATGGGAAAAGGGTGGGATATGGGATAAATTTATTATTTTTTGCTCTAAGACTCGCCCAATGAGTGACGCGGGTAGAGGGGGGATCGATATATATGCAGAGTGATGGGGAAAGAGGGGAGCAATGGAGGCACTCCTGGACCACTCATCGAACGAGGCTGGACACTGAAGTCAGTCAGGTAGTAGCAAACAAGCCTAATTCTATTCTTTTTCCAACTAATACTCCGTACTGACGGGCGGAAATGGAAAAAAAAACGATGGCCCTCACACCCCTCCACCCCTCCACCCCTCCTCTCTCCCCTCCTCTCCCCCCTCCTCTCTCCCCTCCTCTCTCCCCTCCTAGCGTGATTTCACTCGCCACACCCACTCCCAGGCTCAAAGGGGGTGTGAAGGATTGAAGGTGATGGACATTCCCTGAAAGGCGATTTCCAACTTTCAAGTTATTCCTACCTTTCCAGGTTCGGTTGGTAGTCCCAAGGGTATCTATGGAGTATTGCCCCAAGATGGACTTCATGATAAGTGAAAAAAGATCTACATTGATATCGAATCAGCAGAAGTCTTTTTGATGCCCAGACCTTGCCAAATTCAAGCCCAAAGAACAAATGAGAAGGAAAAATAGGAAAGAGGGTGAACATCGTTGATTACAGATTTCTTTCTATGTACTCCGTATTCGCCCTTCAAATCCCTCTTAATACAATATTAAGAGCAGGATAGCCATTCCCTGGCTCCGCACAGGAGAGGGAGGTTGAATGTTTTGACGCACGTTGATGGTTGCCTGGAAGCCCCTGCCCGCCCGAGAGGGTAGATGTACGTAAGCGATCATGGCCGAAATATGTTTCGTCACTCCAGGGATCCTATGTTTCCTGTTCTAGCACATGAGCATTCTCTATCTCAGAGCTCCTGCCTCTCGTCTCTGCATTCAATACATTTGGCATGTCTATTGAAACCCGAACCTTTCGCTTCCCTTTACCACATAAATAGACCGTTGTTAGAGCTGTATTACTCCGAAATCCGAAGGAGCTCATAATAGCGTGTAACTGCTTGTATTGTACGGAGTACTCCGTAGATATGGAGTAGATACGGAGTAGATACGTAGTACATACAGGAGGGAATGCTCAGCGCATGCGCTGTGTCACGTCACTTGACCAGGGCTCCGCCAGACTGTCAGGGGTACCCGTCCAGTAACTTGGAACACGGAGAAATCAAGTTAGGTCTCCAAAGTATTAATTGTGAATGATGGCCTTTCTATTACAGCACACGATGAAATGAGTATTGCCTCGCCGGTAAGGGTGATCATTGACTTCCATATCTACTCCGTCTACTCCGTACTCTATAAACTATCTGCGAGGTCACGCACCGAGTCCAGAGACGTTCTAAGAGGTGTGTGTACACATATGTTTCAGGCTGTCTGGAGGCACTTTGCAGAACACTCCCCTCCGGATATGTCCCCCGCTTCCATCATACCAGGACGAAAGTGGCCTGGCCATGATCGATCGGTCAATGACGAAAGTTGGGTTTCGCTCATGGCCTGGCCAAGGCCTTCCAGAGTTGACCGTGATTTCGGTGGCCAGGGGCTGTGCTGAACAACGCATTCCCTAGGCAAGAAAAATAGCGTCTGTATCCAGTTCATCAAGTGGCCTATTTGATTCGGCTTCTATTTAATCACGACGGGGAGAGTGTGCATTTGGGTTCGTCTATGGATGATGGCTTACAGAATGGTCTTTCCATTTCTGCCTCTCGCAAAGATCATATCCGCGTACTTAAGGCCTCTCACGGTCGCACTAATAAAGGTCCAGTGACTGACAACTGGCATACAGAGTAAATGCTGATAAGCAACATGGTTATCATTTTCAACCTACGGAGTACTGCTCGGGTGATCAAATCAATCATTACATCGAGTCAGTGCGAAGGGACGAAAAACAACTCAGATCCCTTTCCGTAAATTTCAGCAAGGCGACAAGAGACTAGGGACCGTCCCTTAAATGATTGGATCACAATGTCCTTGCAAAATGTAACCCACCTAAACCACGGGCGATACTTTGGTGTGGGTGGTCGTTGGATTAATTGGACAGAAATCAACAAGTTGTGTGAGTGGATTTGCTACGTGGCCAACGATTTCATTCATACCCCGTACTTGGAGAGAAGGACGAGTGTACTCCGTAGAGCTGCTGAGGTAGGTGAGGTAGGTGAGGTAGCTGATTATTCTCTTGTGTCTCAATTTTTTCAAGTCCACGTCTATTGCATCCTTTCGGTGAGCAGAGACGAGGGGTAGAAAAAGAGAGACATCAATCAGCTGCGCCACAACGTGCAGCTAGTGACTCGAAAGACTTCACAAAAATGCGGCTCTGTGTTCGGGCGTTTCGGCATGCAGTAGTCTGATGCGCCTCCTTCGAAATGTGACAACTTCCTTTGCTTTAAGCCGAGGCCACACACAACTCCCACATCATTAGCACACCTGGATTGAGAAGAACAGCGATGCGCATTGGACAGCCACTACTGTGGTGGTGAGCAATCAGCCCACACGGATTCCGCCCGCAGGTGCCAAGTCAGCTTTGGGGGCTCTCCCCGAGGGCGCAATGCTGCTCTTCTTTTTATTACTTTTACGGGCAGGAGCGACTGCTCGATGAAGCATGGAAAGATCTGGGATGAGCGCAATGTTCCTTCCTTCCAAAGTTCATTCTCCTCCTCTGCACCATATTTTGTGAACTCTGAGAAAGAAGTGTCTATTGCCTTATCACGAGTCGCGCAGAGCCGCATTTTCCTATTTCTTAGATGTTCGGTTCTGTCGCACCAAGACCAAGACCAAAGAAACACGCATCCGTGGGGTGCGAGTGCATGGATGTGGGCATCGTTCCGCCTCGTTTTGTTTGCTTTTCCCTCTTTTCCTTCTTTTCCCGATGTTTTAGTTTGTGCATCGGTGTGTGTGTGTGTCTTCAAAAAAAAGACCATCAGTTGGGTTTTGCGCACTTGTGTCCAACATGCCTTTGATGGGCAGTTGAGGCAGGCGGAAGCGGAGCAATCCAGGACACGGCGAAAAATGTAAAAAAGTCGCGTTGTTCAAACGAATCTAGTCGCTGATTTTCTGCCCAATGAAGCCAAAACTCATATCGAAGATCGTTAATCCCTCCATGATGCCCTCGTCTCATTCCCAGTGGCCAACCACAGACTTGAGGGGCTGGAGTGCCAAATAGAGTGGTGTCTCCAACTGGACTAGTTGGCTCGAAAAATTGTGAGATGTCGCTTTTTTTTCAGGTCGCGGACCGACTCCTGGACTGCCTATTCGCCTTCACCAAGTAGCCCCCGACGCAACGTACAGAGAAGTGAATACGGGGTAAACTGTTGAGGAGAAAAACACTCAAGATGCGGCATGGCGTTTGGCAGAGGCGCAGTCAGACATCAGGCTCCCAGGGGTTAGGTGGCACATCGGAGTCATGGGATTCGTTGCAAGAGTCGACTCCAGACGTGGGTGTAGCGGGATGGGATAATAGTAGATGCGATGTTGAAGCTGATTTTGGTTAGGTTGTTGTTGGCTGGCCTTGGGCACCGAAGTACAATACGCCTCCCATGACCGCTCTTTGAAAACCACCGAGAGGAGTGGGCCTGCTGTTTTATCTTTGTTCACTTTGTCATCTATCGGAGCACTACTTGTACGTTAGTAGGCACTGACGATTTCTTGGTTATTATTGTTACGAGATGAAAATGGACGAGATGAAAATGGATTGTCCATGAGTGCTTTTGTGCTGAGGGAGCTGGGTGTTAGCTTGAGTACCCTCCCCATGCTAACATGCATCCCAATAACAAGTCGCACCGAGGCACTCCGGACGTCAAGCAAAGTGGGAGCCAGCGAAATAGTACCAGAGCATGGGAAGTTCTTCAATTTAATTTATCAAGATTTTGGCCAAAATTAATTAGTATTTCCTCTTCAAATCATAGAGTACGAGGAGTGCAAGTGAGGCAAGAAGTTTCTGCCTCAGGCAGAGAAAACTGCCAGAACACTAACGCCACGTCGAGCTTCCCCAGTGACGTACCAATCAGGTCGCTGGAAATACACAGCTCCAGATTGATTCCAACTTTATCAAGCAAGACTTATTCGGGAACTCGATTGAACAACCTCGGGCGCATTGAAAGACGAGTTCCTTGTTTGTAAAAGCAAAAATCGCATGGTGATATGCATTGTCTGTGTCTAGCCCTTCTGGGTATCGCTCCCTACGCTCTCGCGCGAAGCCCGGGATTTAACCCCCAGGATGACGTCCTTGCACGGCCTCAGGTATGACTGGCCGTTCCCTGCATGCTTGCCTACCTGTCGCAGTTGAGAACTAACACAAACCCAGTTCGAGGTGATCTTCTCTGAATCGACACTTTCCGAAGATGACGCCGATTTCCTTCTACGACAGAACCCCAATGTTGCTTATTCGGCCGATCTAGCCACTTCTCAAGTGAGCACCCACGCTCAACCCTCCGACGCGAATTACGATCGAGATGAAGACGAAAAGGGGGATGTAGATGTGGAATACCACCTTATGACGATCCCGCCGTCAAAGTACCTATGCTCTATCCCTCTGATTGCAGCGCCCGAGAACGAGAATCAAACGCTCAGCGATCTTGCCAAGGCTGAAGAGGCCAAGGAGCTCGCACGTGCGAATGACAAGGGTTGGGAACTTATCCAAAATCTCAACGATGGTAAATGCATGTTCTTCATGACCGGATGGTGGAGTTATCGGTTTTGTTACAACCGCGAAATCATCCAGTTCCACGCCCTTCCCCAGATCCAGCCCGGCATGGATCCGCAACAGGATCCGCACACGGCGGCGTACATTCTTGGGCGCGGGAGCAAACCTTCAGGCCGCTCCAAGTCCAGCGGAAAAGATGTCAAGAACAGCTCTGTCGACGGCTCGTCTCCGCGCCCCGCCAATTCGGAGCTTCAGGTCAAAGGTGACCAGCGGTACCTCATGCAGCGTATGGATAGCGGAACGATTTGTGATCTGACTGGCCGCGAGCGTACTATTGAAGTGCAGTACCACTGCGCACCGGGCATGAAGTCGGACAAGATCGGTTGGATCAAAGAGGTCACCACGTGCGCTTACCTCATGGTTGTCAACACACCTCGGCTGTGCGCGGACGTTGCTTTCCTCCCTCCGCGAGAGACTGTCGCCAACGAGATTGTTTGCCGTCTCGTATTGCCATCATCAGTCGAAGCTCGTGAATCACGTACGGCGGCCGGCCAAATCGCCGACCTAGAAGCTGCTGCTGTCGCCGCTGCCGCGTCCGCGGCGAGTGCCGAAGATATCATAGCTGGCACATCGCCCAACCGATTGCTTGGTGTGCTCAGAAATCCCGTCACAATAGGGGGTGTCGTGGTTGGAGGGCGCAATGTACTCGGCGCTGGCGATACTGACCCTGAACAACCGCTGAAACTCGAACCGCCGCGTGCCTTTGCGCCTCAATTGGGTCGAGGTAGCGATGCTCGCGTCGAGGTTATTGCGAGCAGGAAGAGCAAGGCTGAAGGTGGTGCGCTCCAAGAGCTATCTGACGAAGAGCTTGAGAAGAGGGAACTTAAACCGTCACTGGTCGAACAAATGAAGCGCGAACTAGACCAGATGGCAGGGGACAAGGGTTGGCGATTAGAGGTCGTCGAGGGGGAGCAGAGGGAGATTCGCGGTCTAGTCGACACAGAGGACGAGTGGGAGGCAGATCGGTTACTGAATGAGGGGGGGGATAAAGACTCGGAAGAGGGTAAAGGTAGCCCGAATGATGGGAAAGGTGGGCAAAATGGTGGAAACAATGAAGCTGAGGAAGAGGGCAGCAAAGAGACGATGAAGGACGAACTGTAAGAGGACGGCATGTGTTCGGGCGTAATGGCGTTTTTTCGGGGCTTATTTTTTTTATCGTACATTGTTCTCATAGCATAGGAATAAGCAGATAACGGTTTCAATTAAATTCTCAGCGTCGTATCGATTGTTTATCGTATCTACTTGAGCAGCCTGGTTCGGGAGATTCAGCTTTAGGGACTTGACGTGGTGTGGGGGATGATTAGTGGGTGGTGTCTCCCCGCTAAAAGCACAGACCGACCAGCTAACCTTAACCTCTATTACTTCCTCTTCAACTGGCCTGGCTGGCCAAACAACCCATCCAGGATATCAAGGGTACGAAGTAGACTCTCTCTTTCTCGGGACGAAAAAAAATCAGGAACAGCTGGTAGAAAGGTGTTCAAAAATAGCACGGGCAAGAACGGAAATATGTTCCCTCCAGTCGACGAGACAGTCTTGGAGCAGAATCCCGAGTTCGCAACACTCTACCGCACTTTAACAACCACTGTGCTGAACCCTGATGGAACCACGAAAAATGACAGTGCAGCGAAGGAGAAAGAGAAAGTCACCGAGGTAAGGCCCGAGACTCTCTAAACGCGCAATCGATACCTCGAAAGCGTTTGCGAGAAGCAGAGGTTAACTTGGTACCTAGGAACTTCGAGAGATCAGATTAGAAGCAGCAAAACGCCATCTTATCAAAGACGCCATTCTCTCAATTGCGCCCTCAGACTCCCCAGATGCACCCAACGCAATCCCGGAGTCAATCCAAGACTTGATATTCCTCCTTCCCGCTCTGCTTGACCCTCCAACCCCGTTATCAGATGAAACCCTCTCCCTCCTCTTCTCCACGCCCCCGTTATCAGACCTGGAAACCCTCCTGCCAACCCTAGCACAACACATCTCAACACACCTCCAAAGCACAGCCTTATCCCTAGCCCGCATCGCAAACCCAACAAAAAACCCCTCCTTCCTCCACCGTTCCATCCCCTCCCTCCCAGCTCAAGTCCGCGCCCTCAAAGACGAAATTCAAGACCTGAACGCAAAACTTCTCGCCTCCCGCCTAGCAGCCGAGAAAGAAATCCGCGAAGTCGACTCTCTAGCAGCGGATTCATTTCCGCCGCTCATCCGCGCGCTGGAAGCGAAACACGGCGTGATAGCAAGGAGTTTGGAAGTTCAATCCGAGGAAGTTTCGCTCAGGGCACAGAAAATGGAGGGCGAGGCTTGGGAAAAGGTTCGGAGTTTGGGTTCAACTATTTATACGGATGAAGTCCGGGAGGCGCTGGCGCGGTATGAGGAGAATTTGGATCGTGAGATTGCGCGGATGGAGGATGGTGTGCGGGAAAGCGAGGAGAAATTGAGGGGGTATGGGGTTGCTGTTAATTCGGAGGACGAGGGAGATGTGGCGAAAGAGCGAATGTTTCGCGAGATGGGTCGGGTATCAGCTGAGCTGAAGAAAGAAACAGAGAGAGTGGAGGCGGAACTGGAAAGACTGAGCAAAAAAGGGAGGCCAGGAAGAAGATAGGTGGCATTGATAGCAAGAGCAATATTACTAGTTGAGAGCAAAATCAAGATAAGAAAACAAGGCTGGATGCAGAGCTTTACTGGTATGGATTGGTTGGCATTGTACACTATAGTTCGTCTATGAAATGCAAAAAAAAAAGAACGACCCGTCCATGACCTCAGTCCGCTCTCCTCATCTCTACACCTTTTTTAAAAAACACTCAACTTAACCCTTGATCTTGTAGATGGCCTCGGCCAAGCGGCCAACATTCTCGCTGGTGATACCGGCAACCGAGATACGGCCGTCGCGGGTGGCGTAGACAGAGTGCTCCTTGGCAAGGGCATCCATCTGCTCGGGGGTGAGACCGGTGTAGGCGAACATGCCGATCTGGTTGGTGATGTGCGACCAGTCGTGGGCGGAGCCGAGCTTCTCCAAGTTACTCTTGAGGAGAGCGCGCATCGTGATGATGCGGTCGGCCATTCCCTTGACCTCGCTGAGCCACTGGTCGTAGAGGGCAGGGGTGTTGAGGATCTCGGCGGCGATGCGGGCACCGTGGATGGGAGGGTTAGAGTACATGGGGCGGACGAGGATCTTGATCTGGGAGTCGACACGCTTCTGTTCTTCGGGACTCTCGCAAACGATGGAGAAGGCGCCTACACGCTCACCGTAGAGACCCTAGGAGGGGGGGGGGGGGGGGAATGTTAGAAAAGGGACAAGCAGAGACTAGGCAGGAGCAGCAGAACATACCATGTTCTTGGCGAACGACTGGGCGAGGCAGACGTTGTGGCCCTGCTCGACAAAGTGTCGGAGAGCAAATGCGTCGGTGTCAATATTGCCCGAGGCGAAGCCCTGGTAGGCCATATCGAAGAAAGCAAAGTGGCCCTTGGCCTTGGCAGCTGCGCTGATCTCCTTCCACTGCTCGGGGGTGGGGTCAACACCGGTGGGGTTGTGGGCGCAGGCGTGGAAGAGGAAGATGCTGCCGTTGGGGGCGGCGTTGACATCGGCAAGAAGACCCTCAAAGTCAAGGCCGATGGTGTCCTTGTTGTAGTAGCGGTACTTCTCGACCTTGAGGCCGGCATCGCTGAAGACGGCACCGTGGTTGGCCCAAGAGGGTGTGGGGATGTAGATGGTCTTCTCACCCGGATAGTGGCGTGCGAGGAAGGCGGCGGCGATGCGGAGAGCACCGGTACCCGAGATGGACTGGGTGATGGCAAGGCGATCGAGTGCTGAGCTGCCCTTGCCGTAGGCGAGAACGGCAGCGGCCTTTGTGAATTCGGGAACACCGGTGATGCCGGCATACTCCTTGTTGAGACGGGCCGCAATCACCTTCTCTTCGGCTGCACGAACCGACGGGAGGACGTATGGCTTGCCGGCGTCATCGCGGTAGGCTCCAACACCTATTCAAAACAAGGGACCTGTAAGTCGGGGAAAATTCGGAGTCGCCGGGATCGGGCGCAAGTGGTTATCATACCAAGGTTGATCTTTTTCTCGAACTTGTCGGCCTTGAAGGCTTCAGTGATACCTATAGTTGAGAAAGCACATGTCAGCCTTGTCACGTCCGATGCCGGGGGTTTGTTATGGTGTTCCTACCAAGAATCGCCTAAATTGTTTACGGCCAAAAATGGCAACATGTCAGAAAGCAAGCACCAAAAAGGGAATGAAATCTGTAATCTGTCGAAACAAAAGTGTCTGCTAGATAACTTACGTCCTGTTAAACAAGTTAGAGAGATTTCCAAGTCAATTGAGAAAGGGAATTGGAGAAGCATACAGGAGGACCCTGGGGAACCTTGGACCAGGTCGAGGCGGCCCGGAGAGCTACGAACCTGGCGCCAGCTGTGCGGCGCACCGCCAACTGGCGCAGTGCTACTCTTGTGACTGCAGACATGTTGAAGTAGGATGTGTCTGAGGGGAGGGAATGGCAAAGGATGGATGAGGGTTGGGGCAGTTAAGACAGTTGAAGTATCACGAAAAGATACCACGACATACGATGATACGATGAAGGGAAAATACGGAGAGGAAAGATAGAAAAATGGTGTGACTCGTATTAAGGTACGGGGTAACGGAGAGTAGGCTAGAAAAAAAAAAAAAAAAAAAACTAGCCACACTTCACAATAAGCAATCCATTAGCAAGAGAAATCACTCGTGTGGGTCGACGATCCATTGGACGTTTGCGGGGGAAAAACTGGAAATTGGAGATTTATCGGAGAGCTTAGCTAAAGTACATTGTTTTGCATGGCTATACACCGCTATTTTCAAGTATTCTTATGCCTGTGCTTTGATACTTCACTTATCAGATGCCGCCAACGAGGCTTTTCCTGGCCGTAATCGGCGCCTTCCCCTTTCGAGGCTACCGAATTAGTACTCCGTACTCCGTAAATTCAATGGGGGGAATGCGCGGATAAAATGTTTTAGTGTACTCCGTCTTCTGGAGAAGGGGGCTCCCCCACAGCTTCAGCCACAGGTGAGAAACCCCCCACTCTGGCAGTTCACATGAAGAGGGAAGAAGAGATCAGGGGGTGATGGGAGTACGGAGTGAGGAGAGTACATACTTGTACTCGTAATAATTGCATTTACTCATAGATTCGAGTACAAGTAGGGCAGAGATATCGAGTTTGTGCATTTCTTGTTGGTCGATGCTTCGATGCTCGTCTTGTTCAACTCGATTTTGTTTTCCTCGAGAAGTGACTGCGGAGATATCTCGGATCGGATCCTTCGGCGAGTTGAGTCCTTGGCTTTTGTTGACCTTCTTGCTTGGTTTCAGTAACTGTCTACAGCCTATCGTCAATTGAAGGCTGGATTCGTCGTCGAACCTCTTCCCTCGGGCTGACTATTTGGGTGCCCTATATGAAGTTTGCACTTGAATAAGTCGGTAGAAAACCGGCCTGCGATTGAGTGATTTTTGACAGACAGGTGAAAAGCTGTGCATGGTGGGACTAGGAAAATTATGGTCCGTGATTGAACTGTTCAAATGGCAGACATGTCAAAACGATCGGAAATGGACATGTTTCTACTCCGTAAAGAGACTTCGAAACATACCAGCGTAAGGTTGATTCTGTAAAAAGCTTGGTTCATGTGCATGTTCAAATCCGGAGCATCGACTCGTCGAGTTGGCCAGCTATTGGACAGACTTTTTTGGGTAAAGTAACTGAAAAGGGGATGGCCCACTGCTCTCGTCGACTCCGTAATCGTGTTAGCCCCCGTGCCCTTCGACTCGCGAGGGCCCTTCCTAGTCTTTCTCCTTTCCCCCTCCGCTTTATCGAGTCCGATGTCTAATCCATCGAGGACCTTGCCGAATACACCACGTGAATTATCGCCTGGAATCTGATGGGGAAACCAGACTGTAGTACGGGTAGTTTTCTGGACAATCAGGGGTAGATGAGCAGAGGTCGAGACTGCTTACTTGTACGAGTTTCCAGGCCGAGGGCAACTGATTCAGGACGGCAATAGTCTTGTTTATTATTAGTCCATTTGGCTATCATCCATGTGGCAACGAGGGTCGTTTGGTGGTCGAGACTGGCTCCCAAATGACGCCATGATAGGCTCGATTTTGGGGAATGCAGCAACCTAGGGGATTAGGCGATGGATCACAAAGTCTGTCATTGAAAGGGTTTGCGAGGTGTGGTGCAGACATTGGTGAAAAGTCTGGCTGGGAACGTCTTCCGCTGTGTGACCCAATGTACTCCGTACAGAGTAATGAATTGCATAATACTCCGTATTTCACCGTTAACTTGCAAGTTATGAAGTGGATCAGCAGTGCCCGATCGATATCGCAGATATGCGAGAAGCATCTGTGCACAAGCTTCGTTCTCTTGCTCCTCGGGAGTGCGTTTATTTCTAGTATAGTTTCGTAATTATGGCCGGTACATACTCTGTATTACAGTACCGTGTCTGCCAATTCCGTCTTAACGGGCTCTTCCTCCTTCTCTGTACTGCTATTCTTTTTTCTGGTCATGAAACACCAGCACCAAGTAAGGGAGTCCAGCAGAACGAAGAGATCCAGACCCCATCCGCGATATTTTACTTATTGCTTAGGCCAGGCCAGCCATGAACCCCGACTCCACTCGAAGATCCCGGAATCACTTGTCAGCACCCATCCGTAGGTCGGAGGTTATTGGGGGAGAAGCACGGGAGTTATTAATTAGTACCATAAATCCCCGACTTGATACCTGGAAAAGCTCGAGTTAATACTCCGTGCTCCGTACATGGTGTTGAAGTAGGGTAAAATACCCAAACTAGTTTACACTCCTCTGTACGGAGTAATACATAGTTTGTCATCATCATCACCGTGACATTGGAACCAACAATTGCTACTGCCACACCACACTCCACCCTTCGGTCCCAGACATCTAATAGTCTACAGGGGCAAAGGGGAAGCAGACCAATCGTTTAATCCTTTCTGGCCCAGGCCCGCATAGGGGATGGCTCGCCCACTGGGCAAACCCCAATATTACTCCGTATTAGTACTAAATGACTAGTTTCTCGTAAAGTGCTCAGGGGTGCCTGGTGCTAATTGTTTTAGCTCCCAGCGGCCACCAATGGCCACCAATGGCTCCCTTTCAACCAGAAACGCGGGAGGGGCCTGGGCTTGCCATGCCATTGATCATAGCCAACCCACATTGTCGGGAGAGGATCCATGGGAAGAAAAGTTCACAAGCAGGCTCTCTAAGAATTTGCACTCATCGGCAAGACATGTCTCAGCTGTCAGGCCAGCACTTGCAATGTTGCCCCAGACGAGAGACATCCTCTTCCCTGTTAGAGATGAGAGCTGTTTTGCTTGGGTTGCATACGGAGTAGTTTTGTATTGTTTCTTTTGCCCCCCACCCATTTGCTTTTTGGGGGCTGATCAGAATGAATCGTCCGAAGCAGACGCACGCAGATCACTAGACAAGTTCGCTTTGACTCCGTCATGAACACATTACTCCGTAGGTCCTAGACAGACATGAGTTCAGGACTAGGGTACACGTACTTGTACGAACGGAGTAAACTAGCTTGCTCATAAATGCCCCGTAAACTACTCCGTACATGTGCAGTGCTGGTTTGCAACGGGACTCTACCCTACCAGTTTGATTTGAGAGGCTGCTATCTGAATAAATTGGCAGGATGACAAGCCTGGTTGGTCACATTGGAAGTCTCGTCACAAACAACCAACTCGTGCTTCCTACTCCACAGTGGAGTGTGATGCGACATGGGTAGGGAGGGGAGGGTTCCGTTCCAAGTTCTTGAATGTGCACAACTAATACTCCGTGCTCCGTAGTTTAAATACGGAGCACACCCTAGGAACAATACCGACAAACCTTGCGCTGGTGCATGGCGACCAGCAGAGTTCGCATGAAGCAAACCACAGTACGGAGTAAACTAGTTATATAGTCAATGGAATATCTTGGCCCACCTTTGATAAGGACAGAGAAAACCATGATCAACGATGGAGGAGTGGTGCTTCGTCCAGACATTTAAACTACACGTACGGAGTAGTTTGCATGCAACCCTTTTGTCAAAGCGGTCCTTGGATGCAACCCCACCTGCAACGACAAATCATACAGAGTATGTACTCTGTATGTTGGGCCTGTTCAGCCCACTGCCAAATCTCACTCTTTGGATCTGTGCTCCCCGGGCTGTGACCCGTAAGTCTGTCTGTCTGCATCTTTAGTTTACGTGCTTAAAGACAGAGGGCTACGAGGTTCCTTCAAACCTTGCAGGCCGTTAGGTACAACCTACTCCGTGCACAGTATCCAGTATCCGTACAAAGGTGGGTAGTGCACCGAGGCTTTATGCACGTTCACACCGAGTTGTGCACTGGATAAAATGGTACACAAAACCCAGCCACCCTGGCTGTAACGATGGCTCTCTGTACTCCATATTTCAGTATGAGAATACCAAAGAAAGGCATCAGGAGTATTAATGCCATTCTTTCTTTGCTGGCTTTTGTCTGCCCTTTTGCAGAGAAGCCCCCCCTCCAGCTGATTGGTGAGGTGTGCCCCTTATACCCCCTGTCGCTCACAGGGAAAAAAGGAAAAAGCCCAACACCCCCCCTGTCTGCATATGTATTATTGGCCCCTAGTCAAGGAGCAGAAAAGAGAAGGAGAGAAAAAAAAGGAAAGAAAAAAAAGGAAAGAACTTCAAGGAGAGCAAGGAAAACCTCAATTCTTACGCAACACTCCCTTCCTCTCTTCCTGCAAAACCGTTTCCTTTTCCTCCTCCCTAGCCTGGTCTCGATCACCATCTTTTCGCCACATCCATCTCTCATTAATACATACCCCTGTGGATAGAGCAACAGAGAAGACAGCCACCCTTACCAACTAGCGTGGCCTACTCCATACCGCGATCCTCAATGTGCCTCTGGAACATACAGACCCTTGGGTGTCTCTGCTAAGGATCTATGTGCCTCCAGGCCGACGTCCCATTGTTTCTGTGTGAAACTTTGCTGGACTGTGGCGCGCGCCTGGCCGACATCATCCATCATAGCTGCTCCTGTCTTCCAAATGGCCCAGTGCCTTGAACTTAACTAGGTTGTTACCTCGCAGCTTTTGGCTTTCATCTTCCTGCACGACTATAAACCTTCCTCGACCGGTTCGCTCATCCAACCTCCTCTTCTAAACTTCCACCTACTTCAAGCTGGAAGAGGACACAAAATACTCCGTACTCTTTTCATCAATTCGCCCGTTGAACAAACAAGGATCACCCTCGCACTATTCGGCCTAACTCGAACGCAACAACGGCGAACCGCCCCAAGGACAGGATACCCCTTCATCGCATCGTCACTCGAAACCGACCTAATTCTCTCCTCCTGCAGCCTGCCATTTATTTCCTCCTGGGTTTGCAGATTCATTAATTTACCTTGAATCTGCTCCTTGGTTTTTTTTTTTTTTGACACTTTGCGAGCTCATTGCAACTCTCTGCTCAGCTTGAGAGTGCAGACACGGGCTCATGTCAAATTGCGGTGCCGTATTCCTTTTGGCGCGGTGCGACACTTGACACAGTGAATAACTGCATTTTCTTTAACAAGTCCTTGTCTTCCGAGAACCAATCGCGTTTTCTATCCTCTTCGCAACGCGACCACGACTGTCGCCTTCCATTCGATCAGCTATCGTATATCAGTCAGAGACTGCTGCATACCCTACCTTTTTTCTTTTCCTAGTTGCCCGGAATCTTAAAACTTCTGGTTCGTCAATGTGACCCATCCCTCGAAACCAGGTCTCATCACCCACCCGTGTAATAACACGGCTATTAAACCCTTCCCTGAACCAAAACATTGTACCTGACCCCATTTCACTTTCTGCGCATCCCATTGCACACACCCTATCTTCGCCATCCATTGCGTACATTTCCAGATTTAGCATTCTAACCGCAAGAGCAGGCTTCCTAGCTCTCGATTTTGCACCCGAACAACTGCAAACGACAGATTGTCTCTAAGCGATCTTGTCACGTAGATAATCGACACCCCAACTACCAACTCTTGTTTATTACCGGATACGAAAACTACGGCCGACCCGTACGAGAAAAATATCGGCTCCAAGATTGGTTTAATTTGGACCGACAACCTGGATCGCAGGTGCAATCGTCTCATCTCCCCCAAAGCTTGGCTTAAGCGAATACTACACGGGCTTTGAGCCCGACCAACGATATTAGCCAGTCTCGATTACACAGCGAAACGTGCGACAATGGATATCATGTCGCAAACCTCTCGCGACACTTCGCGCCCCCCGGCCCCCTCTCGTGCATTATCGCGAGCTTCCACTAGCACAACGAGTTCTCGTATGACACCGCAAAGTGCAAATACATCGACTTCACATCTTGCGACCTCACCCCGGGTAACACCGGCTGTCCCCGCGCATAGATACAATGCCGCGCAAACAGCGTCGACGAGCTCTCGGCAAAGTCGGGTCGGACGCGAAGGAACTGCCATGTCCAGTTATCTACAGGACAAATTGCAGCGGGAAAGGCGCGCCGAGGGTGAAAGATCTCGGACCATGACGCCTGACCTGCCGAACTCGGCAGATTCGCGCTGTGTTCAGAGCTCGCCAGTGCGCGGCTCGGATGTACATCGCCCGAGGTCAAGTTCCGGTGCTGATGGGCAAAAGAAGAAGAAAGGCATGGGCGTCAAAGAGATGGAACAGGTATGACCCTCGCCTCTACAGATCCCAAGCGACTCTAGAACTAACCGAGGTCTTGCCCCTATAAAGACAGTGTCGACACTCCACAAACAGAATTTCGATCTCAAGCTAGAACTATACCATCGCCGCGAGAAGCAAACAGCCCTAGAGGAGCGCTTAGAGGCTTTGGAGGCGGAGAAAGCACATACCGAGGAGATAAACGACAGACTACTCGAAGAGCTAGAGAAACGCGATAAGGCTGTAGAGGAAGCTGTTGGTATGATTGTACTGCTCGAAGCCCAGGTCGAGACCTTACTCAAGGAGCGCGAGATGGTTCGGCAAGTCGAGATGTCTAGCAATGGTGGAGGATTCTACCACGGCTCTCCCCCTGAACCGAGCCAGTTGGCTGATATGAGGCTGTCTATGGCGACCCCGAGACCATTGGGCACCAATGCTGAAGGACAAGACAAACGCGCTTTCACCCTGAATCGAATGCCCAGCTTCCTATCCGAAAAGAGCGAAAACACCGAAAACTTGCGCAATGTGTATTTAGGCACCCGTATCGGGAGCATCATGAGCCTCTCTAGGCCAGTCGATCCGAATCAGGCCGAAAGTGTGGATGGTGTCCATTCTTCCGGGATGATGAGCCCGAGCTTGAGTGTTCTTAGCGAGAGCTCGTTTTTGAGCGTGTACGGTCGCGACGTCTCGGGGGATTGGTCGCCCACGCCTCTGGATGAAATACCCACTCTCGACGGCTTTTCTGCTCGCTCCTCATTGCCAGGCAGGCGAAATAGCTCAGCAATCCCCGAAGGTGGAAGCCTTTCACGCGATCGACATGTTACGCCTACCCAAACTCGTCGCTCCAACTCGATCACACAGGGAACTGCGCCCCGCCAATTCCAATCCATTACTGATATACTTGGACATGGGTCGCCTCTTCAGCGACTTGAAAGAACATTTTCCATGCGCACAGACAACTCACGACCCTCGCAGCCGGAGATGGAGGCAGAAGTACCGCGTCCCACTTCATCGAGGCTGGCAAGCACTCTGTCGCAAAAGAAAACGAAAGAGGAAAAACGAGAGGCCTTGCGTAAGGTGCTCACAGATACCAACTCAACCCGTCTTTTCCATGAACAGAATCTCCCTCCGACTCCCGACACGATATCTACTTCAACCCTTCGGCGTTATCAGAACTCTAACGATACCCTTGCTCTCCAGCAACAACAACAACAGCAGCAGCAGAAGGAACAGCAACAACAAATCCACTCGATGGCCAATCAGAGGAGCTTCCTGGCGCTTTCAGAGGGCACATCCTCGTCGTCACCCAATCTTGGGTCTGGTCCTTTTGCCGGTGCGGAGGAAGATCTACCTCTAACCCAAACGCCTTCTGTCTCGGCTTTCCACAGCCGCCGTGATGCCTACGAGGGTGGAGTCTATCTGGACAACCGGACACAGATGCCGCCACGCCCACGATCGGCCGGTGAAACAACAACATCGCGCCACCGTGGAAACGGCTGGGATTCGGATAGTGATGACGATTCGGATGGGCACTCGCTAGCCTCCAGTCTCGATATTTGGATGAGAGAAGGTTGGCGTCCAAACCGCCGTGCTCCTGGTGGTCGTGTTTCGCCAGATCTTTTTGGTTTCCCGAGCCGATCCGGTGTGGGCATGTGGGCTACAGATGCCATGTTCGGACCAGGGTCTTCTCTTGGTGGCGCTGGGTCCATCCGAGAAACTCGGCAAACAGCACCAAGTGCTCCTCCTCCACCTAACCGACGGTCGAGCCTTCACGCACAGACGGGCGCATCGTCGGCATCGGCATCGGCATCTCTGGCCTCTTCAGATGCAAAGGATAGATCGAGTCGCCAATCGCCTGTCCGTGGAAATCAGCAAGAACTAGTTTCGCGGCCTGCCTCGCAGGCTACGTCAGACACAAGACAATCTGGCCGGACCCGTGCTAGTCATTACCCTCCGCTCTCTAGCCAGCAACAGCAGCCTCAAACCAATCCTCCACGTTCTCGTGGTCTCAATCTGTTCCGTCGTTCTCTGGGAGGTACCTCGGGCACTGTAGCCACCGCCGCCACGGAGTCTGCATCGTCAGGTGCTCCCCTGGAATCAACGTTTGTTCCTGCAGCTGCTGCTGCGTCGTCTGGGGCCGCATCCACTACGCTAGGGTCAAAGACTGGACAGATGGGCATTCCCTCTTGGATCCACCGAACCAGTGCCATGGACGATGATAGGACAAGCGCCACCCCGCCTCCCATTTTGCGCAATCGTGTTTTGAGTTGTGGCGATGTGCCCGATACAACTCCCCGAACTCCCATGGATGTAGCAACACCAAAAACACCTACCACGCCGTTGACGGCGATACCGACCAATGGCCAAGGATTGGCTGGGCCAACGACACCAGTGACTCCCACCGCAAATTCCAATGGGGGCGCACCCTTGGGCAGGCGAAAGTGGCTTCCGGCATTTGGCAGGAGTAGCAACTTGCGGAACCGGGCCAACTGAAGGGTGGCCCGGAACGAGGCATTGGAAGGGGCAGTGTGAGAGCCCGCCAGGGAAACCATTTCATCCTGCGTATCTTGGGCGAGATAGATTCGCTTCTACTATTTTAATCCACTTTTTAGCTCTTCGAAATGACTGGACTACTTTCCTACCTTTTCTTTTTCTTTGTAGCCTTTATTTCTCTCTATCATGCCTCATCGGCACCAGAATACGGACGGCACCTGGGCAGAAACAAATATCTGGATGATTTGCTAGTTGGCTTTTTTACTTTATTTTTCTTGGGGGCACTGGGAGCGGATTAGAAAAGGATAACTATTGGGCAGGCACAATAAATTGTATTGTATTCAAGTTGCCTTGAAATTTTGAAGGTGAGAGTGACAATGTCGCTCGAAAGAGACCTTGTAAGTTGACACGAGACAGTCAAGGTCGTCATCTGGCAGCAGTTGGCCGATCCAGATAGCTTTGAGTGTACGTAGTACTGCGTACTCCGTACAGTGAGTGCAATATACGGAGTATCACAATCTAAATTGCATGCATCCCGAGCGGCTGGCCACGCGGTATTCTGCCGGATGGGCATTTCTTTTCCTCTTTCGCCCCATTAATCAATTATTTGCCGAGATAAAAAGTGCACACGTATGCTTTAGAGTATTTCCATTCCGTCGCAACTATTTTGTGTTGTGCTATGGTCTCGTAAAAGCTTCGTGGCCCAACGAAGAAGCAAGCAGTACAAGTACAACCTAGGCTTTTCCTTCCCACTAGCGACTCACGGGGATCTATTCACACCAGGTCATGGGCTATTATCTTTTCACGGTACTGTCCTTGTCGTAAGGGGTTTCTTGCCGACTTGGTCAGATGTCTCTCTCGATTCGACGCCGAGCATCTGCAGTCTGGGCTCTCGAGTTGCAATGGAGGGCCGAGGGCAGCCTGATACGAGCCCTAGCAGGGCAGATGTGCTGACCGAATTCACGATGGCCAGAAGGAAAGGTGTTTTGTCATCGAGATCGGCTTGGCGATGCATGGCGGCTGCTGTTCCCGAAGAGGACCTTTCGCGCCCGGTGCTTTTCTGTCTGGGTTCTCGAAGGCGAGCAGCTGGTGGAGAGATGGACACTATAGATTGTTTGGATGTCGACGACGCTGATGATGCGGAGACGGCCGAGTTAAAGGCTCATTTGGAGGTTGCAAAGCTCTGCATGGAAATTTGTGCTCGCTGCTTGCCCTCTTTCGATTTCAATTTACCGATCAATCAATCGGCGTCTCGGACCTATGAAGTCCTTCAAAGCCCTGATACCGAAGCTCATCGAAGCTCAGCGCTCGCCGTGTACGCTTGGGAATCTCGGGGCAAACTCTTTCGACTTTCAGGCAACATTTTTCTTGAAAACAGTACCTCGGTCGAGGCATTCCACGATATGGTGTTGCGCGCATCGTGCAATTGCCTTGAATACCTTGTTCTTCTATTCGAGTCGGCCGATGCTTGTAAATTGAGCGTCAATATGGGTGGCCGTGCAAGGTTGAAGACTCTAGTTCGCGCTGGGGACTTGGAAGAATCATTGGAACGGCCCGTTGTTCTTTTGACCGAGTTTTCGCAAGGGGTCGAGGCCAAAGATTTGCGCTTTGTCGAGCGGGAGAAATGGTACTTGGACACCGCTTTCTCCGACATTGGGCAGAGCCTAAGAAGCCTATCCGGGCTAGAGTGCTCGCATCACAAGGCCGAGGACCTTGCGAATGCAAAGGATGTTCTCCGAAATCTAGCCAATTGGATGGACACTGTTGCGGAATATCCCTTCCAAGGAGATTCTTATTTGCCCAATCCGGAGGGAGAAACACGACTTCTGGACCATCAGCAGAAGTACGAATCGGAAGAACCTTGGACACGGCCTAGAAATATCTCCGCAGGACGTTGGAATCTTGCCTGTGCCGTCAAGGGATGTCCACAATCACGCGATGTCATGAGAAGTTTCTGGACTGCCGAGATCAGCCACTTGAACTCTTACTCTGTTTCCTCATCTTCGTTCTCGGCGATTGCCCCCGAAATGCATAGCTCACTTTGTGAAATTGCTCTCCTAGCATCATTTTTCCAACCACACATTCCAGCCCTCCGTCGGCTCACAGGAAGTTCTCTCAGTCGCTTCAATGTTTCCCAGCGGCTTAGGGGATACAACCTATCCTTAGCCGACCTTTGGACCAAGGCGAAACCATCAATTCTCCGCCACGGTTATAAAGATGCATTGATATGTTTAGGGTTCGGTGTTCTAACTCATCATCTTCGGTCGATCTTCTGTCCTTGGCTGGGAAGGCACACGCACACCGACCCAATAGCCGATTTCAAAATGGCAATCGGCAGTCCGACCGTGCACCTCGAAGACAACCTGTCCATATCCCGGTCAAGCCTTCTGTTCATGGCTGCGCAGAAATGCATCGTGGATCTTGCCGGTATCGGATTCACCCAACTCACGACAAGAGACTCTCCAGCCTCCATCCCCTCTGCCATTGGTCCAGAATCCAGAAAACTCGCAGACATAGGACGAATTCTCTACTTTGCATGGACATTCGCAAACCTCGAATACATGTTCACGAGAACGGCATACACAGCTTCTCTTCTCCTTGCATGCTACAACACCGCAACTGGCTCCACAGCAGACCGAGTGGCAGCCATGCGCACTTTACGATTGCACTGGATAAAGTTTCCGCTGCTTTTGTGGCGGACCTACTATTATGTCTCGTATGCGGTTTTGCATACATTTTATGGCGCCCTGAACCATGCGGGTAGGGGCAACGTAACTCTCTTGGGTTTCCTCCTGGGTCTAGGCTGGACTGTGGCCCACGTCGTTCGGTTTTCGAATCGATTGTACATGGCGTTACAACTTGTGGGAATATTTGTCATGATCGCTTTGTGGAGCATTGGGGTTTTGGTCCTGACGTTGGAATTTATGGACGAGGCTTGACTTCGTTTCTTGAACGTAAAGGAAAACAGTCTTCTTATCATGGATATTTATTATACAGATGATACAAGTCGTCCCCCAAATACACAACACACATCAATCCCTTTTGTAACAGTCAACCAGGACTAAAAGTCTATGCTTTGCTCCGGGCTTCCGACAGTGTAGAGTCAGCAAGGACATCAGCCTCAACATCCTCCGCCTCGGCAAATTCCAATCCTTCCACCTCCATCTCTCCCTCGCCACTATCAAACGTCTCTTTCGCAAGCAGCGCCCTAGCAGCCAAAATCTCCCGACTCCGAAGACTCAAAGGCCCAGGCGTCATGTAATCAGTAGCAAGCACCAGAAGCTCCCGCGCCCTCCGTTCGTCCTCCTCAGCGACGCTCCCAGCCACGCCAAGACGCTCCCTCTCGGCGGCGAAGCGCGCCTGCATAGAAGGCGTCTGCATAACGAGCCAACGGAGTTTCCACCCCGCCGGACCCAAGTCCTTGATGCGCTGGCTCTTGGATTTGACCAGGTACTCGTCGAGCGAGCCCTCGCGCTGCATGCTGCGGAGCACGCGGGCCGTGACGCGCACGCGCACGTAGGCCGAGAGCGAGGGCGACCATAGCCGGCGGGAGAAGACGTTTGGGTGCCATGTGCGGCGGGAGCGGTTTCCGTAGCGTTCGGCGACCGTGTTGCCGAAGCGGATGCGGGTTTGGGCGTAGAGTCCCTTGTTGGACTGGTGGTAGTAGGGTCGGGGTCCGTGGGGGTAAGGGGGGGGGAAGGTCTCGGGGAGGGAGGTTACGCGGAGGGTTTTCGTCTGGAGGGCCGAGGAGGTTGAGAATAGGTTGGTCTGGGTTTGGGGTTTGACCATGGGCGTTAACCGCCTGAGAGCTTTTGTTGAGAGCATGATGGGTTCGGTTTCGGTTCGCCCACCCCGACCGGTATGTTCAGATTATCACGTTGGTTCAGCTCCCTGGCCAGATAGGGGAGGGCAAAAATGAAGGCCTGTCGTGAGGTGGTTTGAGAAGCTGTTTGGCCTTCGCGTGTTGCTTTTACGGAGTGTACTTTTTTTTTTTCCTATCTCGAAGGCATCAAAAAGGTTCTGTTAGGATTGAGGCGTCTGATTGGTCCATAATCTATTCACGTGATACCTCGAGTGGCGTTGAGTGGCTTGTGGGTTGTGGCTTGCGGCCCGTCTCTTGAGAATCGCCATCACTGTTTGATTAGTACTCCGTACGGAGTACTTGTCACGAAATGACAATTTGACAATCCATGCCAAGCATCTACAAGTATATCACCACACTACCAAGTCATTTTTTTAAAAAAAAAAACAAAAATATGAATTCCAATCAGGGCGCCTGTACGGAGTATGTAGTCTAACTTTTCAAAATCCGAATCAGAAAATAAATCATAGAATCCCGCAAGATCCAAACCGAGAAAACCGAATCCATGGTATCTAGCCAAGAGCACCCTTCATTCTACTAACGCCTCGCTATTTCAAACACCAAACAGGGTAGAAGATGGAAAGAGAAGAAAATGACAAAAGAAAATGTGATAAGAAGAAAAGAAAGAAACAAGACTGCCGGCTCCATTCGTTACAAGAGTTTGTTCAATGCCGGTTGTGCTCGTGATATGCGTCCTAGCATGTGCGAAGCCCTTCGAAGCATATTTGGTTTGTAAAAATTCTCGTCTGGCATCAATGGGCTGACTTCTGCCGCTGTCTTTAATTCTGAGGTCGTGCTCGGGGGTGACCAAGATGCGTGCGACAGCAACTCCGCTGCCGCCTTCACTTCGCGGCCCTTTTCCCCGAAAGTCAAAACACTACATGACCGCCGGAATGCCACCTTGTTGCTCATGCTTGTTGTTGTCGTGAGTCTGCGAATGCCTCGTGTTACAGATGCCCTAGCATTGAGCCGGGCGCCTTTGTCGTTCTTCACTGACATCTTTCGAGCAACCATATCGAACTGCTTGGACATACTTGGGTTCTCCACGATCTCCTCCATCGAAAAAGTAATGTCCTCTAGGCTACTGTCTCCCAGGACTGAAAACTCCTTCTTGAGAGCCATCGGAAGTAGCTCTGCAACCATGGAAGCAGGCAGAAGACAGCCCCAAAGGTCGTAGATGGCTGCCGAACGAACATGCGGCTCTGGCACACCTAGAATGCGTGGATCGAGGATCTGTGCCCACGTGAATTCGATAGCTTGGTGGATGGCCAACTGGTGATCCTGGGGGAGGCTGCTACCTTGGCGTGTTGCCTCCGGGTCAAAGTCAACCTGGGGTAGTGGAATTTGCTGTAGCATTCCAGCCATATGGCCCGATCCAAGAACAAATGGCTCCATAATACCATTGGACGTAAGGGTTTGGATCGTTGAGCACAACATGCGTAAAGCAGCGCTAGCAAAGCTCAGGGGCACGCGACGCTCGCTAAAGCGTAGTTTGATGGAAACAGATCCATCAACGCCCTGTTCTGACCGCACGAGAATATCGGTAGGTCCTTGAAGGTCCGTGGCAAATTCACCAACTTCGCACAATACCGAACCCATGGCGAACTGTCTAGCTCCTCCCAGAGCGTAGTCGGTGTGACTAGTATGATGCACCACGGTGCTGTATTGCGTCCAGTATGGCCATGGCGTACACTTCTCCACCAGTTCAATAAGGCTGAGGTTCTCGTACGGTATTCCTGCTACACGTTGCAAATGGACATTTCGCAAAAGTGAAAATGCGGTTGACGGTGTGTCAGGAAATCGAATGCGGACAGGAATAACGTTTGCTACGGGTCCGAGGACACCAGCAGCCCCATTTCCGCTCTTAAAGCGTAGATGACGACCATCCACAACTTCACCAAAGACAACATCCGGATTATTTGCGAGTGTGGCCAGAACTACGCCCCACGCAGTCTTAAGAACCGTTCCAAATGAGATTCCAAACTCGGTAAGCTCGGGGACCCGAAGCTCCTCTGTCAATGTTGATAACGTGAGACTCGGCACGGCCGGTTTCACTTGCGAGACAACCTGCGTGACCGAGGACCCTTGAAGAAGTGAAGTCCAGTACTCAACAGCTCCCTTGTTGATTGCAGATCGCATCTGCCTCGTTACCTCGATATAGGACGGTCGTCGTGGGAGCGGTGCTCCACCATACAATTTCTTGAGGTCGTGTAAGAGTATGGGCAGTGAGTGCTCGTCGAACTGCGCTGTCGAAAGTCGCACGACCAGGGTAGACTGCTTCCCACCATCGAGGAAGAAAAACTTAGTCGCTGGAGTCGCTAGTGACGGTAATCCGATAGCTTGGTCCTTTCGAATTGTCTTTTCAGTTAATGAAGCGAGGCGCCAACCAGGGCAAGACTGGCGACTCATCGGAGGGCTGAAGGAGCCCACCTCAACCTGAAATACATTCCTCTCATGTACAACAAACCCGGTTCGCAGAATTGGATGCACATCAGCCAGGGCAGTGCATGCTGCCTGAAGCTTTCTATAAACAACAGTGCCCGAAAAATTGATGATGATGTAGCTACATCCAATTTCTGGTGTGCGCAAAGCACGTTCCAACCCCTGGATCTGGGGTCCAGTTGCTTCCGCCACTTTTCCAAGGGATGAAGGATCCAAGCCCAGCAATGGAGCTAAAACTAATTCCACAAGCTCAGACTTGACGGAAGGACCCTCTTCCAGTCCGCAGATAGGTGCTGGGTCGAACCATTCTTCCGACAGTGTAATATTCTGGCAAATATCTGTGAGAGAAGCATTGCGCAGAATATCTGCCAATGTAACAATGAGTCCCTCACGGCGACAATCCACAACGAGTTTCGTAACCAGGTGGCGGTCACCGCCGAGTCTGAGAAAGCTGTGCGTTCCTGTAATCGAAGCCTCTTCAATCGCTAGCAAGGACGCCCAGATTGTACGCATGCGCTCTTCGACCTGTGTAAGAGGTAGCGGCTTGACGCTCATTGTCGAGAGCTCCATGGGGTTGGGAACGCTTGACAGCTCCAACAGCTCGGTTTCGGTGAGGGCTGCCGCCATGCGCTGCAATTTAACTCGATTGATCTTCAGTGATGAAGTAATCGGGAGCCTCCTTATGGGAATGAAAACTGGTGGTACTTTATACGAGGCGAGTAATCCATGAAGATAGACTTCGGCCAGCTGTTTGGCAATGAAAGCACGCTCCTTCATTGTTCCAGAGAGGTCTAGGAAACCCTCCGGCCCTTCAAATAACTTGGGGCCCAGTTCAATAAACGCAGCAAGAACTTGACGCGAAGAGTCCTTGGGTGTCACCGATTCAACAGCCACCTCAATCGATTGTCCAAGGCATCGACGTAAGTGTTGTTCAACCTCCGATGTGGGGATCACTCTCCCATCAACAGAAGTCTCATCGCGACTGTGTGTGATGAACTCCATTGTGCCGTCTTCCAAATAGCGCACCTTGTGGCCCGTTTTAAAGAATCGTGTCCTGGCCTGGCCTCCCCTTTCCTCTGTGAGTCGTTGGGCCTGCATCGTGCTTTCCGGGGTATGTCCGTGCACTAGGCGGTAGGCAAGTGTTGGGCTCTCAATAACCAACTCGCCCACAGATCCAATGGGCATCAATCGGCGATGGTCTTCTGGGTTCACAATCCAAAACTTTCCAATGAACGGAGGTGCGATACGGGTAAGGAGATTTGGGCTCGTGACTTCCAGGGCCGAGATGCCGAGAGGGGAGATTTCCGGGGTCCCGTAGCAGAGAAGAACGGTCCTTTGAGACGTCCAACGGGCACATGTATCTCGGTCTAGGTGGCGTGTGCGGAAACATACTACCGATAGCGATGGCATATCGGAGGGTGAATAGCGGCGGGCAAGAACTGGGGTTAGATAAGACCAATTCGCATTCATTCGGCGTACGGCACTCGCTAGGTCCTTCTTCTTTTCGGCAGGGGAAGGCACACAGACACACCCTCCATGCACGAGAGTTGCGAGTGTTTCGACGAGTGCTGTATCAGTTGAGAAGGAGGAGAGCTGCAGTACCCGACTTTCAGAATCCAGTTTCAGAGGCATCCCCTGGGCCAAGAAGGCTAATTCTAGGGATTGGTAGGTAAAGAAGGCTCCGCGAAGGCTCTTGGTCCGGCTTGAAGACGATGCGAATAAAAGGCAGGCCGCGGACCCTGAACTTGGAGGGACGAAGTTTCGCTGATGTGGTTGGGGACCTGCCAGGAAAAGAGCCTCCTCTACAACAACAACCTCCCTCTCCGTCACCAGATCCGCTCGAGTGCTCGGAAGCCTCGTATCAGTGCATAAAATAATCCGGCTCTCCAGGTGTTTGATAATAGCCGCGGAGAAGGACAGATCGTATTCATCAATTGGCACAATACAACCTCCAGCCCAGAGGACGGAAAGCATAGCAACAACGGACCATCGAGTTTTGCCTAGAATAATTGGCACGGGAAGTCCAGGTGTGATACCCATCTCAACGAGTTGTTGCGACAGGCGCAAGGCCAAACGTTTCACTTGCGAAAACGAGAACGAACCATCCCATGCACAAACAGCAGCGGACTCTGGTCGCTCTAAGGCATGTCGGGCAACCAATGAATATAGTGAACCGTCGGGAGCACGTGGCGTAGATGGTTTCTCTAAAGGAAGTTGAGCAAAGTCGCGGTCCGAGAAAAGGTCTACTCCCCCAACTAATCCATTTGGAGACCCGGTTATGGCATGAATTGCTCGCGCGAAGGTGTTTACAACATTCTGTGCCTCGATGATAGAAAGAATCCTATGACATAGTGTAGCCTCGAGTTTTCCATCCCGCATGACAGCCATGAGTGAAAGATCACTTTCCAAGGTGTTGTACACCATTAAGCAACTGAGGTCAAGCTGTAAGCCTGGGCGCATGTCTTCGGGCTTCTGAACACTAAGATTGTCTTCCACAGTGAGGCAACTGTTGAACAGCGAGAGTCCCCTGAGACCGATGGTATGTTCAATTTCAGCCACGGAAATGGTCTGGTGTGACTCATAGAGTGAGATCTGTTCCTCTAAAACTTCTAGTGCCGAAACCAAGGTCCGGTGAGGTCCAAGGTCCAAGGCACACACAACAGTGTTCTCGAATGCACCAACAACGCTCCTGATTCCCGCCATGGCCGAGGACCCTTGCCGTCCAGACATTCGATAACCAAAGCAGACATTGTTCGATCCTGTGAAAGCTCGAAGAACCAACGCCCAGGCAAGCCTCAGTACTGCTTCCACTTTAATATGCCGTGTGCGGCAAAATTCCCGGACTTCGTCAAGCTTGACGACAAGTTTCTCGTGGGTTATTTGAGCCGCGCCGCTCCTTGGTTTGGATAGTTGAGGGAAAATACAGGGGCGGACATCTTGTAGCTGAATAGTCCAGAAGTTGGTACTGCAGCTTTGTCGTGCAGCATGGAGTCGTTGTAGGTATTTTGGATACGAGAAGCTTTTTGGTGATGGAGCGAGGCGGCCCGCCTCATAAAATTGCCTCAAATCGGCAATGATGAGCCTTAGACTGGTGTGATCGCAGATTGATTGGCTGATCTCGATTTTGACAAATGCAGAGGACGGCGTCTTGCATACAGAAAGCCTGTGGCGGGGTTGAGCAGCATGTGTCTGCAAAGCCGGCAACGTGTTGAGGGCGAGTACGGCGTCATTATCCGCTTCAGCATCAATGAAGAGCATTTCTGGAGAGCATCTGCGCAAAACGATTTGATCGAATAGGCCGTCTTCAGACACGCTCTCAATAAACACTGTTCGGAGGGATGGGTGCATTGAAACAACATGTTGCCAGGCATTGCAGATCCTTGAAAGGTCCAAAACGGCTGGCTTCTCAGGTGATAATGAGATGAGCTCGAAAACGGAATGGATGTGCCCACTATCGGGAGTTTGTGTTTGGCCAATGATCACAGATTCTTGGCTGGGAGTAGCAGGCCAAACACTCTCGATATACTTTGTACTGGCCAGGTTCAAGGCCCTGAGCCGGTCGCCGTTCAGCTTGGCGAGGCCCTCATATGTTGCGTTAACTAGAGGTAGATCGGCCAATGTGAACTCCTGCGGACGGTATCGCAGCCGGCCAATAGCTTCGAGCAAAAGGTGCTCGAAGTTTGTGATCCATGCTGATATTCGGCTCTGGTAAGCAGAGCGAGAGTTGTAAGTAAAATTAACTTTTATGCTTCCGCTGTAGACAAGGGTGGAAACTTCAAAGAGAGCAAGCCGTCCCGCAGCCTTCCCAATGTCGGATGTTTGGGTATTTAGACTCCAACCTGGAACTGGAATTACCTCGAGAATCCCGCTTTCGGTTTCCATGTGCTGCAGCGATCCCCCATAGCTGAACATGATCTCCAGAGGCCAGTAAGGAGGTCGAGCTCCAAAACCATCACTATTTGGATTGAAAAACTGGGCGGCAAACTGCGCCCACCCATGACGGGGTATTGATCGTCGCACGTCCTTGGTACGGCGGAGGACATCTATGAAATCGTCACCTAGCTCAGTTCCAGTGCGTACAGGGCATATAGACGTGAACCAGCCCACGGTTTCAGAAATGTTAATGTCGAGACTCCACGGCTCACGTCCGTGCTCCTGGTTCCAAACGGTTGGGGATGAGCGCTCAGGGAAGGTCTGGGAGTATGACAAGAGGAGAGCGGCGATAAAGATGTCGGTTGTTTCTGTGCGAAAAGCGCCGTTGCACGCGGTTTGCAGGATCGTGGTCAGCTCGGGGCTCAACGAAAAATGTCGCTCGGCAGCATATCCAAACTTGTTCTGGATGGGGTCGATGGCCCAGAACTCAAAATCTTCAGGGGTGATTTCAAAGGGGAGAGGGACTGTGTGCTCCAAGCTGGAAATTTGACCGAATTGCAAGTCTGTCCATTGCTGAAACGACAAGGCTCGCTCAGAGTACAAGCACCCGCTACACATCAGCTCTGATAAATCGTGAGTGATGACGCGCCACGAGACTAGGTCGACGACGAGGCGGTGGGCTACAAGGTAAATCATTCGCTTGTTGTCGACGGTGTTTATAAGGTTGGCCGAAAACACGGGTCCATTTTCAATATTTATGAGGCATTGAGCATGACTTATTACCCGCGAAATGTCTTTCTCGCTCACCACTGTCGTCTGGGAAAAGTGATACGATCCGGGAATTTCGTGCAGAACACTTTGAACCCATTCACCGGACCTGAAGCGGAAACGAGAGCGAAGCATCGAATGATGCCCAACAATAGCTTCCACAGCAGCATGAACTTCGTCAGCGGCTATATCGGCGTTGAGTCGAAAGAACATGCTCTGGTTAAAGCGATAATCATAGCCATGCGCAAGGCGGTCTTCATAAAGTCCTCCCATGGGGGTCTGGAAGTAGAGTTGCTGAATGGGCGCGAGTCTGAAGCAGCTGTCAGCTTCTTCAGCCCAGGGGCGGGTTGGCACGCCTTTCCACGAGGCCAGGAAAGCTAGATGGGAGATGGAATTGCTCTGCATGATATCCTCGGCAGTCAAGTAGATAGACTCGGCTCGACAGAGAGAAACCAATCGAAGGGCCGAGATATGATCGCCACCGAGGGAAGAAAATGAAATGTCCACGCTGAGCCTCTCGGTTGGCAGGTTGAGAACGCGGCCAATGAGGCGCCGTACGGTGTGCTCTGTATCTGTAGACGGCTCCTGGACCACTTGGTGCGACTCCAAGCTCATTATTTGTTGAAATGTCTCCTCCGATATACCCTGAGCCCAGTTGAGTAGTTGAGGTCGACAGGCCTCACCATCATGTGAGATGGGCATGTGTTCGAGGACAACCCATAATGAAGGGATGACGGTGATTTGGGTTGAGTTTTCGAGAAGACGTCGCAAGGCAGCCACGGGGCCACCAACAAACGGATGTTGTGATTGGGAAATCATTCGTACGCTCTCGTTTGAGGGTGTAAGCTCGTTCGAACTAGTACCTTCCAGAGTGATGAAGGCGATCACTTTCTCTTCGAGGGGCCCTGTTCGGGGTAAGACCAAGACTGCGTGTGGTACTTGCGAAGTAGACATGAGGAGTTTTTCGGTCTCGACGAACTCAGGCGCCGGTCCAGTAGACTGCTTGTCGCTTGAGGAGCGTGATAGCGAGCTACACGAGTCGGATACATGGCTACCCGCTCTTTGGTGGGGGCTGAAGGTTGGCGACACTGGTGTGCTTCCATTGCCGCTGGAATGAGACTGGGGACTGGTTAGAAAACCATGGGGCCGAAAGCAAGTCTGAAGTTCGGCAATCGTTCTACACCGCCGCACGTCTTCTGTTTGGAGAATCGTGCCTTGTGCGGCGCACGAATCGACTAGGGCGGCAGCGGCATCGTCCTCTCCGCCCAGTTCGCTGAACGAGTCGAAGAGCTGCATTTGTCTTCGTGGCACGGGGAGAACGTTGGATATGACTGAAATGGGACGTTCAGGAATGGGTTCCTGGGAGACCGCAGCACCGCTGGTATCAATCGGAGGTAGCTTGGGTCTCGACAAGACTCCGGGGCCAAAGGATGTGGCCTTTTGTTCCATGGTGCTTTAGAACAGCATGGGAAATGGAGAAACGAAAAGGAAAAAAAAAAGACCGAACAGAAACCTAGGAAATAAAAGAAGAAATCGTTTCGATAATCTAGAGGACTTGGGATGAAATGGAGAAAGGTTGAGCGAGGTCGGGGGTGTTTGAAGAAGATGGTGAAGTATTGCTTTTCGAGTGTGTAAGTCGGGGTTCCACCATGTAAGGGAAGGCGGCGATTAGGGGCCTGTCAGCACTTTCCCCTTTGAGGATTTGAAGCTGCTGCAAGGGCACCCTAGTTGTGGAGTAGTTAGTGGGCGAAGAAGAGCAAAAGGGTTGTGAAATTACAGGAGACCGATTACGGCTACGAATCAAGAAGATGGTGAAGAAAGGAGCAGATCTCAGAGACGAAGGGGGGGGGGGGCCTGGGAGTACAGCCTCTGTATATGAGAGAAGAGACATGGCGCGATCACTGTCACCAAGCTGCAGAAGAGAGGTGCGAGAACTTTCCAAATTATCGGGGTGGTTGCATCCATGCCTCGCACAACAGGCCGTTGGTCTGTCTATCCATTCAATTTGGGGGCGGGAAATAATAATAGGAGGTTCTGTAAGATTCATGGCGCTCGCTCACAGTGGGCCTGATGTCAGAAACGCTGGTATGGTATGATAGCTCCCGAAGGGCTGTGCCTAATTAACGTGGTTGGTTAGGGGGGAGGGGGTGAGAATTTTCCCGTGTACAGGGCTGGCGAAGGGGTATGGATAACTGACATGCTATCCTTGCCTTTTTCTAGGACTTATTAGCATTACTCCTACGATTTAAGATGCATATGCTTCGTATGCTCGACTATCAGGCGAGCATTTTTTTTCAATACATTACTCGCTTTTGATTTGGAATCATTGGCGTCCCCGCCAGCTACCGCTTTCATTGAAAAAGGCAATCTATTTATCCGATCTGCAAATAGGGGCGAAAGTTGGGTGGGTAATCCTCTCCAGGAAATCGAAGAACCGGAAGAAAAAACCAGAAAAGATCACATCCACAACGTTGGCCTGGCCCATCGCAGTGACTGGTGGGCGTAGGCGCGCAGCCGCCGTCCATGGTTTGGCCTGGCCAGTTCATTGCCCGTAGACAGCCGCACAGGTCTTCATTCATGTTCATGGCTGGCATGGCTGGACAACACGCGTCCCAAGATCTTCTAGTCCCCTTCTAGTGTTTCTGGGAGTAAGTAATTTACCTCGTCGTTCTTCATTTATTGCCAACCTTCTCCGTGACGACCGAAGCAAATTTCGACTTTTAAGCGAGAGTAAGGATCCAGTCCTCGAGATCCTTTTTCCCAACTGTTGAATCACACAAATATGGTCTGCTCCATAATAATACTAGCCGTCAGTCTCCCCATTCACAATGGCAGGCACAAATGTAACCTTGGAGGCGCCGTCCCAAATCCTAAATCTTTTCATAGAAACAAACTGGGGAGCTCAGTGCCTTAAAAGGAGGCGCAGCAGTTAAACAGCCCCCTAGAACCCCTGAAAGTTGACGTCCCACACGCTAAATTTGGCCACCTAAAAGTGGAAATTGCTCCTAACGAACCAATGAGTGGTGATACTTTATTTGGGTCTTAAAATCCGTTTCCAGTTGTTAAGCTTAAACAATTACAATAGCGCCTGGCTTCGATTGTGTTGTTTCTTTTCGTCGTACTCCGCAATAAGCTATTGTTGCTATTAATACGGAGTAAGATGGATCGTCTCTGGGGATATTGGGATACCGGGACTAGCGAGTTTTTTCCCCCCTTTCCTGTTTTCCAATTATTCATATCATACTGATCATTAGAAGCAAAATGTGGTTTAAGTCTCAATATGCACTCTCTGGTCTCCGTATGTGCGCGGTCTGTTTTGTGGCTGGCCTGGCCAGGTGGTTGGCCAGCTGAAGCGTGCTTCTGCAGACCAACTGCATTCACCTGACACCCTGTCTGTCGGGCTGGCGGTTAGAACAGGATATTAACCCCTTCGTTCTGCTTCAAAAATATGGACTATTGTCAAGCTCTTGATAAATGATAGCCAATCGACTGGGACCGAGGGGGGGGCGCTGAATGAACATGTTCGTTCTCCAGTGGCAGCCAGCCATTGACAAATAGATAGTTTTCTGCCTGCTATCTACTAACACGCGGACATACATCTACGTGAACTGCGAATATACCGAAAAAGCCATGATTTTCTAGAGTGCCTTTTATGTGTTATGGCATGAAGCAAGCGTAGACGGCATATTGTGCATCTAATAGTTGTGTGCTCACGTTAAGATGCTAAGGTGGTGAGCACAGACTCTAGTTCCCGCCACTCGGCTGAACCAACAGGTGTCAGCCAGGTGTCAACCAAGCGCCCGCCACCTGTCAAGTGCGGGGTTGAAAGAGATAATACCTTTCAACCCTAACCCTTTTGGGGAGCATTTAATACATACGGAGTACGGAGTAGACCAAGCCTGCTTCAATCATCAATAGATGATGCCTGCTTGAAGAGATACTCGTTAGAGTTTTTTGCTCTCTAGGATTCGAATTGGACCTTCATTCATTCCGTCAGCCTCTCAACCAGCCATCCGCGCCTCCAAATACGGAGTACCTGAGATAAAGAATCAACCCGTCCAAACCACCTATTTATCCGCCCAACCTGTCGATCCAGCACGGCAACAAGATCCCGGAACCCTTCCAGTTCGGACCAGGCCAAACAGAAAAAGGCCAGTTAGTATGAAAAGTGAAGAAAAAAAAGTAAAAAAAAAGGCTTATATAAGAGTCGTGGTTTTAGCCATATCTGTTTGGCGTTCATGCATTCGTCGAGCCTGAAACTTTCATGTTTTGGGACGACTGGTAATAGATTCCCCACCTTCCCCTCCCCTCATCTCACCCAAGACTGAAATCAAATCGGGATTATTTCTTTCCTTTCCATTCCGCAAACCCAAATCTTTGCCCTCTTTCCTTAGTGCATGTAATATTTGATCTTGCAGATTTCACTCAAAACCGCCATTAAAGCAGACCTTGACCCCCCGGCAAGAAAACGAAAAGACAGGGCTGGCCAAGCCACTTGCGCTCGGCAGATGCTACCAAAAGGATACATCAACGACGATATTACTTCGAGTGGAAGTAGCTAGACGAATAATACCTGCTAGCTCACGCCACTACCAACTAAAAAAAAATCAAAGCTTTTTTATGAGGTTGGCTTCTTAAAGTCGAATAAATTGACCAAGTAATATCAAGTCGCGATTCATTACTATATCGAAGTGCAAAAAGAATGGCCGCAGAACCCGCCTCTCGAAACGGCATGTCCAAAGCCGTCCCAGCCTTTTACCAGCGACTCTTCTACGCCACCACGATCTCGGCCATCCAGACCGCGCAACACGCACAAAACTGGTTCCGTAGTTGGCAGGAGTACTTCAAGCCCATCACCAACAGCGCCAATATCGTCAAGACGTACGATGTGAGGCCCGCCCTTCCCGTGCGGTGAGTAGACCTCCTCCCTTTGTTCTAGCTACATGGAAACGTGTGATGACTAACTGTAAACCGAGAGAAAAAAAGAGTCTTCTTTCCCTCTCAATATGACCAATCTTCTCCGCAAACCCTTCCAACTTACTTCTCTATCCACGGCGGCGGCTTCTGCATAGGCCGCCCGGAGGACGATGACCTCTGGAACCGCGCCTTCGCCGACCTCCACAACGTCCTCGTCGTAGCTCTAAACTACACAAAAGCCCCCTGGGCCCCTTATCCCGCAGCAATCCACGATCTCGAAGCCCTGTACCTCGCCGCCGGCGCAGACGAGTCCCTCCCCATCGACAAGTCCCGCATCGCAGTAGGCGGCTTCAGCGCCGGAGGAAACCTCTCTCTCGCCCTCTGCCAATTGCCCTCAGTGCGAAACCACGCAACCATGAAACCGAAAGCCGTGACGCCAATCTATCCGCCCACAGACCTTTCAATCCGCGGCTCCCTGAAACGAGACTCGCGCCAGTACAAAGTCGGCCAATTACCAGGAATCCGCGGCCAAAATTCAGATTGGATCCTCCCACTCTCCGACCTCTTCGACTGGTCCTACATCCCCTACGGCGCCTCCCTCGAAGACCCCCTCATATCCCCCGTCTTCGCAGATCGCGCCAACCTCCCCGACCACATCTTTGTCATCGCCGCCGAACTCGACTCCCTCTCGCACGAAGCCCACGTGTTTGCTTGGAAAATGGCCGGTAGGGAGGGCATGCCCGAGCCGCGGACCGGCAGACCGGAGCCGAGCGCGAGACCGCGGGAGTTGGATCTCGAGGACCCTCGCTTTGCGTGGGAGGATAGAGAGAAGGGTGTGCGGTGGCTGCTGGTTCCGGATGTTCTTCATGCTTTTGATCTACATGAGGTTACGATTAGCTTCTGTGACGAGGAGACGAATCGGGATGCTGAGGCAAAGGCCGTCAAGTACATGCGCATTCTGGGTGATTGGTTAATGAGAAGGGCTTGGAGCTAGATTGTATAGTCATGCGTTGTTTTTGTAGGTTGATTTTACACCGTAATTGATTTCTTAAATTTGCAACCCTGTCTCCGATTGATGCATATGATTGCATGCTTCCCAGTAGCGCATCTCCTGGAGAACAGGAGATAGTTCTTGACAATGAGCATGCTTGTTAGCCTTGACGTGCCATGGTAGGTAGACCGAGCCCACTCTCATCAACCTCAAATTACCCCTCTTCAAGTCAAAGCACAATTAAAATATCTAACATCATTCCATACTATCCTTATACTACACATGACTACTACCTGGGTAAACCGTATCCACCCGAGGCAGCGCGTTGACATACTCCGTACATATAATACATTGATCCATGTCCATGCTCAGATGCAAAGGGGTCAAAGGGGAAAAAAAAGAAGAAAAAAAAAAAAGGAAAAAAGCAAAAGCAAAACAACAAGAAACACACAAAAAGCGACGCCAAGGGGATATATGCCTAAGCCAAGAAGGAAGCAGTAGGAGGTATCAAGACGTAAGGAAGAGAAAATTTGTAACCGTATCCCGTCGACTATCGTCACACCACCACCTCTTCATCGTCAGGGTCCTCGAGGCTGGTCCTTCTCTTAGCCTCGACGGCGCGGCTAACACGTAGCCCCTCCTCGTTGAGAACCTTTTCTTCAGCACCTGGTGACTGAGGACCGCTCTCTCCAGCAGCTTCGCCTCCCTTTTCTGCTTCTCTAGCGCCGGCCGAGGCAGCGCCGAAGCCTTGTCCCGTGAAGGGCCAAAGACTACCAAATCCCGTTTTCGAGGACTGTGGAGGGTGTACAGGGAGCGGCTTCAGAATGATGTTGCTCGAGGCCGATTTTGGTGGAGATTCAGCCTCAGGCATGGCGAAGTCCCCAAATTCTTCGTCATCGTCGTCCTCATCTATTTCATCATCCGAGTCCATGTCCTCGGGGCGACCCCGCATGACGACACCACGCCACCAACTTCCCCGTCCTGCCATTCCGGCCGCGTCTTCGTCGTTGTCATAATCATCGCCGCCGTCGCTATCTACTGCATCCGCATCGTCATCAAACGGATTTCGCATGCCACTCCTGTCGAGACTGGGTATGGTGCTAAACTGTGTCGAGGCGCCTGGCTCTCCACTACTGGCACCCTCGCCGCTCGTAGAAGACTCTGAAGCGGCCGCCGCGGCGTTATTCTTGTGCATCGCTAGGCGAGCGGCAAGCTGAAGTCGTGCACGCGAAGGCGGAATGTTGAGTGGAGGCGGTGGCGGTGGCGGCGGCGGAATCGAAGGAGGGTTAAGAGAGTTACTGCTGTTCAGAGGGTCTGTATATGCTCGGAACTGTGACATGCATTAGATTGAACGCCTGGAGAAATTGACTTCCCGTCAGTTTGTGACACTTTCTTACCTCGCTCGCTACGTCATCATCATCCTCGGCGTCGTCCTCGTCCTCGTCACTAGAGCTACCGAAGCCCGACACGAGAGTTCCGGAGCTAATGGCAAATGGCCCAATACCATTGTTATTGCCGTCGTGAAGATCGATGTTGCCATTGAGGCCGGCATCGGCTAGGGCGCTCGAGCCGAGCTGGCCTCCCAAGCTAAGGGACGGGCCAAGCGACGAAAGGCCAACGCTATGACCCATTCCAGCGCGGTTGGCGAGGGCAACTTCTGGTCGCACACCACCTAGAACGCCGTTGTCACGCTCACGTGTCTCAGCTAGGGGACCTTCGACATAATTGATCCACTCCTCGCTCATCACTCTATCCAGCACCGTATCGGATAGGAGTTCGGGAGGGTGACGCTCGGTAAACTTGACAACCTCTTCGGCAATCAGTGTGAGGTGACCCATGTATCCCATTCGAGTTTTTGACTTGGCCTGCGACTCATCACTCTCAGCCTGGCCGCGGATGATGGCCGCTGTCACGTCGGCCGATTCGAATAGCGACACGGCAAGAGTGGGATTATAGCCCCGGTCCATGGGCCCATTGAAGACCTGTTGAACGATATCATACACGACATTGTGCAGGAAGTTGTTCCAGGAGTACTTGAAAAAGAACGACTGTAAATGGAGGTTAGAGAAAACCGTGATTTGAACTACATGCCAATCGCGTTTTTGGGCGGTGGGGAGGGTAGTTGGCTGGGGGCCAGTCACTTACTAGTATGATTGGCACGACCCGGTATTCGACAAGCTGCATCTTAAGATAGTCGCCAACCACGGGGGCGATGGCTGAAGGGCTGCCATCAACCTCGATATTTGAGGTGCTGTTGTTGACAACAATAGAATCATCGCCAAACTGAGGTCGCGTTTCTGAGGAGTCGCCTTCCCTGGTGTCCTTCGTTGGACCAGGTGCTTCGTTTTGTTTCAAGGTTTCTGCACCCCCAATCGACTTGGAAGTTTCCATTGATTGAATAACGTCTGCAACAGTGGGGGAGGCCTCAGGTGTTTCCGATTCCACTACAGTAGCTGGAGTTGGGTTGGTTGATGCTGGCGAGGTAAGCGACAGAATTCGATCCTGAGAATGTCTTGCGGTCGGAGACATGATCTCAGCTGGCTTCGAAGAGTCAGTCGCATCAGCCTCAGAAAGAGCTGGCGTGTACACGACGGAAGAATCGGACCCCTCGTCTTCCAATGGCTCGTCGGTAAAAGGGGTGGGTGTAGACATGCCCGCTTTGGAGGCTTCAGTGTCTTCGGCTGGCTTGGACTTGTCATTTGCCGTCGAAACATCTGTATTCGCCACCACGGGAGCAACCTCTTCAGCCTTTTCGTTAGCGCTGGATCCCTCTTCCGATGCTGTAGCTGCAGCGTCCGGCATAGTTTCTGGACGGATTTTCTTGGGCGACAACGGAGCAACAACAAGATCGGGCTCTGTAAAGGTCTGTTCAACAACTTTGATCTCACGCATGCTGAGACGAGGTGAGCTCAGCGGCTCGTCAACAAACTCCTCGTCTTTGTCGACAAAGGGCTTTGAGGTAGGGAGTTCGTCCTCAGTACGGACGAACTCATGCGACGTATCCTCACTCATCTCCTGACTGGGTTCAACCTCTTCGAACCCATCGTCATCAGCATTGGTGACCTCGAGTCGCTTACCCTCCTCTGGTGAGTCCAGGGACATACGTAAGCTCAAATCCTCAGCAGCTTGGGGACCCTCTTCGGCGAGGGGGAAGAGCCGGCCTTCGGTCCGCAGCCGCTGTCGCTCGTTGTCGCGTGCAGCGATCAGCTCCTCGGCATCGACCTCATTCAGAAGCGCCATGTTACTGCAGTGCAGCAACTCGGCCATAAGCTCGCACGTCTTGAAACGGTCAAACCCAAGGGGCTCGATTTTGCCGCCGAAAGTGGATGCCATGCCCTTCTTTTGCGGGGGCGCATTCATGATGAGCTCCATGAAGTCGGGTACATGTTCGGCGAAGAGGCGGAGAAGGGTGCCGAGGTAGATGGGGTCACGACTCGAAGGTGCTGAGCCCGCCTCGGCGCCGACGTCCGGATCATAGTCCGAATTGTTCTTTCTGATCACTTCAATTACAATGCCAACACCGACAGTCAACGGATTGCCACCAGTGAGCATATACCGTATCAGCTGCTCTACGCAGGGCCGTGAGACGAGCTGACGCGTGAGCTCGTTGGGGCCGATACATTGCTGCTCATTCTGGGAGGCGTTGGCGGAGATGGTGATGATGGCTTTGAGGAAGTCACCGGCGGCAGTCTGCACGATCCAGTTGTTTTCGGGCGAGAGGCACGACAGCAACGTGGGGATTACGTCTTGCGAATAGAGCCATTCGACAGTGCCCTGACCCCCATCCACGCGGTCAAGAGCAATAATCTTGAGCAGGAGGTCCATGATCATGGGACTGTCGACATGGCGAAGCATGTCGGAAACGGCATCAGGAATGGACTTGAGGAGACTGAGCATCTCGGACGTCTTCCTGTCGAAAAGGGCCTCGTTGACCTTGGTGAAATAGCTGGCCTGCAGAGGGTCTAGAGGCGACGGGCGCTTCAGGAACTGCCAGAAACTGACGAGGAGATGCCTGCTCTCCATTAAAGATTCATAGATTGGCCACGTATCCGACGCCAAGACCTCGGCGGCGACAAAGGCGTAGCGGTTGCGACGCTTCTCAACCTCCTCCTCATCATTATCGCTGCTATTCGTGAACTGGGACGAGGCGCGAGGTCGGGAGAAAGGCAGCACCAGACCTTTCCCCTTTTCGGAACTTGGCTCATGGTCCTCTTCAGGTTCGATGTCTGCCACTGCAACGACAGGTTCGAGTTTGGGGGCAGTCACGTATTCGAGAAGCTTCTTGAGAGTCGTCTCCTCGCGGAGGTATTCGACCAATTTGGCATTTTGCTGCTTCAGCTCTTGGAGGAGGTCGGCATCTTCGAGAAGTTCTTCTAGGGTAAATTCGGGTTTCTCTAGGATGGTATCGATAGTAGATATGCTGGCGTAGCCGCCAAACCGCCAAAACATGGCGAAGGGAGTTGGCGGGCGCCTATGCCACGGCCCCGACGGAGCT
Source organism: Graphium sp. VPRI43844 (assembly GCA_019925285.1). Lineage (NCBI taxonomy): Eukaryota > Fungi > Ascomycota > Sordariomycetes > Microascales > Graphiaceae > Graphium > Graphium sp. VPRI43844. The sequence continues at coordinate 237,424 of JADHKT010000005.1, forward strand.
GGACAGGCGGCGAGTGCGGTGGTAGTGGTGAGAGTAGGTACGGAGGCGAATGGAGCGACTTGGTATTTTGGTGTGCCCCAAGCATGCGTAAGCCCCGGTAAATGTTGTATTTCGAAGAAGAGGGAGAGAACTATCAGGTATTGGAAAAGGAGTCGACAAAGAAGGACGAGAAACAAAAATGTCTATAGAATTCGACAAAAGGGGTGATGAATCGATAGCGTTAATCGAGAGGCATTAGGATTGAGGCTGATCGTGTGGAAGGGCGAACAGGCGCGAGCTTCGTGGTAATGGTGGTCAAGATGTATCTATCGTCGAGATTTCACGGTATAGGTTACGAGGAAAGCAAATCGATGGCTCGGCTCCAGCGATGTGCAGAGGAGCTGGAAAATGATGGAAATCTAAAAGAGCAACATGGAGTGGGCGGAAATGCCAAAAAAACAGTCAGCTAAAGGCGGCTGAGGAATCGACGCCTAAAATGGAGCCTTCGTCGTGGTTCACTATCCCCCTCAATCATGTCTCGGTGGCTTCATATCGAGTTCCACGGCGAAAGAACAGGGACAGCAAGGAGACCTGCAGATGATCTCGTTTTCCTGACCGAGCTGTGCCCTTTACCGCACCAGCACAGTCCAGAGGGGGGATGGGATAGGACGTTGGGCGAAGACTCACAAGATAGAATTTGAAGAGTTGGCGCGATACGGAGGACTCAAAGGGGGATGGCGCACTCCAATCCGTTTTATGCAAATGGGAACAGAAAAAAGGCTGTTAAAAAAAACCAAAATGTGAGATGTGAAGGACAATTGGAAGAAAAATATGTGGACAGAAATTGAGAGGGTAATGATGCGTCAAGGTTGCGGACTTCGCATGGGGGGGGGTTTCTGGGCCCTCGACCTTTTGTTGGGTACAGAAGAGAAAAGCTAATAGAAAGTGAACATCGAGGAGCAGCAGAGCGGCGCGCCGTTTGCTAGGGTAACTGGAGAAGGGGGATTGGGGGAAACATTAATCAAAATTGTTAGGCTGGCTGGCTAGCTGGCCAATTTTTTTTATTTTTTTTTTCGCTTGGAAGGGTTAAGGAACCTGGTTTCGAGGGATGCGGTACCGGGTACTTGTCAGATTCCCATAACTCTCACTCCGACGACAGCAGGAATTGTTAGGAGCTGGTCCCAATTTGGCATGTTTTTCTCACTGAAAAGTTGGCCATTGCCCGCCAAATGGCCAACCAAATGGTGGGGTTGATTCTCCGAGGTTTGTCCATGCATTCCAGGACGGGCCCAGGACGCTGTACCCTGTACTTCTCAGCTTGGGCCAGCCCAGGGCTTAAGATTGCTGGAAGCGATGGTGGAACCAACCTGCTGATGGAGCCAGTCACAGGCTGAAAGCCACTGACCTCACAGGGCACCGCTAGTACTCCGTACGCTGATCTGTGATCAGGTTTGTTCGCCCTAGAGATACTTTGTAGCTTGGTAATCATCCACAGCAACATGCATTGGAGATTTTCATTGAGGATTTTCCTTTTTTTAAGGTTACCTTGTACACCAAAACCGATTCTTCAAAATTATTAACTTGGGGAGAAAGATAATTCAGATTGTGTGTGCGTGAGTTTTTATGCCCTGCACGTACTCCGTAGTATTTTTTCCCATTATCTTTGGGCAAGGTTGACGATATCGGATAACCCCATGTCCCCAATGTCCTTCCTTCATATGGCGTATTCGGGACCCCCACTCTTGTGGGTCGCCATGTGTCACGAGATAGGACGTTTGACACGTTGTGATGGGAAAGTATTCGGTGCGTGGGCGATCGCGGCTTGTCCCTCTTCAAACATTCACTTGAAACAAAGCCTCTGCCGGTGATGGCATATGTCTACAAGTTCTCGGAATCAGACATTCATCGTAGTTGTCCCATGCTTCTAAGTCCCGAAGAGGCAGTCCTAGTTGGCGAATGTCTGATCAACTGAGCGATAACCACTACAAGTACTTCGTATGTCCTGCCCAAGGCCAGGTCGAGGATACGATCATCTTCATGTCCTCTTTAAGTGCCCAAAGCCTAAACTACATGACGGGTACTCTGTATTAGTACTAGTCGCATTTGTTCAACCTGCACCAGAAAAGCTAGGCGCCTCCAGCCCAGTAATATCGGGAACTCCATACGAGAGCCCAAAAAGATTTGAGGGAAGATGCTATCAATATACGTACTACTTTTTTTTTCTTTTTTCTTTTTTTTTTTTTGGAAATGTGAAATTTGAGACACTCCGTTGTTGATACACTTTTCTTTTTCCATCAATGTTCGTGCTGTCTTCCTTTTCTGTCAGGACCATGTTCTGGAACCCGGACTGTGCTTTGGCTCTAAGCCGATTTGGGCCGTGGATATCAATGTCAGACATATCTTGGGACACTCGAGGCTTGAGGTTTAGTAAATAAAGTATGTTCGCCATTCTTTGTTAACGAAACTTGAGCCATTCAAGAAATACGAGTACTGGCCAAAATGGTAAGATCAAGATTCAAGCTCAAAGAAAAATGCCGGGATTATCTAGCTACTACAGGGACGCAAATCTGTTATCGAGAGCATCCAAGGAGAGAAAAGAAAAAAAAAAACCCCCCCAAACTGTCATAAGGATGCAAGAAGGAGATCGGCGATAGAAGAGGAGGTTATATGAGATCAAATTCTAGAATTCAACTCTTCCACCATGCAGCATGCAAACAGAGCATCTCAAAGAAGAAACCTTAGCTGTACTATCCCTTACTCGGTAGCACCGTTGAAGGCGAGAACGTTGACACTGCCAGTACCGGGGTTCGTGACAACATTCTTTGTGCCAAGCTCAATGATCCGGTCAGTGACCTCCTTGGGACTGACAAGGTTCTCAAAAGCGCGCAAGTACAAAGCAAGGCCGGCAATATGAGGAGCCGCCATCGATGTGCCGGAGATGGTGTTAGTGGCGGTCTCGGAACCAATCCAAGCGCTCAAGACGCTGACGCCAGGAGCAAAAATATCCAGGAGACGTCCGTAGTTACTGAAGGAGGCCTTGGCGTTCTTCGAGTCTATTGCGCCGACGGTGATGGCGCTGGGAGCCGACGCGGGCGAGTAGTTGGAAGCATCAGCGTAGTTGTTGCCTGCGGCTACGACGGTGAGGACACCGGCATCGAAAGCTGCTTGGACGGCGGTGTTGAAGGCATCGGACTTGGGACCTCCGAGGGACATGCTGATGACGGACTTGCCGGCGCGGCCGGGGGTGCCTGTGATGTTGGTGACGGCCCATTCGTAACCGTCGAGGACAATCTCCGTGGTGGACTTTCAAGAATAATGCGTGTTAGTCTGCTAATTTGGACCCTTTTTTTTTTTTTTGTTCTATTCTTTTCATATGGGAAGCCTGATGGGAGAGAGTGGAAGAGGAAGGGGGGTTGAGCTAAAAGAAGGGGGGAAAAGCATACCGAACTGCTGCCAAAGACACGGACGGAGACGATGCTCGCCTTCTTTGCGATACCATACGTCTTACCAGCAATAGTACCAGCACAGTGGGTGCCGTGGCCGACGAGGTCCTCAGTGCTGCCGTCAGGATAAGCGTTGTACCCAAACGTGCCGCGGCCCTCAAACTCGACGTGGCCGGTGTTGAGACCAGTGTCAACGACGTAGGCCCATGTTCCCTCGCCAGCCGACGAGTCGTACACGTACTCGGTCGAGCCGGGCGTGCGGTGAGAGATGCTGCCGAGGCCCCAAGGAGCGCCTTCTTGGGTGATGGTCTCGTAGAGTACCCATTCCTGGACTGGCTCGATGGAAAGGACCTGAAGTTACTTGTAAGTAAAGTGATTTCTTTTTTTTCTTGCTGTTCAATCTTTCAGAGAGAAAGGAAAAGTGGAGGATGCTAACCTCGTCGCTAGCCTTGATCTTTTCAACAGTAGCGTCGTCAAACTCGCCAGAGTACCCCTTGAAGCTCTTGTTCCAAACCTTGTCAACGCCCTGGGTATCGCGGCGGGCGATGCTCTGGGCGTGCACGTCGGAAACCCAGTTCACGTGTGCCTTGACGGCGGTGTCGGCAACATCTTTCTTGAGCGTGACAATGTACTTGTCCGGGATAACACGCGAGGTGAGACCGGCGTCGGTTGGCAGGCCGAGGGCTGCTGGAAGGAGGGCGCCTAGGTAGAGGGCGAGACGAGTGAGGCCGACCATTTTGAAGTTCAGGTTGCGTATCTTTAAATCTTGGGCAAGGGTGAGAGTGGAAGAGGAGAGGGCTATGCGATGAGATTGAGCCGAGATGATTCTGGTTTGGCTTGACTAAGTTTGGAAGAGAAGAGGGCATTCGTTTCATCTTTATACTCGAGAGGACTCTCATTCCATGTCGGCTTTCATGGTCTCGGCCACGCCAATGTCCACTTACATCTCATCTCATTCTCAAGACGGATGGCATCTTCCATCTCCCCCCCCCCACCAGTTCACAACAAGTGCTAAGATCTCGAACCAAGCTTCCTCTTCAGGACACTCTCCCTTCCCTTCCCCCCACCAAGAGGATTCCAATACCTGCTTTGTCTGCTCCTCATTGCGACGGTGTAGAGTAGTAAACTTCTTACACGACCATCTGACTATCTCGAAATCAAGCCTCTTCCACCCTTTGTTGCCCTAGCCAGTACTTATGGCATACATCTAATAGCCTATGTAACATGTATGGTTCTTCACCGCCTAAGTCCCATGCGTAGTAGCAAGAGCACACGCAGCACCCACACGCACGCGCCCCTGGAATGATGACTGCTGTCAAATTGTATTCGGAAGGAGATTAAAGCAGGTAACATCGTGACGCAAGGTAGCTTGATCTTATCAGTCACATCCTGTGAGGCCTTCGTCTTTCACCCGCCTCTCGTGTAAGCTATTTCCTACCTACGTTACTGGCTATTTCGCACATCTTGTTTAAACTGACGAGATGAGCATTCTGGAAATGATCCACAAAGTCTCGAAGTGAGGAAGTGAGGAGGGAACCTTTGTGAAGATACCTAGCCATCGCGGTTTTGAATAGCATGAGCAGGTCCGAAAAGGACAACCCCACGTCCAGAAAGGTTGCTTGCATCCATTTCGCGATGATCAACTTGAATCCAATTCTGTGCACTTCGTTTCACTCTCTACTTAGACACATCCTGATAATAATAACTTGCGTGGAGAACCCCCGCTCCCCGCAACAAGTTCCCGTCGTGTTTGGCCAGGGTAAGAGGGAGGTCTTCACATTTGCAAAACCGTCTCGTTGATGTGTTGGAAGCATCGGGGATTCGCCGGGCCTATGTTTCCCAAAAGAGAAAGTAATACTCCTTCTTGAACAACTCTTCCACTGGGGACCTTTTCGAAGGCCAGGCTCGAGTGTACGTTGCACATGTATGTAGGATGTGATGAGATTTAGTGCAAGAGGGTGTGATATCTGTTTACTCCGTACAAGTCCCAGCCAAAGAACCTTGTGATGTATCCCGTGACGTTGAAGACACGAGGCTATCGTACCCTAAATTACTTGGAGTTCTATTTGCGCCCTATCCATATTTGACGGGTGCCTTTCCATATATCTGCTACTCGCTACTTCCAATTGCCGGGATAAACTTTCCTTTCGTCTACCCGGGTAGATGGGTTTGTAATTTGAAAGAATAGTCGAGTGCCGAGGTCTGGTAAGGTAACTATGGACAGATCATGCTGCACGCAAGAGGGGGGCCAGTTAATAAAGCCAGCGCCGGTAGTGCCGGTAGTACACGCGTAGGCGAGAAAGGGATGAATACCGTTACCTTCGGAGGTGGGAGCTTTGTCGTCCGACAATGCAGTTCCAGACTGCATAAGATGCTACTGAGCACTCTTTTCATCAGGCGTCTCATTTCTCATTTCTCATTTCTCGCCAATGAAGGCTTTCGTAGTATTTTTCTCATCTTCGTAGCTCTCCGCTTCGTATTGGCGATTAGTGCACAAAGGATGTTGTGACGTCCTGTATTGTTGCTTATTGATCCAACCATCACATCTCCATTTATACTTTAAAAAAGGTCCCCTGAGTAAGCCCCTGGCATCATGACGCAATTTTGGCTGGCATCAGTGCTGCAGCTTGCGTTGCATCCACTCCGTACCATTGATTGTGAATCCTTCAAAAGATATAGAGGATCGATCTTTCCCACCAATCGTATGGCTTCTAATCCTCGGGTTGCTTTCATATTTCTCTTCTTCAACGCTGTCGGGCTAACATTCAAACCAGTCAAATGCGACCACCTACGTCCTTGCGCCAGGATTAATAGTACATAAATACCTCAATACCTATATGCCGAGTTGCAGACTTGGCAAAAATGAGTATCATCAAAGTGGGCATAAGTGGCCAAGTCGTGCGTCTAGTTGCTTATCTCTGGTTGCTTTATCTCTAGTTGCTTATCGTCAGAGCCAGTGCAGTTTGTTGTTGATGGTGCGAGACTTGGACTTGGTGATGGGGTGCGGGGCAATGAAGAACTGTAGTAGCTAAAATCGCAGACCTTGAGACGCCAAAACACCCCGAGTTTCTCCAATAATGCACCCCTAAAGCTTGAATTCCTCCCTTAACTTCGTCGACTCCATAAATTTAATAACACCTGCCTCCTGTAAACCCACGAGTATTCCCAAACAAAACCCTTCATCGACCTTCCCGATCCGTAACGATCAGCACCCGACGATCTACACCACACTGTCTCTGCCCTCTTGCCACCCCTCTTATCCCCTCTTATTATCCCCTCTTATCCCCTCTTATCCCCTCTTATCCCCTCTTATCCCTCTTATCGGACTTAGTTTTCTCGTCATTCACGTCTCTTTGTTAAATCGACCCTCTTGGACCACTAAACCCGAGTATGGGAATTTTGTTCAGATTGATCAGGCTTTACCAGGGAAGAGACTTCACGGCAATTGCTTGTTAATATACAGTGGATTTGTAACAATCATGTGTTCGTTTGACTAGTAAATATCCGTCCATCGGGACATGTATATATATTGTTTAGTCTTACAACCTGTATTACTACTCCTGGTGCGGCAAATGGCCAATGCAAACGACGGCAAGGGATTCAAGATACTAGTACCCTTCAACTGCCTTCTCCATGGTCAATAGCCCCTTTTCGAACTCCCTTTTCACGGATTCACCCTTAATTTCCTCAGGATACACCCCGTCCCACCAGGCGAACCAGTCGGCTACTTCGTTGAAGTCTGCCTCCTCAAGGCTGAGCCATTCCCCTAGTCGCTCGTGCCAGGCCGGGAATACCTTTGCAACCACAATCTCAGCAACGGCGGCTGGCGAAATTATTTTGGCCCATTTGAGCACGCCCTCTAGTATTGGCAGGTATGGTGCCTGATCAGTCGGGTCAACGCGGAAGTGCCTCTCCAGATAACGCGCCATACTTGGCACGAGGTGGCCTATGAGCAGGGGACTCCATTGGTCCCCGAGAACCGCTTGCCACTGTCGGAGACCGGGGATGACACCATTCTCGAACTCCCACGTATCGATGAGTGTGCGGAATTTGCGCCGCACGTCGCCGACAAGGCCGGTCCCGCGGGGGTCAAGGTGGTAAGCTGGTACATGAGGGAGCCATGGAAAGAGCCACAAGTGTGGGTGTCGCGCGTTGCGGTGCTGTTGCGACTGTGGACCAGTGCCGTGGCTTTTGACCCGAGGGTTCCATTCCGCGACCGCCATTTCCAATCGTCGAATGATGTTTTGCATCAATTCGGCTTTCACAAACGCGGGGAGTAGATCAGCCCAGCTGTCCAGTAGTTTCATGACGGGGTCAGGGTCGTAGACATTCCACTCCCGGACAGCACGAAGCACTTTAGGGAGCCACACCTTGTACATGAGGCTTTCGTATTGTGTTGTCGAACGTTGATGTTGACGGTATACCCCTGGCTTGCCAAAGACTGCCGAATCACCCTTGTCGACTGCCTGACTTCTGGTGGAATCGCCGGAGCCAAGAAGGATAGTCTCTAATCCGGTGAGATCTGAGGCGAAGCGCGATGGATCCTCCAGCGCATCCCAATCGCTCTCTCGGATATAAGGTTCAATGGCACCGACAATCACATTTGCCACAGTCTCATTTGCTGGCCCGGCGCCAGCGGCCAATCGTAACTTGTCAACCACCGTAACCCAATCTGGAGCTTGGGGGAGCGTTTCGACGATCTGTGCAAATGATTGTAACTTCTGGAAGTCTGTGGTGAGGTCATCGAGTTCTGCTTCGCGTTCTTGGAGCTCCTTGTCGATCCATGCTTTTCTCTCAAACAAGCTGTGCCATTCTTCCGTAAACGAGGCTAGATCGAGATGCGCGCGACGTATAAGCTTTCGTGCCTCGATGAGCTCGGCTGACTCTGTTGCCGAAGCGGATGTGGGAGTGAGTAGTCCGGAGGCAGAGGAGAGAACCCTGCTACCAGGCCCAGTAAGGTCGAGAATGGGTGTAAAAGCGTCGGGGATGTGGAGGCCCGGCGCTGCTTTGCGTAGCTCGTCAGCAGTAAGAAATTTGGTCTTTTGGCGACGCGGTGTGCTCGAGTTGCTGTCGAAGCCCCCCAGCCTATCCTTCTGTAACTTCTTCTTCCTCTCCTTCTTACGTTTCGCCTCTTCCTCCTCAGAATCCTCGATCGTTTCGCCGCGCAGCTTAGCTTGTCTTTTTTCCTCTTTCTTTTCCTGTTCCGATTTCTCCTTGACGGCACCTAAACCAACGCCTTGAGGTCGCAGGTTCGCCTCGATAATGATGTTCCGTCCCTGTCCCTCTTTTCCTAGACCCTGCCCCTCCACATAGCCCATTTTAGCCATCATTTTGGCTCCGAAAGAGCTAGTATTGACTTTCCCCTTTCCTTTACTAGAAAATGCACTTGGGCGAGCCTTTGGTGCAGATGGGGTATCGTCTGGTAGGTCATCGCGCAGCACCGGCTCACGCGCCGAAGAGGGCACAAAGCCTCGGCCTAGAGGATTGCTTCCGTCGAAAACCGTCCTTTGAAACGTGGGTTTGGCCGCTTTCTGGGAGGTTTGCATCGAACTTTTATCGCCAGTCCGAGAAGTCGAACTGGGAGCGAAGCCTAGTCCTCCGGTTCGCAGGTCATCCACGTCCTCGTAATCCCCTTCCTTATCAACATCCATGTAGCCTGAGCCTTCGTTGCCGACCCCGTTCGATGCTTGATCTTCGTCATTATTCTCGTCGTTGTCGTCATTGTTCGTGTCGTCGTCTTCATCTTCGCTGTCAACTTGTTTTGCGCCAGTAGAGACAAACGCCATCCCTCGATTTCGCAGCGATTTCCCCTGCCATTTGCGCCTCGGTCCATCATCCTCACTGTCAGAAGCAAATATGCCCAGGGCTGCTTGCTCCTTCCTATTGCCGCCGCCTAATCTCCGCCGTTTTCGAGCACGGTGGTCTGCAAACTCATCGGAAGCACCAAGTCCTGGCACCTGGTATTCATCGTCAGAACTATCCGAGTCTGAGGATGAGTAAGTGTTTGCTGCTTGTTTTAAACGAGACGAGTCAAAGTGTGCTCGGTCCATCGTGGGAAATCTGGTCGTTATGATGACATGGCTTTTTGTCTTCTTCAAGTTTCTAGTCGCAAAGAGCCTCCGCGGTCAAGGCGAGTTATCGTTACGTGAGTCGTTTGGTTTGGGACTGTTGTGAAGGTAAAAAATGTCGTGGACCCAGTGAATAACCCCCCCTAATGGCATGGCAAATGGCAAATGGCACAGCCACGTGACCTCTGTAAATAAGCTGGCAACGGTTTTTTTGGGGCAACCGATCGCAGTAATGCATTCAAGACAAGAGCCCAAGGTATTCTTCAACTTATTTCTCATGCACAAGTCACTACAGAAGCTCTCATACAGAATTCTACCAGCCATGAGGCTTGCATTTGAACATTGGAACTATGGAATCGCCTTCAGACACCGAGCGCTAAATCATACAAGCGCTGAAATGGTGACTTAAGAAACAAAGATTGATTCAATCAATTCGGTGAACCAACACAACTCCGAAGATAGTCCTTGACATATTTTCGCATAGGAAGAGAAGCTGGTAATACTGGGGACACCGCGAGATAGAGCAAAGGTGACTTGTTCGCTTTGGCATGCCTGTAATATCCGAACCAAACCGACAAATGCAATGCAATGAAACCCAGAACACCAAGCACCCATAAATGAGGATTGAAAAAGTTAAAATTGAAGAAGTATGGTGATAGCAACACCGTGGTCGACACATAACTTTGGACGCGCGTGTTGTCAATGATTCCATCACCAATCACCTAGCTCGGTACATTTCGGGTTGATCGTTTGTAATGGCCATCCATGGGCTAAGCAGATGTGAGTGTCGAGAAGATGGTATAAAGAGGGTATATAGAGGAGGCTGAATAACATTCGTGGCAGGCCAGTTCACTTGGCTGAAAGGGCACAGGCCCAAAAAAGAGGTAGGAGAATGAATAAACATTAATTGCTGGGGGAGGGGGTGAGTAAAGGATAGGGCGCGAATTGGTAGGCTCGCCAATAACACGGCGCGTCATCGAAAGAGTTTCGGGACTTGCAAAAGATCCTTCTTGGAGATCGAGGGCCGAGGTCGCCTCTTCTAAAATGGCGTCTTCCCGCCGTTGACGCGGATTGGGATTTGGCCTGGGACAGACCCTAAAGTAGTCGTCGAATTCATTGTGTTGCTATCTGGGAACGAGAGTGTACTGCTTATGCTGCTAATACCACTGTTTGCTCCACTGTTCGTACTTATCGAGTTGCTGGTCATTGTACCGCTCCGCGACATAGACAGACCCCCGTACGAGATGAGGGCATCGGCTCGTTCAAACACGTTACCGGAAAATGCCGTGTTGAAAGAGGCTGACTGGGGTGTGGAGGGGACTGTTGCCTGAACGGCTGGTCCAAGTGCAGCGCTCTGAGGGGTCATGGGCAGTTGCATGGATGGCACGTCTTGCACTGCCGACATGGGACTCAGTACGGCCATACCCGGCCGCTGAGGGATTACATAATTCCACGGAGAGTGGCGGATATAGCTTGTGACCTCCTGGACGCTTTGGTGAATTGGCCGCAGCCTCGCCTTAGATTCCTGCGGCAACTGAAGCTCATACATTTTCTTCTGGATCATACTTCCAAAGTCGGCCCATGAATCCATGTAATTATTACAGGCGTTCCAGAAAGTGGTGTGTGACCGGTTACTAGGCTCTTTGAGTTTCAAAGCCGACATGTGTGCCTTGAGCGATTCCGTTTGTTGGACTACCAGTGTGCCCTTGCTCATGAGGGCTTTCCAAGACTGGATGGTTTCGGTCGGCGCCCGTTGGCCCATGGCGTAACGCATACCATTGGATAGTTGAGAAAGAAAGCCAGGTAGGATCTTCATGATGAGATCCGATGATCGAAGAAGTGCGAGATAGATCTTTTCAAACTGCTGGTCATCGTCGGTGAAATCAGGCCCGTGGAGTCGTCCACTGATGGTGCTGACTGACGAGAACGACTCACCCGAGCGAGGTGTAGGTGTGGCTGATGTGATGGTTGCTGTTCTGCCGTTGCCGTTCATGTAAGAGAGGGTAACATCTGTTGCGACCCGCAAATTGCCCGGGTTATGTATCGAGCCGCCGCTTCGAATAGTACGACTGACCGGACCACTCGGGCGGTCTGCAGTCGGCGTTACAAGGCTTTCTCGCCCAATGGGACGAATGGTGTCGCCAAGGGTATTAATACGTGGGGGAGGTCCCATGCGTTGTTGGTATGTGGTGTTAGGCGCGATGCCAGAGAGTGTCACACGCAATTCCATGATACTGTTGTATAGCAACATAAGAAGCGTTCGGATGTATCTTGGGTCGCCGTTGTCAACAAATGTGTCAATATTCCCTGCGAGAAGTGTGCAGACGTGGGTGTAGGCACTGACGAGCGTATGACAGGCACGCTGAACACTCTCCGTCTCGCGATTCATGTAGTACTCGTCCTCATCATTTGAAGGGTCATGCTTTTGAATCTCCTGTTCAAGCTCCTCCACGTGAGAATTTGTATTGTAAAAGACGATTTCCAAACTGGATCGTTTGGACGAGCCGTCATTCGCAAGGACCATGAGCATTTGGATCATGGGATGAATTTGGAAAATAGAGTAGAGGATGCCCTTAGCAGCCTCGATTACAGGGTCCGCCATCTTAGACTCTCGTCGGCGCTCTGGAAGAATCGACAAACGCCGCACATAAATGGGCCGCTGCATGGCTGGCTCGGCAGGGCTTGCTGGGCTTTTTGTTGCCATCCCAGCACTTGTGGAATTTCCTTGCATAGCTGAGCCATGGCTCAGCCCTCGGTAGTGACTGAATCTGTTGTTGGCCTGCGACTCGACCAGTGGTGTGAGTTCTGGCTGTTTAGAAATGATACCCATGCGGCGTGACCGACCATCAGGGCGTTCTTGGCGTTGAATCAGGGTCTCCGAGTTGCTGCGTACGCGCTCATTCACATTTCCTATCGTCAAAGGCATGACGCTGGGACGGCGAATGGTTGTACTCTGTTGAGACAGGCCCCGATAGTGAGAGCGGGAAGGTATAGGAGGAGGTCGCATGACGCCAGGGGACCGGAGGTCAGGGGGCTCGTTGCCGTTTATTTTGATAGGAAATCGGCCACTTGCTACACGTTTAATTGGAGGAAATCGAGGAGTCTCAGTCCCCTCGCTAGACTCGTCACCGGTGCCCTCGGTGTCAAGACGATTACTCCGCGCGTGCTGTCGCAAGTACTTTTTGATGTGCGTAGTGACGGCCAGTTCGGCCACCTCGCTGTCGCGGAGAATGCCTTCGTTTGGTGGGCTTGGTGCCTGGACTTGGAACTCCTCTGGCGGAGGAAAAATGATGTCGTTCCCTTCTAGCTTGAGCACTTGTAAAGATGCCATGTCTGCTAGGCAAAGTGGGAGCTCTTGGATACGGTTTCTTTGGACGGCGAGAACCTTAAGAGAACTGAGCTTGACAATATCGGGAGGGAGGACCTGGAGTTTATTCCGCCCAAGGTCTAGGATTTCGAGGGATTTCAGGTTACATAACTGTATCAAGAAAAGGAAAACCGTGCGTTAGTTCCGCGCTTGTAAATTGTGAGAAAGATGACGGCCATCACCCTGCTAGCCAGAGCTGTCCGACTTTGAGACTGGGAGATCATAAAAAGACGCTATCGGGGATTGGCATACCGCTAGAGGGAATTCTTTTATCTGGTTGTTTCGAACATTCAGATATCGCAAAGATGTACATTCGGCAAAACGCGCAGGGAACGTGGTTAGTTGGTTGTGAGACAAGGCCAGACTGTTGGAAGGGGAATGGTAAAGGTTAGCCCCAGTCAATTCAAGAAGACAGTTTTTTTCGAATAAAGCATCGAGTCTTGTATAAAAAACTCACCGCTCAATCTCATTCTTGAGGACATCCACAATCTCATCTGGTAGCTCTCGGATATTTTTTCGACTGAGAACAATTGTTACTCCCGCTTTTAGGTCGGAACCAACTGTGCCAACGCCATCCCCGGCTTGTGCTTGTGCCTCGTTTTCTCGAACAGCGTTTTCCATTGCTTCTCGGGCCAGCGCGATGACCTTGGATGCCGAGATGGTAGCTGGTATCGCTGCAGCTGTCGAAGAAAGGGCCGAGTTCGAGGGGACATTTCGAATATTGGGAATCGGAGGAACTGGAGGGATATCGTTGGAACCAAGACTCATGTTGGGAAGCGGCCGTCTCAATACAACACCCTGGGCAGGATTCTCTGGCAGGCCACGATGTGTGGATTGAGTCGCCGCTCCAAGCGGGCCTGAGGGTCTGTCCATTGTCCTGCAAGCTTTGACTTTGTAATCGAGGGCGTTGTGGGAGTCTCCTAGAGTAACCAGCCGCCTGCCAGGCGGTGCAAAGAACGACTGAATCCGGGAGTGTGAGGAGGCGCGACAATCGCGAGTCGGGTGCGAACTGGTGGAGATGCCCTCGCAGGGTGGCTAAAGGAGATCAGGCTGGGCCCTTGACTGCTCTGATCCGTCTTCTATTCTATCTCTTCGTAACGGCGGCAGCCGTTGGGCTGCGTAATGTGGAAGCGTTTCAGGGTATCGGTTGTTGTCGGCGCGGATAGAGAATTGGAGGAATCTCAAACAGACATTGAGCCGGACAATCGGGATAAGGATGGAAACTGCGGTGCCCGAGGAAATCGAGGGGTTTTCTTAGGGAGAGACAACAAGTGCTAACTCATTGGAGGTGGACGAAGCGAGGAAAGATATCGACCATTGTGCGGTTTGTTTCCCATTATAGATTTTTCTTTTTGCTTATTTCCCCCCCCCTTGATCATCGTTGGCCACTGCTCAAGCCAGCCTTTTTAGTTTGCGAGAAAAGTGTCAGTCGCCAGGGGCTTTTGGGGGTCGCATTAAGAGTGGGCTTAGTCCAGGCACTTTGAACTGGGGGGGAGAGTTGTGTGATGACTCTGGAGACTACAAGTACTTTGATTTCTATGAGTCCTGACATGAAAAGACAAGTACCTCTACTCACCTGAATCGAAGGGGTTTTGGCCAAATGGGGGGAGTGGGGTGAGAAAAAAAAGAGTTTCTATTTGCACCGTGAAGAATTCCTAGCGTGCACCGTACTTTAAGGCCTTTTAGGCAATTAGTGGGTCAAATGGCAGGGAAACGTCATCCAATTGGCCAAGACTCACAAGCCCCTGTTTTTTTACCCCCGCCTAAAGGCTTGCCTGCCAGCCAGCTTAACCAGCTTGCCCTACAATCGAGGCCGTCGCCGGTAATTCGCCATACAACCGCCTCACAAAAGCGCCAGCTGTCTGCTTTCTAGTACGGAGATTTGTTAGAGGACATTGACAGACAGGACGAGGAGGCGGGGTCCATGGGTGCGTGCAGGCGCAAGAGGGCGTATATTGACTTGAATAGGGGGTTGGGGGGTGGCTACTGGCTAGAGACAGTGAGTCTCAGGCACTTAAGATGGAAAGAAACGCCGTGTGGGAGGACTACGTGCTCTGTAAATTGGGGGTTCTGGGGCCTTTCTCCGGGCGACAGGGGCTTGTGGGTCTTGACCAATCGGACGACGTTACTTTACATTTGACCCACTAATTGCCTAAAGGGCCTTAAAGTACAGTGCACAATAGGAATTCTATACGGTGCAAATAGGAACTCTCAAAAAATCGCCTCAAGCCAATGGCTGAAATACTGGAAAAAATGGAGTGCAGCACGGCCGTTCGCGTTAATACAAGTACGTGTACAAGTACAGAGGCTCTTCTGCCCACCACCAATTAAGGACCCCCATAACCCATAACCTTGCCCAGCTTTCACCCCTGCTTGGAATTGTGCCCTCGGAACCCGAAACACGATTATCTCGACAATGTACGTTTTATTCGGCCCTGAGAGAGGGCGGATACACAAACAAACAACTCACAAATTACCAAATGGGGTGAGCCTATCGCAATATCTTGCCTTGTAAGCTTGATCTGGGTAATGGACGCCACAGGCAGCGACGGCTCGTTACGACCAATATATTGCAATGCATGATCCAAACTAGACACACCTGATCTTGCCGTCTAAACTACGTGCCGTCTCGTATGGAAATATGACTTGTTCACGTACTTTCTTGCTTATTTGTCAATCAGAAGATCCTAGGTGGTCGAAATATATGGTGTCGGTTCGAGGATTTTTGTGTTGGGGGTATGTTCCGCGGAAGCGTGTACAAATGGTAGAAAGTAGATGATTCGATCGTGTCAAGTGGATTGAGTAACAGTAGCTATCACAGAAGATCTTGTACGTCCGCAAGTGAGTGTCCTGCGATGGTACAATTTGTCTAATTCGTGATGCTCTTCCCTTCTCAAGTCTAAGATCTATCTAGGTGGTGGGAGCACTATTGCAGAGTTTTTATATGCAGAGGCTCGCCGTGCGCGACAGGCAAATTGTCAACCTCTTGCCCGCCATGATGGCGAAAGGGGCCCCGTACAATTACTGCGACAACCTCATCGTACGCAACAGGGAATGGAGACGGGTCATCTCACGCATGGCGGATAAGTTCGAAACAAATGACATCGAACGCTCGCGTGAGGACTGTTGGGACAGCCTCGACATCGCGACCGTAGCCAGGGAGATGCCAGGGCAACCTCTCTCCGCAGTCATACGTGCTTTCGGAAAGCGAGTCACGCAGGGTATTGACTGCTTCGACCACCACGACGCCCTTGCACGCGAAAGGGCCCTGCAGAAGAAGATATCTAGCTTAGAACAGACAAGAACAGAGCATCGCGAATTAGACAAATTGTACCCATCGCAGGACACTCACTTGCGGACGTACAAGGTCTTCTGTGATAGCTACTGTTACTCAATCTCCGCAGAACATCCCCCCCCAACACAAAAATCCTCGACCCGACAGCTTGCAAGAATGGCCAAACGTGAGAAACTAACGGCCTATGGATGGACTTTCATTGACTCAAACCTGGGGTTTCCGTACATGGTTGGATTTGAAGGCTTGTATGGAAAGCGTTCACGTACGTTGTTGACATGTTATCTTGTATGTATGTAAACACGTGCTCATGGCATTGTAACTAACCACCCAGCTCAAATGTATGAGAGAAGACCTCAATATGGAGACAGTGTGTGTTTTTATTGTTCGTCGTGTCATATACCTCTTCGCATTCTACATTATTCATCGGACTACTCATAGTAGTCCTCACCACCCAAATTGTTACCCTGTGTACTGACCCATTCTTCAGTTGCCAGTCCCCTCTCCAACCTTGTCCGCAATTCCTGTCCTTCCTTATGCCAGTCACAGGCGTAGTCACATGAAGGTACATCTTCTTCGCCAAAGTATCGTGTAATAACAGCATGGCGACATTCGCTGGTGTTTTCGCAGTATAATGCGAGTTGTTGGAGGCTGCGGGCCCGAGTTTCGTACGTGCCCTTTCCCTCTCCCGCGCTGTACTCACGTTGCAGCATGCGGTGAACTCGTTCGAAATCTTCACGGCTGTAGTAGAGGAAGCAATATGACGCATTTCCGTCACGCCCGGCCCGTCCTACCTCTTGGTAGTACCCTTCAAATGACTTAGGAAGCCTCCAGTGTACAACAAATCTGACATCATCCTTATCGATACCCATACCGAAAGCTGTTGTTGCCACGATGATATCGTAACCTTCAACGTTGTTTATCCATCGATTAAGGGTGTCCTGTTTCTCATTTTGTGGTAGTTTCGCATGAAAGGGCTTTGCACCAATTCCTTCTTTGCGAAGTTGTGTCGCTAAGCTCTCGCACTCGTTACGGGACATTGTGTAGATGATCCCAGAAACATTTTCCACACGCTGTCCAAGAGCCTCGAGTTCGGCCAGCCTATCTGGTCTTCTTCGTCTTTCCCAGGTAGACTTCAACCACGTCACGAAATCAGAAAGACGATTATCTTCTTGGTCTTTTGTGTATCGTATCTCGAGGTGAATATTAGGTCTATGTGCCGTCATACTGAAGCTGCTCAGACGGTTCGGCGTTTTATCGAGTCCCAGTATTCGCAATACATCTTCTCGGATATGCTTGTTTGCCGTAGCTGTAAGACATATGATCGGAACATCTGGGAAGGTTTCACGAAACCAGGATAAGCGCTTGAAGTCTTTTCGAAAATCATGCCCCCATTCTGAAATACAGTGTGCTTCGTCAATGGCAAATCGAGCTAGCTCCTTTTGCTGATATACCAGTTGGAGCCGTTCCCGGAACCGATCAGTCGAACATAACTCAGGAGTCACATATAAAAGACGCGTCCGTGGATGGCCCGATGCTAGATCGGACAAGATCAGATTCCTCTCGGACATTGAGGTATTGGAATTGAGGGATCGGGCGTTGATCCCCGATAAGCGAAGAGCAT
Organism: Graphium sp. VPRI43844; assembly: GCA_019925285.1. Lineage (NCBI taxonomy): Eukaryota > Fungi > Ascomycota > Sordariomycetes > Microascales > Graphiaceae > Graphium > Graphium sp. VPRI43844. Next base: position 255,197 of record JADHKT010000005.1, read on the forward strand.
CGACTTGGTTCATCTGAACGGCCAGCTGTTAGCGGCAGGAAACACGGTGAGACCGGGGTTGTGGCACCATTAGACTTAATAATGGAGATACAACTATTGTGACTGGATTTATAGAAGGACGCGATAAATTAGGTCAAGACTTTGTGTGAATTCGGAGGCATTGCTTACTCCCCTGATCTATCACCGCCGGGAGTTGGAAGCAAAGACTCTTCCCAAACGAGGTGGCCGCTTGCACGTAAACATCATTTCCTGCCAGTGCTGCCTCGATTATTTCTCTTTGGAGTGGTCTGGGAGGTGGTTAAGACAAGTTGCGAAGCAAGCAGAACTGCACCACATTGAACGGCACATACCGAAAGCTTGGTTTGTTGAATTGTCGGCGTAATGTAAAGTCGAGATCTACAATTACGCCCGAGTTTACCCTTTTAAATTCTCTCATCTGGCCATCCGATATTGCGAACCAAATTTATCTTTAGTCTGCCAATCTTTCAATTCAAAGTCGTCGATGTGAGTTTAGAGTTGTTGGTGTGGCTACCTGCAGCTGGTGGCAGCTGCTAAACCTCCAATGGTTCCCGGATGACAAATCTCAATCGCCGAACTGACAAATTGGTAGCTCCCAACCTTACAAGCACAGGGTATTTGTAATTTTCTCAATGCCCGGTTTTCAATTACTTTGAATCGCATGATTCGCTAGCAACTTTTTCAAATCAAGTTGCGGCTGGTGCAGGGTACAAGTGCAAGTGCTTCGCGAAGAAAAGGTCGCAGAAAACGTCATCTCCGACCCCCGCCACAGCTGCTTGTATTGACCCATTTATATACCTGTGTACTCCCCCAATTCTTGACCCCTCTTTCGTCGTTCGCAAATGCAGTCACTTCCACTTCTCGCGAGAGTCATTCCTCCTACTTCTCGAAAAACAAGCTTCGTGCGCCTCGGGTCTATTGCTCGTCAACTCTCCTCATCAGCCAAAAGCATGGCTCCCATCAGCAAAGAAACCGATTTTCTCGTAATCGGAGGTGGTAGTGGCGGCCTGGGTGCGGCACGAGCTGCGAGCTCTAGATATGGTGTCAAGACTATGATAATAGAAGACAAGCGATTGGGAGGCACTTGTGTCAATGTTGGGTAAGTAATCATCTGCGCTGCTTGTCACGCCGGGTTTATGAGAGTTATTAACCGTGTGCCTACAGTTGTGTCCCAAAGAAAGTTACGTTTAACGCGGCAGCGATTGCCGAGACAATCCACGAGGCCAAGGCATACGGCTTCAGTGTCTCTGAGACTGCGCCGTTCAACTGGAATTTGTTCAAGACTAAACGAGACGCTTACATCAAACGGTTAAATGGCATCTACGAGCGCAATCTGGAGAAAGACAAGGTTGAATATGTCCACGGTTGGGCGAAGCTCGTCTCGAAAAACGAAGTCGAAATCACGCAGAAAGACGGCACCAAGTCCATTGTCCGGGCTAAGAAAATCCTCGTTGCAACTGGCGGTTATCCCACTCCACCCCCCAGCATCCCTGGCGCAGAATTCGGCACCAACAGCGATGGGTTCTTTGACATCGAACACTTGCCTAAGAAGGTTGCACTCGTGGGTGCAGGATACATTGCTGTTGAGTTTGCTGGCATGTTCAACGCTCTAGGTGTAGAGACGCATCTATTCATTCGACATCCCACATTCCTGCGCCACTTCGATCCGATGATCCAGGAATCTGTTACACAAGAATACGAGCGTCTCGGTGTTAACCTGCATAAGAGCTCTAAGCCAACCAAGGTTGAAAAGAACAGTGCCACTGGGAAACTCACGATCACCTACCAGGATTCTACTGGAAACGAATCTACGGTTTCGGATGTTGACCATCTTATTTGGGCTATTGGCAGAACCCCCGCTACGCGAGGTATTGGACTCGAAGAAGCTGGCGTTGAAATACAGGATTCTGGATATATTACTGTTGACAAATATCAAAACACTTCCGTGGAAAACATCTATGCTCTTGGCGATATTGTTGGCAAGGTTGAGCTTACCCCTGTTGCCATCGCAGCTGGTAGGAAGCTTGCCGATAGACTTTTTGGGCCAGCAAAATTCTCCACATCGCACTTGGATTACAACCTTGTTCCATCGGTCGTTTTCGCACACCCCGAAGTTGGAAGCATTGGACTCACAGAACCCCAGGCTATCGAGACCTATGGCAAAGAAAATGTGAAGGTCTACAACACCAGCTTCACTGCCATGTACTACGCTATGATGGATCCCGCTGACAAGGCCCCAACAAAGTACAAGCTAATAGTCACTGGCCCCGAAGAAAAAGTTGTTGGTCTTCACATCATGGGTCTTGGAAGTGGCGAGATGTTACAGGGATTCGGCGTTGCTGTCAAGATGGGTGCGACAAAGGCAGATTTCGACAGTTGTGTAGCCATCCACCCCACAAGCGCCGAGGAGCTTGTGACCTTGAGATGATTTTAAATATTCAACCTGGTCCGGGTAAGACGAAGGTAGAGCTCTGATTTTTGGTCATTTCTCTTGTTTTGTTTTTTTAGATGTTTGTACAAAAGCTGTTGTTTGTTTGCCAGGCTATTGGCAAACCCGTAATTTCTTCTACAAAGCTGGCCACTATAGACATATCTAGCGATTCCTCTCGGAGGTTTCGCCAACAAATAGATAGGGTAGATTATATTCAACACAAAATTATTCAACCAGGATCTCTTTGATTCAACCAGGATCTCTTTGAAAGCAATAGCAAGTGAATGTACGGAGTAGGCTGCCTGTGGCTCCACTGACAAGTAGCTCAACAGCTCGACTTGCTTATTCCTGGCGGTTCGGGTGAAAGTCGGGTAAACAGAACCCACTGCCATTTCAGCCTCCCTGTTTTTTATGTAATTTTTCACGAATTCTGAGGCTAGTCCCAAACCCTTTCTTTCACATTCTTCCCACACGTAATTCGCCTAACCAACTTCTCCCACATATCCATTATTGTGCCTACTCCCTGGGCGGAGTTTGTTTCCCCCCTTTCCTTAATACCATCATATATTACACTCTTTCGCCTTGTCCTAATCCCAGCTTGTTGCGTGCTCAACGTAGCATATCAATACTCAATGTCTGAGTACATAGGGTCGGTTATTATCTGACATGGCGGAGCTGAAGAGCAACTCTTCCTGCTAACTTCCGATTCCAGATCTCGGATTTCCTTGATTTCCAAGAGGGATATTCGGTAAGCATACACTGAAGGCGTGACCGGGAACCTGGAGCGTGGCACTTTTTGCTAACACGCCAACTCCAGATATGTTGGTGTACTATACCAGATCAACTCAGAAGAGTCGACTGTTTCCCTAGAGAACGTCAAGTCATATGGAACCGAAGGACGTAAAGGCCGACCAGAAGAGGAAGTTGCTCCATCCGACCAAGTTTACGAATACATCGTGTTTCGTGGGAGTGATGTCAAAGATTTGCGCATTGAGGAGCAACCCCCCGCTAAAGAAACCGCCCCTGCGGCTGTTCCAAATGATCCCGCAATTCTAGGTGTAAGTTGTCCCGTCCATCTAAGCAACCCGACCGGCCATTGAATCATGATTTCTATGATGAATCATTTCGGATGTTAAACATTGTCACCTGAAATGCGCAAAATACTTAGTATTTTATTTCCGTGTTGATATTTCCGTTGCCTTCCTTCTGATTGAAATCATATGGGCCATTGTTTCTCTACACTCGCATTCGCTGGCTATGCAAGCATCTTGCTGACAGGTGTTCGAATTGTATTTAGGCACGTCCCCGACCTGAAAACCAACCCCCGCCACCCAATTCTTCAGCTGGTCGGGGTGGTCTCCCCGCTGGGCCTGGTGCTCTAGGGGGGCCTGGCCCCGTCCCAGGCTACGGTGCTCCGGGCTTCAACAACTTTTACTCAGGGCCTCCTCCCCCATGGGGTCGTGGTGCTGGCCCAGCACCAGGGCCAGGCTTTGGCGGCATGCCGTATCCACCACCTCCAGGTTGGTTTCCGCCTGGCCAAGGCTTTCCGCCAGGTCCAGGCGGACCTGGACCTGGACCTTGGGCTCCCGGCTACCCTTATCCACCCAATAATTTACCGCCGGGCCAGGGACCGATTCAGGAACAACAGCCAAGGACAGGTTCCCAAGAACCTAAGCCGGCTCCTATTGGAGCTACACCGGGCCAAAAGCGCCCTAATCCGCCTCAAGAAACAGCACCAGCCGGCTCGCAGTCGCAGGGCGCCAGTGGCAAGCCTAGGCCAGAGGACAAGCAGCCAGTGAATGCATCTGCTACACCAAACAACGAAACGTCACGGGTGACAGATACTAAAGCCCCTACTGGCCCAAAGAGCAACAGAGTGACGCCGGCGATTCCCATCCCACCCGCTCCCAGGCCATTCCAACTACTCACAAATGACACACCCACCGTGCCACCCGCCGCCTCTGCTTCTAGTACCAATGCTACCGCGCCTGCTGCGTTGCAGGATGCTACACCTGCTGCCAGAGCGGCCGTGGCCAATGCAATGGCTCAACTCGAGTCTACCCAGCGGCCCCAGCCATCTAACGGCACGGGTATCGACAATTTGACTCGCAAAGTTAACGAAATGAGAGTGATAGCTGCACGCTCTGGGCACGCTCCTCGTGGAAGAGGCCGCGGTCCACGAGGCGGTGCTTCGCGAATCGAAGTACCAGACGCCGATTTTGATTTTGCAACCTCAAATGCAAAGTTCAACAAGGAAGAACTTGTCAAGGAGGCTGCTTCGAACACCGCTGCCGATGTACCGGGCGATACTCGTTCCGAACCTGATGCACATACAGCCGCACCCCCGGCCTACAACAAAACGACTTCGTTCTTCGACAATATCTCCAGCGAAGCCAAAGATCGCGCTGACAACGCTGGCCAGAAGCCCGGTGGTCGCGAGTGGCGTGGCGAGGAGCAGAAGAAGAACATTGAGACGTTTGGTCAAGGGAGTGTTGACGGTGGATATCGGGGTGGCTACCGAGGCCGTGGCCGTGGCCGTGGCAATATGCGAGGCCGCGGTTATGGTGCTCGTGGCCGTGGTTATCGTTCTCAGGACGCTAACCAGGGCACTCCAACACCTTCCGTCCCTTGATGCGTTTTGTTGGAACCTGTTCCTTCAACGGCAAGCGTCTGAGTTTGTTACTGGCAGACAGTGATGCATTTTTATTTTCCTGGCATCGTGGATGATGAATCGTCTCTTACCTGCCTTACTTGCCTTTAGCCTCGCCTAACCCCGGCGGTTCTTGTTTATCTAAATTTCCCCTCTCGATTTGCCATGTTTCACCGCCTCTATGGGGCCCCTCATTATTAGGGGTCAGGTCTCTTTCTCCCTTTAACGTGTACCAACAGATTCCACATTCAAATGCCCCTGGCCTTTGAGGAATGATGACTGCAATCCTATACTGACCCCCGTTCCCCTCTATTCGATATTTCTTTTCTGTTTGAGCCTTGATTTATTTATTTCTTGTTGTCACTGGCAATGGATGGTACAGGAGTTGGGCTGGATGAGCTTGTTCGTCTTGATATCATGACAGTGGAGTTGGAGTATGTCTGGCACGTTGGTTTCTAGCCAAAGATCATTGACGAGTAATGCATCAGACAGAGGGCATGTCACAATCACGGAACGATCATTGGCGCTTTGGCTGCATTCTAGAGGTTACTGGACATATGGATATAGCGGGTAGGCAATATTGGATTTAGGGAGCATAGTGGTTTTTGCTCCTGTTGTCACTACTGTGCCTAGCTTTCTTCCTTTATCGCAGTATTGTGCATTTTGGAACGTACTTGCGACCAGTCCCATCAATAATAAATAATGAATTGAATGCAGAAAGATGCGAGTTACAATTGTAACTGGTGAGCAGCTTCATAATATGTACTCCGTAAAGATTGTCGTCTACGGCCCAAAAAGTGACATTAAGGAGAAGAAAGCATCGACTCATTTACCCCACTATGTTCTTAACCCCACCACAAACCACAGCCCACCAAGTTCTGACAAGAGCCTGTGACCATTGAAGCAACTTAACTATCCACGCGGCGTATGAGTAATTCCTCCATGTTGTTTACTAACCTTTCAACTTCAACTTGGTCTTAAAGTCCTTTTGCCTCGACAATCGAGGCCACATAATCTTTCCTCGCTCGAAAAAAAAAAAGAAAGAAATAGCGACCAACCGACTCCAGTTGGTCCGAAACTCCAACAATGTCAACCAGACAACTCCGCAAGCTGCGCCAGCAACAAGAAGCGCTGTTAAGACAATCGAATGCTAACGACGTTACAACCCCTTCTAGTGGGGATGATGATGTTGAAGAAGACCACAGCCTCGCGCCTGCCAAGCCCAGGGTCAGCCTCTTCGCGGCCCTAGCTGCCGAAGACGACAATGAAGATGGCGATTCTGACCATAACGAAAGCGACTACGAGCAAACAGCAAGTGAAAATCGCGACCTAGACGAACGCATCCCACCGCCAGCCACCGAATCAACAAAGGCGAAGAAGGGCAAGAAGAAACGTAAGAAGGGCAAATCGACGACGGGCCCCAAAAATGGCGAGGGCTACAACGAGGTTCCAAAACGGCACGGCGGGAAGGAAGACGATATCGACAAGATCCTGAAGGAACTCAACATCACCCCCAAACCCTTAGGCCAAGGAGACGGTGGCAAATTTGATGACGGCCACCTAGAACGGCTTGTGCTGCACATCAATCCGCAAAATCTAAAAGCTATTAACGAGATGGTCGCATTATTTGGCCGCGAAGCGATTTCAGCAGCAGAGGCTGAGGACGAGTCACAACAACAGGCGGCGCGACGAAGACAACAACGGGGGCCAGCGCAGACTACAGTAGACCTCGATACATTCCTTCGAGGTGAACCGGGAAAGAAACTGTCGGAAGTCTCGCTCCGTAGAAACATTTTCATCCAAGGCAAGGAACACTGGCCCGTGGCTGGTCCAGGGGGCTTGTCGATGAAGAAGCTCTCAGCAGCAGAGAAATCTGGCGGAGAGTATACATTCACTCACGACAAGGATTACGATCAGAAGCAAGTCATTTTCTTCGAGGCAGTCATGATGGGCGACCCGATGAGGCTTGTCTATGTGCTCAAACAGTTTCGTACGTTTTGTCCAGAGCCCTTGTTGCGCTATTGAACACACAAGATACTTACTTCCCGAATACAGCGTATCATGTATCCACTTTACTACAAGTCAGTGCTTTCGCCAAACAAGATCAAAATCAAGCCCTTTCGGCAGAGCTGTGCGAAAGAGCACTTTTCGCTTTCGGTCGTGTCACTACATCTGCTTTCCGGCGCGACCTCGAAGCAGGTACCGCCCGCCTAGACTTTCGAAGACCCGAGAACAGACAATTCTGGTTAGCTGGGTATCATTATATTCGGACGCTCATACGGAAAGGAACCTTTAGAACGGCTCTTGAATGGGCCAAGGTGCTCTTCAGCCTAGATCCTGTTAAAGATCCATATGGTATGAATCATTGGATCCACGTTTTCGCCGTCAAGGCCCACGAGCCAGAATGGCTTGCGCAATATCTTGAATATGTGTCACAGGGACAATTGCGGGAGGAGAGTATGTACTACGCCAACACTCTGGCGCTTGCTAAGCTACAACAAGATGATGACGACGGGGCCCGTGCTTTCCTCACTCAGCAAATTGAAAAGATGCCCTGGCTCTTCTGCGCTCTATTTCAGGATCTCGGTCTTGACGCACCCCCATCCATTTGGGGCGTCACTCCGGGGGGCGAGGGTGACAAATTCTACACTGCGCTTTACATTCACCTGACGAGGGATCTCTGGAAAGCCCCACGATCTATGAAAGTCCTCGAAGAAGCGGCAAAGATGGCACAGAAGGGCAAGGACAAGGTTCCTGGAATCAACCCGCTCCTCGAGCTACGAACAGCTCGATTCATCTTCCTCGACGGCACAACAGGGCTCCTGGGTATGGTACCCCAAGCATATCTCGACACACATCCAAACTATGAATCCGACCCACTACCACCACGACGAGAGGATAATCTATTCTCCACACGAGGGACTCAGATTCCTTGGGACTACGACGACCAAAGGTCCCGTCTTAACTTGTTCCGAAATTTCGTAAACGAGGCACGCGCCGATGCTGGGTTGGCCCCTAGGGATTTCCCCCAAGATGAGGCGGCTGACGACGTAGAGGACAATGATGGCGAGCTTTTCGTTGGTGACATACTCAACGAGAACCTCACCGACGATCTCGGCGCAAGGGGGGGTGGAATGATGCAAAATTTCTTCGACGCACTTATGGGTGTAATCGGTTCTGGGAGAGAAGCTGAAGGCGACAGGATAGAGTACGAAGAAGAGAGCGAAGCTGAGCTGGCTGAAAGAACTCGTGCAGAAGACAGAGCAACAACAGGTCCTCCGGGGGCATGGCCTGGGGCATGGCCAGAGGACAACGAAACGCAAGGAGAAGGCGCCGACGAAGGTTCAAGACATAGGAGGCCCACGGATCAAGACGAGAGATAGGGAAACAGGGCAACATATGCAATAAAAATTATTTATTAGTTAAGGAATTTACACTTGGCCAGGCGTAAAAGTGCGGCATGGCTATGGGTTAGAATACTGACTCTCAGTGGTTAGGTTCGCTTCTGGATTGTTGATTGAAGACATAATGGGGTTCAGACAGCATGGAAATAGAAGATTTCGACTTTACCGGCCCAATATATACGTATTGTAAAAACTCCTCTCGGTGACTAAACATCGGGGACAACGCGAAAGCGTTGTCGGACACTGCAATAATCGTCGAGAGATCGAGTCCAGGTGACCGCCCCGCACAGGTCAAATGATTGCAAAGAGGGAGATAGCTTACAAGAACCATCCGACCTCGTGCCGTTCTGGCTACGAGGACAGGACACCCTTGGTAATGTCCTAGCTCTGAGTAGCTACTGTGAAGGTTGCCAGTAGTTCGAGGGCAGGGAGGAATTCTAAGTGTCACTCCTTTTTGTAATTGAAGTTGTTAAATTCTCATCCTGTGCTAGTGCTAGGATACGGACTTGTTAAGGCAAAAGCCTACGGGTGGCCGCCCAAAACACGGGATGAGATCCTGACCGGGACAGCGCACCGCATGAAGAGAAACATATGAAGGAAGCATTACAGGTTAGTGGGAGTGAGTGAGGGCACCTACGCCGGCGTGGTAGATGCCTTATGCCTCCTGCAAGACATGGTCGGCCCCAACATGGAGACGTGCTGGGGTAACGGGAAGCTGGAACTTAGGGTCGCGCCTAGTAGGGAAAGGTGCTCCATACCTTATAATATTGGACTGTGAGAACTAGAACCATCGCTGATCCTCTCAGTGTGGGGTCCTGAAGAGTCGTTCCCCCCCCCCCCCC
>JADHKT010000005.1:264551-306271 GCA_019925285.1 Graphium sp. VPRI43844
TTATAAATTTGGTCGGTTTCAAATTTAACCAACGGGTTTACTCTACTTTTTGTTTTTTTTTTTTTTGCTCCCCCCCCCCCCCCCCCCCCCCTTCCACTTCCCCCTTCAAAAAAAAAAAGAAAAAAAAAAATACCTGAAACTAAAGGAGAGATACATCCCATACATAACCCGATGGCCGATGACGATTGCGATGCCCCCCGCTCGTGTGCTGTGAGCAATTGTCGCAACCCGGTAACGCTTAACGCAGCAGGCATCCCGACGTCCCCCACTCCCCAGGGCGTCTTGCCGACTTGACATCGGCGGGCAAAGACCATAAAGTCATGCCGGGGGTAAGGAGCGAACAGCATGTGACGAAGTCATCGTCATCATCCACGACACCACATCTCGACCATAACATCCTTCCCCCGACGAACGCATTCGACCTATCACATGCGCAGTTCTCCAACGGAACTGCCAATCAACATGGGCCGCAAACACAGGGTACAACAGGCTCACAATTTGGCAGTCATCATCGTCCACCGCAGCATCAATCGCGACTGCAACCACCGAAGCAGCAAGCGAATGCCTCGGTTCCGACAACGGTTTACGATGCCACTACGCCCCCACAGAGTTCACGACGTCAGCAGTATCAACAACAGCGCACGGTCAAGAGGCCGCGGCCGGTGAAATCGTGCCACGAGTGTCGCAAGCGGAAACTACGTTGCGACCGCGTGCTACCATGTTCGCAATGCCAGAAGTCGGCTCGGCGATGTAGATATGCGAGTGAAAACGATGGTGCGAAACACTCAGACGCTTCCGACAGCGAATCTGCCGAGATTGGTACCGGCCAATCCTCCAAGAAACAATGCCTCTCTGCGGGTACACCCACGTCGTCTTCGACTGCCGTTGTGGCAGGCGACGGCAGTGTACCGGCGGTGGCAACGCGCAACGGAAATGGCGTCGTGTCAGGGTCAGGGATTACACTCGATGATATTGCGCGGCGGATGGATCGCTTGGAGAAACTGCTCGTCGCTGCAGCCGAGAGCCCTACTCATTCACGAGCTGAGCGGTCTGCGATAAGCACGCGACTTGTGACGGCTGAGGCGAACACGATACGAGAGTTGACCGTGAAGATGGGGGCCGTGAGGACGAGGTTGTTTGGTCAGAACAGCACAAGGGTTCTCCTGAATTTGGTATGCCTGTTTTGTCCACTTTTGTCCCCTCAATCCTTCCTTGCTTCACTACTGTAACACTCTGGCTACGTTCAGCACTAACTTTCCTTTTTTTTTTTTTTTTTTTTTTCGTTTATTAGTTTCCGGAAGCACGCGATCTTATACTCAATCGGTCGAAGATTGAAGGCATCCGCGAAGTTCTCTCCAACCTTGAAATGCTCCAGAAACTTCTACAGGAGGAACACCGCGGTCTCGTGGCTCCTATCAGCGTTATTGTCGACTCCATCATGCCGCTCGCAAAACGCATGACGGACATTCTCCCTGGAAAGGCAGCCTGCGACAGGCTCCTGGCCGCTTACATTGATACAAACGAAAACTTTTATCGCCTCATACACGTACCTAGCTTCCGACGCAAATATGAGCTTTACTGGGAAGGCCAGATGAACGAGGAATGGTTTCTCCCTCAACTCCTTGCACTGGTATCCATTGGCACCCGGTTCGTGTCCGCGGCCCGTGGTCTTGGCTACGAGCGGGTCGATGGAGTTCACATTCCGACTGCCTGCGCGCTTGTGCGATCGTGGCTTGGTGGGCTCCGCGGGAAACAGCTTGTCGAGCTCACGACGCTGCAGACAGAGCTGCTCATACTACACGCGCACCGGATCATGCCACTCCTGCGAATACATGATACTTGGACGCAGTTGGGCTGCGTCGTGCGCATGGCAATGACCATGGGTCTACACCGCGATCCGGACGAGTTCCCAGAAATGACGGTGTTTTATGGAGAGCTACGCCGAAGACTTTGGTACACCATCCTTGACATGGACCTTCACATCTCTCTCGTCTGTAACCTTCCCTCCTTTGTGCGCGAAGGCGATTACACTTGCAGGCCACCTCGTAACTTGAACGACATTGACATACATGAGGACATGATCGATTTGCCACCAGGCTTGCCCATAGAAGAGTACACTGAGTGTCAGGCGCAGGTCTATGCAAGTACGACACTGCCTACGCGCATGAGGGTGGGTCACCTCGTCAATCGTATCGACACACTCCGGGACTACCACGAAGTTCTAGAGGTCAGCACTCTCCTCACTGGATTTCTCGAAGATATGAATTTCGTTTTCCCGCGTCACGGGATCGGTGACGGTGAGAAGAGTAAGAGATGGCGGTGGCAGGTCATAATGGACATGCACGTACGTAGACCGCTCCTCGCGCTGTACCGGCCGTTTGCGCTGGGTGTTCCAGACGCACCACCGGAAATTCTGCGTGGGTATCTGCGGAGTTCAATGGTGGTTTTGCGGTATCTGGACGAGCTGGACCCGTCGCTGCCATACTATCGCGAGATGGGCGATATGTATGTACAAGTCATGAAACACGATATTGTGCAGGCAGCCTTCAGCGTACTGTTCCATGTCAAGGACCTGATGTCCAGTTGCGAAGGCCAACAGCCATCACAACTGCAGCAGCGACAGGAACCATCACAACCACGGCATGAAACGCAACTACCGATGCAATCACTACCAAAGCAACTCATGCACCAAGCTTCTCATTACAGACAGCCCCAACAATATCCTCACTATTCAAACTCCTTCCGGGGCGTATCTGCGCCAAACCCCGCAGACTCGACAACAAGTGCGGCCAATACGGCCCATTCCATGCACACATCAACAACACCGAATGCCGCCACGGAATCTGCGTTGTTTCACAAAGTAGACAGTATTCTACTCACGACACCCGCGAGACTTCTGAACACAGTCCGTAAGACCATGGACCTCCTCCTCCGCAACGCGCGCGGCGACGACCTAAAGAGCCTTGTGCCCTTGACAGTAGTATGCAACCTCGTGCAGGTTCGAGGCAGCGGCGCGGCACCCGTGGCGAGCGTAGCAAAGGGCTTGGCGGCTTTGCTGGATGCTTGTTTGCGGAATACGGGGACGAGCCTGGAAAAAGTGGCGGCGTTCTCGTCTGGTATGGTCAGAGGAGATGGAGATGGGGCTGCCGGTGATGGTTTGAGGGGTGGTCCTCCGTATTTGGGCCACGGGGGAGGAGTCGTAACGGGGACGGTAAGTTAAATTTTGTCCAGCATTACATTGTTTTTCTGGGGGGGGGGTCTACTTGTGCTAAGGTCTGCTTCGAGCATAGATACCGGACGATTACATGCTTTGGGATCTCGAGTCGTGGAGCTCCCTTGTTCCAGCCGACCAACAGTTCTAGCGAGCCCCGACACAGCTTTGGTTTTTTTTTTTTTTTTTTTTTGTTTTTTTCGTCTTTCTCGTCCATACGTTTTCGGTCTTCACTTTTCTTTGTCCACGGGAGATCTTATGAAACATTCAACATCATTTGTTCAATAGGGACGACCAGGAGAAAACTGTACGATAGGTAATATTACTGTTTGGATACACGATGGCTTAGTCTAGGGTGGCTGTTCCTCGATTTGGCATAGAAGGGGATCTGCGACTTGTTTCGATTCTTCTTTTCTTTTTCTTCCTTTTTTTCCTTTTCTCTTTTGCACATACACAAGCATACGGAGTTTGGCCTACGGAAATGTAATCTTGTTCTTGATCAGATATGGAGCACAGGGCTGATCTTTATCGCTCTTTTTTTTTTGGGTTCCTTCTAGGATGCTCTTTGCAGGTTTTTATAGGGAAAAATTTTTTTTTTCTTTTTTTCATATTCGGTTTCTGACTCTCTTGCCATGGCTACATTCGGTCCTGTATTATTGCCTTTTTACTCCTTGGTTATTATTTTAGGGGTCTCGACAGTTGGCGAGTTTAACGAGAAATGCCTCGGTTGGCCGAGAACCCCACTCCACCCATCGCAAAGCACGGACGTCTCTGCACTGAAGCGGGGGAACGATGAACGATGAGGGGTACTACTAGCGAGGGCTAGAGGGGGCGAATGCAACCCATTAGCATGCATGAACTGTATGGAGTACGGAGTACTCTCCGTACGGAGTACAGAGTACATACAAAATACCCCGTACGCACTATGTCGGTTGTTTGTGGGGAAGGCGGGATGCCCGTGGTCCTCCGCGGCCCTACTACCTACTACCGCCAGCTAATCCCGAGGACTCCTTAGTACTACATACTCTCCTCTCTCTTCTGACAGCCGTACTCTGTAGACTATTAATATAAGATATAAGACGGGTCCCTCGGTGTATTTGGTTGCTTACTTTGTTGTCCACATACCGTGCCACATATCGTTTATCTGTGGAACTAATATCGCCATTCCCGCATACCATCGCATCTTACCTTCCACATCACGTGCCTACAGCTTATCCCTTCCCAGTCGACCTTTCGTAATCTTGCAACGATGCCCGAAAACGTCTACGTCTTGGGCGTTGGCATGTCGCCATTCTCCAAGCCCAACCCCTCGTCCTCTTATCCCGCTCTCGCCCTCCACGCCTCGACCCACGCTCTGCTTGACGCCGGCCTCACCTACGACTCAGTCGACCGCACCGTGGCTTGCTACTGCTATGGAGACTCGGCGAGCGGCCAGCGCGCCATTTACCCGCTCGGCATGACGGGCGTGCCCATCTACAACGTAAACAACAACTGCTCGACCGGATCCACGGGAATTGCCATGGGCCGTGACTTTGTAAGAGGCGGACTTGCTGATTGTGTTCTTGTTGTCGGATTCGAGAAGATGTTCCCGGGAAGTCTGAAGGGGTTCTGGGAAGATCGTGAGAATCCTCTGGGAGGTTCGGTGCGCATGACGGCTGAGACGGCAGGCATTGAGGGTGGCAAGCCCATTAACGCCCAGCTCTTCGGAAATGCTGGCAAGGAATATATTGAGAAGTGAGTTTCCTCCAAATGTCGTATCTCTCTCTCTCTCTCTCTCTACTCCTACTCAGTGAGTTGACTTTGGGGGGAAAAAAATCCCAGGTTTGGTGCTTCGACAAACGATCTCGCGGAAATCGCACGCATCAACCACGCTCACTCGGCGCAAAACCCCTACTCTCAATTCCGCAACGTCCACACGCTAGAACAAATCCTCGCCTCGCCCATGATCTACGAACCGCTCACAAAGCTCCAGTGCTGCCCGACCTCGGACGGCGCCGCCGCCGCCGTCCTCGTATCCGAGACCTTTTTGCGCACAAAGGTCGCGCCGCACCTGCGCGCAAACGCCATCCTCATCGCCGGCCAGAGCATGAAGACGGACTTGCCCTCGCTGTACTCGCGCAGCGCCATCGATCTCATGGGTTTCGGAATGACGAAGTTGGCGGCCGAAACGGCCTTCGCCGAGGCGAAGCTCACGCCCGCCGACGTGCAGGTCGTCGAGCTGCACGACTGCTTCAGCGCAAACGAGTTGCTTGCCATTGACGCGCTGGGTCTCTCGGCGCCCGGGAAGGCGCACGAGCTCGTGCGCAACGGAGACCTCACGTACGGGGGTCGTTACGTCGTCAACCCTTCGGGCGGCCTCATTTCCAAGGGTCATCCTCTCGGCGCCACGGGTCTCGCCCAGTGCGCCGAGCTCGTCTGGCACTTGCGCGGCTGGGCCACCAACAGACGCGTCCCTCGCACCCGCCACGCTCTCCAGCACAACCTCGGTCTCGGCGGCGCCGTCGTCGTCACCGTGTACAAGCGCGCCGACGGCTCCGAGGCTCCTGTTCTCGAGGACGGCGAGGTGGCCAAGGCTTGCGCGCTCGGCTACAACCCTGCCGTCGAGTCGCGGCCTTTTACTCTGGAGCAGCTGAAGAAGGTTGCTAGCAGGAAGGCTTTTAGCGAGTATGCTTTGAAGCAGGATATTGGGAAGATTGGGGTGGCGGCTAGTTTGTAAAGCAGGAGGAGTATTTTTGAGAGTTTGGAATATTTTGTACGGTGTACTGTAAAGAGTTCCTAGCGTGTACGGAGTACTGTAAACTAAACCACTTTAGGTAATTAGTGGTTCAAATTGCAGTATTATCTCCCTCTACGGAGTAAAACCCGCCCTATTACTCACAAACAGTAGTAGGCCTGGCCCAAACAGACAGGCCTCCTCCACTTCTACTCAGAGCGCCAGAGGTACCTCGTAATACAGGGGGACCTTTCGGCACCGCAGAGGTGTTCTGTTCTGCCTTCGCCAGCCAGGTCTCTGTCGGCCTCCCTATCGGCTCGACTCTGCCAGCCTCTTTCCCTGCCAGCCAGCTTGACACTTAACCAGCGCCGCCGGTAAATTCGCCATACGACTGCCTCATAAAAATAAAAGCATAAAAAGAGCCAGCTCTCTGCTTTTGGGCATTACGGAGATATAGGTCCTGCACACCTGCTCCAATGCTGTATTTGGCATTTGCAAAGACTAGCGCTGTCATCCCATTGTGCGATGGTGGTATTCTCACCAACTATTCGCTGGTCCATTTGGCACATGTGTGTTAATTAGGACAGGACAAACACGAAACTAACAAGCCTTCCATCTTCCTTCTATCCTGCTTCCTTCGGCTGTGTTCCACGGAAACTTCCATTGCAGGGGGTGGATGGCTTTCGGGTTTGAGCCGTCGATCACACGCGCGACCCCCGAAGGTTCCATCATGCGAAGGTGAACACCTTATGCCCGGGTTGTTTCTTACGTGTATTTGTTCCCGCATTTATGTTTTATGGGTAAATTTTCCTTGAATGCAGATTATCCTGGAATTGGAATTGGAATTGGAATTGGAATTTCGTTTCCCTTTCGCTTTTCTATCAAAGGGGTGATAGAGGCTTTTACAGGAGAAAGGATATCTTTTGCTGCGCAAAGTTTGGATAGTGGGAAAAAGGGGGTCTTTTCAAGAGTCTTTCCTGCTTTTATTTGGTCGGCGTCTTTACCAGCCTTTCGATTTGGTGAGGCTTCGGCAATCGCCTTCCGATGAAGCACACTACGGGTGTCTAGACAGGAACAGCATGCTCATTTGAATGAATAGATCTCTTCTCAATCCTTCGTTCGACGGGATTGTTCGACGGAGCATTTATTTCTTCCGTGCAAAAGGTCGAGCGTGCGCCGGGCATAAAATCGTCTGATATATAACCCCTTTGCCTCCTCAGGCACCTTGTAGGACTCGCCGTTACCGCGTTTCAACTTCTGCAGCCCAATAATAGTACTACACCCATCGGAATTAAGCATCTGCCTTCGTCTTTTCGACATAGTTTAATGTTCCTCCTATCTCACTTTAGCTCAGGCTTACCCTGATGGCAACTCTCTTTACCTTACTCAGTCTGGGCCAGCCTCGCCTGGGCTTGGCTTATGCCATCAGTAAAGAGTTGTCCAGGCTCGCCCATTCAATACTCGGTACACATTCGTGGATCCCGAGACCCCAGCTGCCTTTTATGCACTCGGAAAACCCCGAGGTCGGGATTCCCTTGGGTTGTATTTCACCTTGGCCCTTAAACCCCCGCACCAAGAGGCACCATCGCAAGGCAGCTGACATGCGCCCCCATCTTCCCTCCCGAATGTATCCTTGAGTAGGTTGCATACGAATGCTACGCAGTTACGCAGTGTTCCGTCCACCGAGCCCGTCACCTATTCGTAGCCTGTCGTCGATCTTCAGCATGATCGTCACGCGAGCCAAAATTCCCGACACCCTAGATCGGGATTATGCGAACGCCAACCTCGATCAATCCCTGGTCACGACCGTTGTAATTAGCCTGTCTACTCCGTACTGTCGCCAGGTCAGCCACCAATAGGTTCCAGACGGTTCGACTGGGATGATTGTGTTTGTTCTCTTCAGTCTCGTTTCATCATTTGGATCATTTGGGGGGGGGGGGGGGGGGGGTCATTCTCGAAGACATCGATCCCTATTACCCGTTCATCTTTCTCGTCTTTCCATCTTTTGTAATCTTTCCCCCTTCGTAATTCCTCTCTGTGCTCTTTTGATTCAACTCTGTTACTTCTTTTCCTTTTCAGTCTTATTAATGTGTGCTTGCATCTTCACTTATAGACGACTTACTTACACCTAATCTACCTAATTGCGGATTGCAACGAGAGTTTACTTCTCAACCCGATTCCAATCAAACTCCGGGACTCGAAACGGGAAGAAGAGGGGGGAAAACTTTTCTTGGTTGGCGCCATGCGAGTTTGCACCAGCGACAAACAGTCTCTCTTATTTTAAGCATATAATCACTCCAGGTGCGGGCATGTCGGAAAGTGGTAGTCGGAACAGACAACAAATTGAAGCCATGTCGGATTCGGAAAGGGTAATAGCGGCGCTCGAGATGGAGAGAAGCCAAGCACTTCTTGGCATCGCGGTGAGCACGACGTTGATTGCTATCATGTCGGGCGTCGTGAGGGCCGTGATTCGGAAGAGGATTCGTCGAGGTATCTGGTGGGATGACTATGCGGTGACAGTCGCCATGGTATGTTTTTTTATTTTCCCTGTTCATTCTGTGTTAAATGAGGTCCGGGGGCAGAGTTCACGGTGAATGATCAACTGACACGCGCGCTGCTTTGCTTTTTCGCAAAATGTCTAGATAATGGCATTAATAGGCCTGATTTTCACCATCATCGAAGCGTCCTCCGTCCAAGACAGGACACGTGCCATGATGTTCGACTACTTGGCCCAGCCATGGCTCATGTTCGGCTCGACGCTCGGCAAAATCTCCATTTGCTTCTTCTTCCTTCGAACCATCGGCCGCCGGCGGCCCTGGAACATCCTTCTTGGATTCCTCATTGTGCTACTTGCTCTAATTGATCTTGCTTTCTCTCTCACGGCGAATCTCCAATGCAAGCCGCTGGAAAAGTTGTGGGATTTCTCGGTCGAGGGATCGTGTATTGACCCTTCTGTGAGCTTGGACATGGGATACTTCCATGGAGGTATGTTTGGGCAGACACTGATTTGAAGATGGGGGACAAAAGTATGCTAACTTGTACCGAAGCCTTTGGAGTATTTACCTACTTCTTCCTTGCCATTTTCCCCATCGTCATGGTCCAGGACATGGATATCATTCGCAGCATCCGATGGCCGTTTTACTACTTGGCCGGCTCCATGTTCCTGTAAGCACATATGCCCGATTGACATTTTGAGGACAAAGACCAGAAGGAGACCGGAACAAAAGAATTAACAGTCCGCAGATCCGCAGTCTTCACCATAATCGTCATCTACCATCAATCGCTTGTCGAATCACCACCCCGATTCACGCCTTCAGTCCTCCTCGCAACAATCTTCAAGGTCATGATCCAAAACATCAGTATCATAGCCGCCAACGCCCTCACCGTCGGCCCTATCTTCTCACCCAAAGCCCGCGATCTCAGCAACTTGATCTCCGACTCCGACACCGAACTCGCCGACAATCCTTCCAACAACTCTTTCTCCAAGAAGGGCCCCTTGGTAATCACTCGTGAACTAGACAATGACAGCGACCCCGAGGCCAACGGGGCAATGCGACAAGCCGACACCGAGGAACGACAGGGGAGAAAACATAAGATGAGGGTCCTCATACAAATAGGTCCCGATCCGGAAACACGGGAGGCTTTCGAAGCAGATCCCCGGTCGCGGGGGATTTTGAAGACTGTCGAGGTGAATGTCGTAGAGGAAGATATTTCCGATGTGGAAATGAATCACAATAGAATGAGCTGACCATTCCTGGACGAATGAGCATTGCACAAGGGTGATTTGGGATAGAATGGGTGGAAAAAGCACTCTCATTTGATTCTTTCTTTCTTTTATTATTTTTTTTCTTTTCCAGCGACGGCGAGATACCCACGACTGGCTTGGAAATCACCAACAGCCATTGTTACGATAGACTTTTCTAGACCTTTCTTCACGCTTTACGTTTGCAGTGAGCAGTGTAGTCCGTAGTCGGCTCGAGCGATGTGCAATGTGGTGAACTCGGTTGACGTCTTAGGCTTCTGGAACGACTGGCTCCGGCGTCTGGAGTGTCGCCATGTCAAGCGAGGCAATCCCTGTACTCGTAGCGACCACTCGTCCCAAAACTTGGGCAACGTCGACAGCGCCGCTCCACAGCTCAGGCTGATGCAACGGCATATCAGTAAAAGAGCCAATCAATGAGGTCGTTATTGCAAGATACAGATTGGGAAGATAAGAGAAAAAGGGGGCGAAACGATGACAAGACAGATAGAAGGGGGCACTTACACCCGGAATCGGATAGTCAGCAGGCTTCTTGGAAAACAGATCCCACACAATACCAGGGTCCGAAGCCTTGTAGAATTGCTGCGCCGGAATACCAGCAGGGTTCTCGCTCCCGGATGTCGTGATAGCAAGGTTGTAGCAGAAAGGATAAGCTTGAGCGCCGTTGGGTTGTCCCGCAGCATGCAACGCAATGATCTCGTGACGCAAAATGTAGTTTCCCGGCGCAATGGTGTCGGGAATCTTGACAAGCCACGTAAAGTCGTTTTTGATCATCTGATTGGGCGCCCAGAAGTCTGCGGCGGGATCGAGCACCGCTTTCTGTTGGATTAAGAAGAATTCTAGCTTTGTCTTGTCGGCTTGAGACTACAAGTATTAATATCGCACTTGTTAGAACGTCTTATTCTCAAAGTGTTGGCTTGAGAGATGAGAGAGAGAGAGAGAGAGAGAGAGGCTTGGACTACGTACACATGGCCCGTTGCAGTTTGCTAGATAGTCGAGCACTGGTCCCTTATGGGAGTCTGGCCAGGTATCCCAGACAAGACCCAAAACGTCGCCTCCTTTTACTGGTACGGCCAATGGTGCTGGCGTAGCGCCGAGATGGCAGACGATATCCGGGGAACCGAAGTCGTTTGGAGCGATGAATCCATTCCTGAACTTGTCTGTTAATTTCACCCCATCTAAAACGATCCGAGAACATGGACCACCTACTGCAAGTCGTCCGGGATTGACCAGGAGACTCGCTGTGGCGGAGGCTGGGCAAATTGGTCTGCTGGATTATATCCTTTGTAGCTTGAACGGTTCACGGTTAGGAGTAGAGTACTGGATGGATATCAAAAGGTTGAAAGACATGAGGAGGAGTGTCTCTTACTAAATACCAGCATTCATATCACCACCAGGGAAGTGTATGATGGCATCAGCAACGCCGTGGGCCGATACTGCAATGGTCCCTAGTAGGAGAGCCACAAGGCCCGATGAGATCACAGAAACCCCCATATCGTCGTAGAAAGAGCGATGCCGAGCTTGCTGCCGACTTGAACAATAACAGAGAGCTTAAGAATTTCAAGGCTAGACTCAGAAAAGGCCGTATAAATAGCAGGTAAAGGGTATAATATCGTCTATCAACCTAGTACAATCCAGACCAAAAGTCAAGAGCACAACACAAGGGAACCCCTTCTCTTTAAAATACCCAAAAAAAAAAAAAAAAAAAAAAAAAAAAAAAAAAAAAACAGGGTACACCCAAGAACCCCCAACTCCCAGCATCCCGCTTCACAAAGTCTCTATGCACAGTCAGCGCAGACAAAAAAAAGACCCGGAATGCAAAACGAAATGAAGACGTCAGGTGAGGTGAGTAAACGGGCCATGCCAATTCCATGCGGCCGCAATTTAAACCGCTCTCGAAGAAGAACGGACGAGACAAGAAAAAAACCCGGCCAACATGGAGAGAACCACACGTGTGTGAATAGCATCGTGGAGGGTGGTCGTTTGGCCCAGGGGGCCCAATGACATGCAATGCTCGATATTGAATTGGGAGGAAAAGACGCAAATATATCGTATATTTCTAGGCTAATATTGGAAATGCGCGCGCAGAGTTCGTCGTGAGGGCCAAGTACGGAATACGTCTCCCCGCGCGTGTCCCGGCCTGGAGAAGGGAAAGTATGGACCGGCAAAAGACAATATCCAACCCGGATTGACGTTCTACACGTATACAGAGTGACCCCCCCCCCCCTCCTCCTCTCATCCCATGAGAGACCAGCACACGATGCGATGATTGCGCAATGCGATATGTGTCATCGAAAGCACTAAACCACTTTGTAGAAGTGTAGTGTCGTATCTGCGTAAACGAGCCCGGAATTGAGCACTCCATGCCATGGAAAGGGAGAAAAGTGCTACGAAAAGTAAAGACCAGATCGAAAAGATGGAGATAGCATACCAAAGACGGGGGCCCGAACCATGGATGCCCACCGAACACGGATCCGAAAATAGCAGAGCAGACAGTTGACCTTGCACGTTTCCTAGCCATAAATGTTGCCGCCCTCGACGTTTCCTCGTTTCCTCCAAGAGAGAGATCCGAGGAGAAGAGAAGAGAGCCAAGCCATGCCCTGCAATGTGGCTAGATAAGCTTATTGCCAAGCCTGGGGAAACGGTAAATGGACATCAGTCGGGGAGACTGACCATTACAACAACAGCACGTGGACAGTATACTACAGTCTCCGACACAATCGATCTTTGGGGTATTAACAAAGTGGTTCCAAGTAAAGCTCAGAACCCTTCTTCTTTCGCCATCCATAACTCATAAAGTGAAGAGGCAGACAATATTCTATGCTAGCCTCTTTCCAGGTTCGTACCTCGAACTCTCTCAACTCTTTTCAGCTTGTCTTCCTAATTTACATTCCTCTGTTGCACTTGTCTATGCACTTAAGCTTCGGCCGGGACCTCGATGCTCTTCTCAACACCGTCGGCGCTGCCGGCAGTCACCTTCTTGCCCGTCTTGGCAATGGTCCTGAGGACGGTTTCGTACTCGAGTGTGGGTTCGGCGATGACAGTGGCAGTTTGGGTTTCGAGAGAGACTTCGTGGCTCTTGACGCCTGTATTAAAAGACAGCAGTTAGCGCGACTGTGTTCATTCAAGAAGACGTCTTGTTGCACATTGTGCTGAGTCGCAAATTTGTGCGCAAATTACGCCATCACATAGCCGACAATGCGATATTTCTGCCTTCTCTCTCCCAGCAAGTAGTAGCCCGGGTACAATTCCTCTCATCTCGACTCCTCGCCAATATCTTGTTTTATCATTATCCTCTTGTTTCCTTTTTTTGCCGCCCCTAGGCCTGAGCGCGTGGTTTACCAATTTGTAGCATCCTTGAGGAATACGGGGCAGATTGCGACAATGGAGGGGGAAATCTCAGTACACCCAGGCCAACGAGTTTCACCAACCTTCGAGCTTCTTGAGGACGCGGTCAACGGCACCAGAGCAGCCACCACAGCTCATGGTCACGTTGAACTTGTAGGTATGTTCGTCAGCCATTTTGAGGATGTTGGATATGGAGTTGTTTCGTAGTGGTTGAAGGAAAGCGATAGCGCTGTTGGTTGCATCTCCTGGTTAGTAGAGAGTTTAGAGGGAAGGGTGCGACTGCTGACAAAGCTGGCGCTTTCGAATTTCGAATTTCGAATTTCGAATGTGGTGGCTGGCCAGCCTGTGTACCGAGTTCTGAATCAAGTACCAGGGGTTTGAATGGGCAACACTCACCGAATAAGAGGTATGGTTGTTCGAGGTATCAAAGTGGCACGCAGATGGAATCAAGGCAACGATATGTGTATGGGGGAAATCCAAGGCAAAGCCGGAGGAAAAGGGAAGGGGAAGCTGCGGTACTTATGGAAACTTACATAGAAGGGCAATCAATATTCCTGCCTTCTGAAGGATGGGGCGCGACGGCGATTAGCGGTCCGCTGCACCCACCCTACTACTAATTCACCCCCTTGCCAGTACTGGGGCCCAGAAGCTTTGTGGAAGCTAGGACACATTCCGAAACGACCAAATTCGAAACGAGATGACGAAAGGAGGCAGAGAAACATTTGTTCGCCTTCGTCTACTCCGTACATTGCTCCTACACGTAAACTACAAATAAACTAGACCCCGTTGTCTCAGGCTGAACTTGGCTATTTGAAAACGAGGAGATGCGGGTCGTAGGAACATTGTGAGCAGGTTTACTCCGTACATTCGTCCAACTGTCTTCTTGTTTCCAATTTCAATAATTGGGATTGGACTTTATCAGCCACCATATTATGGAAAGGATGCCGAGTCCTAGCTGATGTCGAGGCGTGACAGTTCTACTTTGTAGGCTCTCGCGGGCGTGACACTTGTACAGTGGAGTTTCGTGGGCAGGCATATGCACAGTACGGAGGAAGCCGAATGGCGGGGTTGCTGAGAAATCCAAAAGAGCACTCGGTGCTATATACGGAGTATGTATGCATTTGCCTTTGACAGGGCTAATGAACACCCGACCAGCGATAGGTCTTCTACCAATACCCTCTACTAAATCTCTCTCCTTTCCGAGAAGCTGAGATCACATCATTTCCATACCAAAATATCCAATGGCGCAGGAGGAAGCCAGATTTCCATGTCCGCCCATGTTCCTGAGCTCTCACCCCCCCCTTTCCACTCCACCACATCGTGCCTCCAGACCACACTGTGTACTACATAGTGTTGCCGTTTCCGCTCCGCCCCACTCTAGCAGCATAGGCAACATGCACAAAGGAAGAGAAGAGCAGAAAATAAAAGAACAAAATATATTGCAGAAAACAGTATCTCAGTGTAGACTGTCTGTCCTCCACACTGGTTCTGTAGACCCCTCATCTATCCTGCGGTTGCGAGGCAAGGGCAGAACAAGCGTCGTACTTGTACAATTACAATATCTCCGTGTTTCAAAAACTTGCTCATTATGGAAGTGAGAGGAGAGGGGCACCCCATCCTTGGAGATCCTTGGAGGCCAGATGATAGCGTTGCCCTCTCTATTACTCCGTACATTTGATATCAAGCTGTCTTGGTAGGACGTTTCCAAGAGCCATCGCCTCCCGTCCTATCAGCTCCAGAGTCCCGAACATGTGCAAATCACAAATCGCATGAAATCTCCTTGCCCAACCCAGACATTTATTTACGTGAGCTGGCGGCATCTAATAATACAGCGTTCGGAGGCACATGTGCGAGTATTTGATCTGCACGTCCGATTCCTCCATAGGCTCGTCAAACATGGTGCATAGTACAACTCTTTTCGTGGAAATGCAAGGCACAAGCGGTCTAAGCCGCATGAATTCTTTATACATTCGATTTATTGAATTTTGCACCTCGTGTCTTCACTTCATAGCCCGCAACCACAGGGCCCATTCTAACTCTTATCTACCTCAAATGGTTCTTCAAAATAGCTGTCGCATTGCGCGAGACGACTATTTGTTCCGTCAGTCTTGAGAGAGTGACGGTTCCTGTGCAACTAACCCCCATGTTCGCTAGTTTTGGGGCAGCCCTCAATATACCACAGCCGTGATAGAAGCCGTCGCCAGAGCCAAAGAAAGCCAAACACGAGTACTACGTCCCTTTAACAACTCATCACGATCCACCGGGACCGCCCAAAAGAGCGAACCTACGCACAATGCTAGGTCCATACTCTTGATACTATAATTATAATCAGTCAACGCGGCCTTGCGATAAGTAGAAAGAGGGAGGGGTAGGTTTAAATTACGAACCTCTGCTTTCGTATGGCAGTACGACCGGAACTCTGGTGTCTGGCCGAGAAGACTGCCTCCAAACCATGGACCGTGTCGCTGCCTCTTGTGCGAGATGACTTGAACTTCCAATCCTCCACTCCTAGCACCACCGCTTCGCACCTCGCTAGCACGGATTCGTGCATCGACGAGTTGCTTAATATCGCGTTGTAGTCGGCGGCCAAAGTCCTTGTATAGTGTGCTACCGCCGGACAGAACAATGTTCTTGTAAAGGCCACGACGCACATCGATCGGGGAAGACTGAATCACGCCATCCACAACAGTTGGGAGAGGTGTGAGGAAGTCGGAGCTGTAAATTTCGGGGTTGAAGAAGATCTCTGGTGCTAAGAATCGCTCGTAACCGACGTCGACCGACACTTGTCGCCCTCCAGGATGCGTAACGACATGCTTTGCAAACTTGGACCGGTCACGGTCGTATCGGGAGAACTCCTTAACAATGTCGGGGGATACATAACAGTACTCCTCCTTGATCTCTTGTGCCGTCTTGAGCGACGAATCTGGCTCGCCTCGGTCTCGAAGAAGGGATTGGACGAAATAGGTTATGTCGCGACCGGCAATGGGGATTGACTTGATCGATGAACCGATAACATAACCCTCAGCGACGGGAATGACGTGTGTCACACCATCGCCGGAATCGATAACAGTACCCGTCAATGAGCGGTCGTGCACTTTCGAGGATGTCCAAGAGGCGGCGAGTGCGAGCACGGCCTGAACGGCAATATACAGACCTGCGCAGTTGAAGGACTCGAAGAAAATTTCGGCTGTGTTTTCTCGGTTCTCAGGGGGGTTGAGAGGCTAAGACGGCTAGGTATTAGTCGGCAGGTCCTTGCGTAGGTTGTAGGTTGCAGGGTGTGGCTAGCGATTGGGGGTTGAAGCATACAGGCTCGGTCAAAAGAAAGAAATGATCCTCAGGCTCGACTCTTAGATACTTAAAAATGGAATTGGACCAAAACCTTTCCATGTGATCCTATTCGAAATTGTCAGAGAAACGGCTTTCGCTGGCTAAAGAGAGATAATAGCCCAAGGATAGAACAATACCCAGTTCTCTATTTGCCCATGGCGGATAGGATAATGTAAACCATATCCTAGCTCGGGTTAGCATATTTAGAACGGCTTCATGGGCGTCAGAAACATACCAGGACCCGCCGAAGCGCTTATTGCCTCGTCGCCGATGAAGAAATCCAAATCTTCTGTGCCGCGTTTCGCATTTAAGTGGCCGCCTGCGCCGGCACCTCCGGTAAGGAAGGAAGGCTTATTGGCCACAGCTGGTCGGCCGGAACCGGTACCTCCGGCACCTGCAGCAGGTCCTTTCGTTGCGATGGCTGTGGGGAAAACAAACGAGGGCGAATCGTTACCGGCAAAACCTAGGAGACAAGAGGTATTAGAACCATGCATGGTTTCGAATTGGATAACGAGATGCATACCAAGCTTAGAGAAACCCGTTCCGCTAAAGAAAGTCGTTAGTCACATAGATATCGTGTAGGGCATGTCCCGACATAATCGCACGCATTGGGGTGGGACGGAGAGGGGGGGGTCTTGTTTCTTACTTGTCCATGACAACGGCGGGTGTTTGGTTAGCCATGGCTGAAAATGTGTATACGGCTAACTGACAGCCAAATCCAGGGGGGGAGAGGCCGAGAGACAGCCGTGGCTCGATGGCGGTGGGTGAGAATGCTGGGTAGCGGTGTCAAAGGGTCGCTCGATTAGTTGTGATGCCTGGCGAGATTGCGTAGCTCTCGAAATTGGGAGTTGGCTTCGTTGGTGTCGTCGTAGGAGGGGCTTGTCGAGCCCCGCCAACGTAGCCCAGCCACACAGGTTAAACGATGGTTTAGCCGACATTATCCCGCTTCTACTGGGAATAATCCACCGAAAGCCTCTCGAACTACGATTGCCCAACAACCTACCAAGCGAACTACGAAGTATGTTACGATAGGTAACCTGCTTGCCTGATAATCAATGATGAGCTTGGGCCGAGGCGAAGTCGTTACATCTTTCCATTGCGACTGGTATCTCTCAACAGTATTCCGTTTGGAGCTTCTCATATCAGCATATTCTCTCCTTCGTCCGTCTTTATCCTTATCCTCTAAGCTCCTAATCACCTTCTCTTTTGCGTGCTGGACGTCACTTTAGACAGCTCTATTATCTCGTCACTTTAGCCGAACAGGACTTGTGCTTGCAATCAAACATAAATTCTGGCACACGGCCGATGCTATGCTTTGAATCAGCACCCGGCTCGGTTCGGTTTTCAGAAGAGGCAATATATTATGGAAAGTCAATTCAAGGTAACAGGG
The DNA here is from genome assembly GCA_019925285.1 of Graphium sp. VPRI43844. NCBI lineage: Eukaryota > Fungi > Ascomycota > Sordariomycetes > Microascales > Graphiaceae > Graphium > Graphium sp. VPRI43844. Next base: position 282,301 of record JADHKT010000005.1, read on the forward strand.
TCTAATAACAGATTACTCCGTAGAAAGGGATGCATTAGAAGATATCTCACAATATTCTTAGCTAATGCTAGCTCTCGATCTTTTCTCAGCAACCGCTCTGGTAAGGGGCATATCGCCCTTCGTTTTATGCGATAAATCCCAAGGATAACATCTCTTCAAAATTCGTCTACCCCATTGAACAAGCGCAATCAAAGACGTGGCCTTCCAATCTGCTAGGGCAATCAATAGATCTGTGTGAACAATGCTGAGTTCTGTCCCAGGAAACATAAGCTAAATGCACCATGCTCAAAGGGACAACCGAGCAAATTTCTCATTTGTCTCCCGTGTTTCCATTATATTATAAGCGTCGTTGGTATATGTAACCCGCATTGAATGGGATTTCGATGTTCATTATTTCAAGAACGCATCAAGCCTCGTCAAGTAATGATCGAGTATGGGCAGGGAAGGCATGGCTCCTGGAGATGCGTGGTTTGTGTTGTGGGTCTCGTACTCAGTACCTTTAGCAACATTTCACTCAAGTCTCGACCCTTGGGAAGCTTTATCTCTGGCTATCATAGCTAGGTGGGTTTTCACCTCATTGGATTGGCGGAGTTGTAATTACTACTCTGCCTGCCAAATCTCTAACCCCCCTTTGCTTGATCCCGTTCATGTGGCCGCCGCAGTCTGTTCATATCATACGGAGTAAAATGTCCATACCAGGGGTAGACAAGAAATAAAGATAAATTTGCAATGACGTCATCCGCGGGGGGCTTCCTGAAAGGCAACGATGACCAAATCTGACGCATTTTGGAAAGCCTGTCTATTTGCAAATCAAACCAGTTCTATTGCGTAGTTGAAATTCACGGCTGTGGAGTATTGACCCGGTGGAACTAGCCCTTCACTTGGGCTGTGAGCTCAATCGTCTTATGGGTGTCTGTCCATCCGTGAGAACTTTCAGGTACAGGAATGTGTTGTTTCTGACCGATGGTGGTCGATTAATGCCACCATACTGGCCTGATCCTGTTCGTACAGTCTGGCTGAGTGTATTCGTTCACCTGTTTTTGCACTGGAGATCTCAAGCAGGAGAAGAGACGCTACACAAGCTTAGCTTACTGGGGATCCTTGCTTGCCACTACATACCACTAATCGTAAGTGCCAGTGGAGGAGCTTTAATAGGACCTAGACTGCAGTCGAAACATGTATCAAGTACATGATTCAGCGCGTAAGCCTTGTATTCTTGCTTATCCGATAAGTCCTTGATCGCGCGGCAGGTAGCGCAATAGATAATAGAAACTGACACTAATAATTACCTGACTACTCCCTTACTGGCCCGAACCAAAGATAGCAGTCGCTCAAGTCGTTGTGCCACAGTGACAAAAAGGACGCGGTTTCCACTTAAAAATCTCGACCCCACCATTCGAGAAGAACGAAGCAAGTTTGTCAAGGCCACTTCCTAAATTCCAAACCATTTTCCTACTCCTGTTGCTCTCTGTCTGTCGAGGCACATATGAATCGACGCACTCTGGAGTACTCGGTAAAATAAATAAAACCAAACCTTTCCCTCTCTTTACAATAGTGTGCACACCATTGTATTGCCACCCCCTTTATCCCTCGCCCAGTTCGCAAAACTCCCTGATGGCTGCTGCGTCGCCACCACCCCGGCCTTCGAGCCAAGGCTCCGAAAAGGAGGACCAGACGCAATTGCTGATCGCTCGGTTGATGGAGGGTGGCCAGGAAGATGATGAGACCTGTCGCGATTTGGATCGTCTGACCGCCTTGCTTGAAGAGGACGCAGAGCTGTCAAAGAAGGACAAGTCACATCCGTCCATCTGCGGCGTCATCGATGCTGACTGCGTCGACACCCTTCTAAGCTACCTCGACATGAGGCAAGCCGACCTTGTTCGCGGCCATGCCACGCTCACCACTTCCGCCTATCTCAAAGCTTCAGGCGATGTCGGATCCAAGAACTTGTCTAGCTTTTTTCAGGACCGCGTGAATCGAGGACGTTACGACGACTATATTGTGGCCTTTTGCGTCGCCGCTGCAATCTTCCCAATCGTTCCCGACCTCACTGCCGAGCTTTTCTTGAGTGAGGGCTTTCTCGCCACCCTCGGTCCTTTGATGCGCAGGAAGTGGAAGAGCAAGAAGGTCGAGACGGCTTGCCTTGAAATGCTCAACGCTGCTTGCATGCAAACCCACTGTCGCGAGGCAGTGCAGAAATATTGTTCCGACTTTCTGGAGGAGATTGTTGACCAGGATCCGGATGACGCCGTCTCAAGAGGCGTCAACGACCCTGACATGAACTCTACCGAAGGCTCTGTTGCTCTTCGTCGGCACTCGCTCAAGGTCCAACAGCTGGCTGCAGTTATTCTCTCCAAACTTCGAGTAAGATACCGCCGTTCTTCTCCTCTTCTAACCATGCCTACCGCCATCGCCTCATCTCTCTGACTGACAATAGAATGAAGGCGATTCCTCAGAATCCGAATACGACGACTGAACAGAACGAACCGAGAATTGGACTTGCCAGTACGAATATTGAAGACCTCTCGTCCAAGTTCACCGCCATGTTACTGGAGGATGATGACCAATCCCGTCAATACGCCATCGAAGGCCTTGCCTACGCCTCTATTCAGCCAAAAGTCAAAGAGTCGTTGGCTAAGGACCCCTTGTTTCTCAAACGCCTAGTGCAGTCCCTCCATGACGTGCCGCCAAAGTCTCCTATGACGTACGGGGCGTTAAGCATCTTGGTCAACTTAACGCGGTACCGTCCAGCCCTCACCGAAGAACAAACAAAGATGAACCAGCTCAAGGCCTATGCAAATGCTGCGGGAAAGTCGGCACAGCCCGACCCCCTCGACGATAATGATCAGGTTTCGAAGCGATGTGAGGCTGTTTTCGAGGCAGGGATCACACCGGTGCTCATAACACATAGTAAGAATGGATCTGTCGCGTCCCTCTCCCTCATTGCCGCCATTGTTCATTCTCTCTCGTTCAATCATAAACTACGCGGAAAGCTCGCCCAGCAAGGCGCGGTGAAATTGCTCCTAGTCGTCTGGTCTTCTCTCCCCGAAGAAGAAGCCGCCCGCCGTGTAGCAGCCCAGGCTCTCGCGCGAATCCTCATTAGCACAGATCCCTCTCTCGTATTTGGTGGCAACCGCGCCAATCCACAGCCTGCTGCAATTCGTCCCCTCGTGTTCCTTCTCACGCCAGACCTTGCGGCTGACACGCGAGATCTCCTTCCATCCTTCGAAGCCCTCATGGCCCTCACGAACCTGGCTTCGGGAGGTGACGAAGAGACAATTGGCACTATCGTTAGGATGGGCTGGCCCCAGATCGAAGACCTTTTGCTATCTTCTAACCAAATGATCTGCAAGGCGGCTGTGGAACTCCTCTGCAACGTTGTCCAGGTACCTGAAGGTATCGTTCTCTACGCTGATGGGAGCCCTCAGGCCAAGAACAGACTCCACATTCTTCTCGCCCTCGCAGACTCCCCTAATGACGGAACGAGAAGTGCTGCTGGTGGAGCCCTGGCCTCGTTGACAGCATATGATTCTGTTGTTCGCGATGTCGTCCAACGTGAAAGGGGTGTCAAGATCCTCCTTGACATGTGTGGCGACGATAATGACCAGCTCCTCCACCGTGGCGTTTTTATCATTCGAAACTTGGTATGCATCGGCGGCGAGGTTGGAAATATTGCTCTCCAGAAGGTCAAGGCAGAAGGAGGACTCGAGGTCCTGAAAGAGAGTGCAAGGAAAACCCGCAACCCCCAAGTTTTCGAGATGGCCATTCAGGCGATAAAAGCTATCATGGGCGAGGAAAAGCAAGGGAATTAAGAAACGATAGAGTGACAACAATGATTGAACGAAGCAAGGAGCATGGCATTGGTGTGAATGGCGTTTTGTGAAATTCTATATATATATATATTTCTTTTCCTTGTAATAATTTGCAAAGTGCTTACTACGTGTTTATATTCTTTCCACGATTTCACAGTCTGTCTAGTTCTTCGCAACTTGTTATCATGGTGGTCGAGGTCGCGTGCATCTGTTGATATGACCACGAGGCGCAGCAAACCGCTACCCCCGCTCGCTAATCTTCTAGATTCAAGTGTCTGACTCCTATTCCGATCTCTTCGATTTGCCTAGCTCGTCTTACTCCCTCCACCGCCTGATCGTTGCGTCCTCCATCGGCATGCCGCACTCTCCAATTGCAAAGTTGTCGTGATACCGATCACGTCTGCATGTGAGAGACAGCGCAAATCGACCTCCCTGTAGACCCTGTCTTTCTCTGCTTTTGCCTCCAGAAAGGACTCGTGGGAACACAAAAGATCACCAACAATCTGGTGGCGGATTGACGATATCCAACTCCTATACAGAACCAGGCGCTCCTTGTTGGTCATTGCCGAGTGTTCAATCTTCCTGAGCTCTACCATCCTGCGAACAGGAGCGTCCTCGCAAGATCCCCCATTGAGCCATTTCTTGAGTCTTCGGTCGCTTTTGGCAGCTACCTCCCGGAACCCATCCTCATCAATGCGAGAGCCAAAGAATTCGTTGTAGCTCCGATAATCTTCTTCTTCCAAGTATTCCTTCAATGCATTTGTCGATTCGCAATGTTGCAGCCGCTTTAAGGCATCCCGGATTGACTGTTTCGCACTCGTGAGTTCATTCATGGCGTGACCCAAGGCAACCCCTTTCTGTCCTAGTCTTGTCGGCGCCTTTAGCAATGGTGCGAGGATTGACACCCTCCAAAACTTCAGACTCGGAGCGGGAACCAATTCGAAGCATGTTTTTGACACCGCCGCGGTGGAGATGTTCAAGCATCTGGTCCAAGGCGTGATTCGTGTAACACACGACGAGAATGGGGCCGATGTTAACGTCGTCGTTGAAAGTTTTGTTGTTACTGGCAAGGAGTACAGTTCTATTGTTCCCTGGACGATAGTGCAGTGGTTCGAAAAGATCATTTGTGATGCATGGCAAGTCAAAAGTGAACCCGGGGGTCTCCCTGTATGCAGGCCGAGGTAAATTGATGGCGATACTGCCTTCCTTGGGGTGCAGTATGTTGATAAATGGAAGTCGTGGGTGTTGGGAGATGTCTCGCAGTGTTTCCAAAGTCGATTTAAACGAATCTAGAACCACCCCTGGAAATTCGATGAGGATCTTATCACGACTGTACTTGGGGCTTTTGAACCAACGAATCGCACGCCCAATATTATAATCATCAGGCTCGACAAGATTCAGGCGAACTGTGGCCCTCTCCGAATCACTCCATAAATGACTTGGTTTCTGTCCGTCTGAACTCGGACCCTCGCCATCCTCCTCGTCATGTTCCCTTGTGACTCTCAGGTTTGGACCTCTTATATCGTCAACTATCGTGCAGAAGAGCACAGTTCCATGTCCATTGGGATTCATCAAGCAGACCAAAGCCCCCGATTGCAGCCGCTTGGATGCCCGCCACCAAGCCTCCAATTCCTTTGAATCAGGTCTGCTCGTTGTTGCGGGCTGTGGAAACGATACCACGAGCTGGAGGCCCCTGAATTCATCAAACGTAATGCCTTGGATTAGCGCATTGCTGGAGGAGACACCAGATGTGAGGCCAACATGAATGCGACCACAACCATCGAATCAGCTATTTGGGTGGCTGTGTACATGGAGTGTTGGAGCGTTGTCTCATGCATGAGAAATAGGCAGCCATATTGGTATTCCTTCGCATTGATAGGCATTGTTGTCGATTCATCATCCAACATGACGTCTCTGGGAAAACTTCCATGCTTGGTGTAAATGGGGGCCACGCCTCACCAGGAGCTTGTCAAGCTTCCACTGAAGAGTACGATATCTGACTGTAATAGATAAAAAAATCATATGTTTAAAAATAGATTTGAAGACGCCGAAAATCGCGCTCCTTTTATTATAAAAACTATGTATCTGTACCAACCTAACATCAAGCATAACCGTCATCATCATCATCATCGCTATCCGGAAAGTATGCAAGCACCGGACTAAGAGCTTCCTTATAAATCTGGTGCCTAAGGAAATTATCATTTGCCTCTACCACTCGGATGTTTTGCCACGGGCTTCCAGGCTCATCGTGCAAGTTTCCAAGGCCATCAAATTTGACGAGGGGAGCGTCCTCTTCCCCGTGTGTGGTTCTCAACATGCTAAATCCAGGGGTGCGTACGGTGCGCATGACTTTACGCTGCATATCCTCCGGATCTCTTTTTTGCCCATTGCCTCGGGGTGTTTCGAATGACCGGTTTTTTGCACTCTTAGATAGATCGTGCACCCACCATAGAAAGCCCCAGAGGAATCGCGCGCCGTAGAGACAGACAGCCAGAACTGAAACTGCAAAGCTAGCTTGCATTACACGACAAGCAGACTGGACTTCTCTTGACGACGTAACATTGCAGGAGTGGACTAGATACCATGGCCGAGGACTTGAGTGGGCAGGATCCGAGAGGTCGCCCGAAGCTTGGGCAAATAGACTATAGGACCAGAGAGCCGTAAGGAATACATCGTAACAGGTTAGGATAAGCCTTGAATTCTCGGGTTGACGAAAGTAGAGCATTAAGAGACGAGAGACGAGGCTTGTGAAAGAAACAATAGAAATTGCGAGGTTTGAATTCGTAAATCTTTTAGGCCAAGTCAGCTTAAAGGTTATCGCACCGGGTGAAACCCCATGTTGGGCAGCGAACCTTTGATCCCATATTAGCGGCACATCTGGCGGCTCGATATAATTCGCAAAGAGAACGGCCCTATACGCAGGGCTAGAGTTCCACCCATTTTGGCCACCGGCTTCCCAAAGTTTACTTCTAAACCGGCCATAGAAGGCTGATCCAAAGAGCGCTATAGCGGTTGCGCATAGTGGAAGTTCGATGGCCAGAACGAAGGCGATTTGCTTTGCTCGGCTTCGATGATTGGCTGTTCGGGATAAGTGGCTGGTAGTGTAAGCCGTCAAAGCAGGATGGGACGGGGAAATTGAGGAATGAGAAGAGTCATGTTTGAGATCTGTTCCCATTTTCTTGTTGTTTAAATGTTCTCGGGAATCTGTCTTGGCCTGTTCGTGATAGTGACGGGAGACACAAGCATATGCCACAAGGTATCTCCAATATCGATAGTAAACCAATTGAGTCGTATTGTCTTGATGCGGTGTAAAAGCGAAGAGAGGTATGGTCAAGGGGAAAGGAAAGTTTATATCACCTGCATCAACTTGTGATCTTTCTATAGTTACATTCTGCTTGGCCCACCACTATGCACTCACGGCCAGCCGAGATCGCAGATGTTATGCTAGCCAATCCTTTTGTTCCATTCAAGCCTAGCAGCAACTACTGTTTTTAGACAACACTATATTCCCCTCATATAAAACCCCAGTCTCCGGGGTTCTTCTACAGAGTTGAAACGTGCAATTCTGTGCGGGACGGAGAAACCTGCTCATATTACCGCAGCACAGCAGAGCCCAACCAAACGCCATGCCATCTACAATTGCAATAATTACAATGGGACCATGGCCAGGTGAGTGGATTGCAGCACAACCTTGATGGGACTGATGGTTTTTGAAATCAGATTTAGTAAGACCATAAGCGTCCCAAGTGTACATAGCCATGAGGCGGTAAGTCAGGTCAAAGGGTACTTACGTGCACTTATGCAAGCTCACTCACTTCCTTTAGCCTCGCCGAGTAAGTTCGGAACCTAAAGTTTTCTTTCAAGAACTTATCGTCTAATGCAAGGAAGAAGCCGCCCAGTACGAGTCAATTTCGAGAGCTGCTCTACTCGTATTATTGTTAGTCCTAGACGGCACATGTCATGGGGTTAATACTTGTCGTCAGCCGATCTCCTGCCAGAGCGGAGAGAGATGTTGTCGTCCTGACAGGTAGCCAGCCCAACACGCCAAAAACTCCAGAGTACCACCTCGGTCTATCGAAAGCTTGGCAATAACGATATTATGGACAGCAGCTGCAGCGTGGAGGGCTGTGCCAAACGAAAACGACCTTCCTCTTCCTTCTCCTCCATCCACCATCCGAGGCCAGGCCCAGGTGTGTTAATAGAAACGCCATAGTCTAAGAGCAGCGCAACGAAGTCCATTGCACGCTGGAAACATGCAATGTGCAAAAGCATGACCATACCGGGACCGTCTGTGGCAAACGACCGGCCATCGTGCATAAGACGAGGCTTGTGTGAAAGCTTATACTCCGTATGGTGGCTGAGTTCACTGAAATCGTACAAGTACTTGTAGGATCGGACATCTGCATACAGGGGTTATGGGTTATGAGAATGAAGAGTCTTCGAGAACCTCAATATCAAAGATCAAGCACTCTAAATGTGAATTCGGTCAATTCAGGCCGTGTACTTGTATTTAGAAGCTGCAGGGAAGAGAGAGAGTTTTTACGGAGTAGAGTCTGCCAATGTTGCCCTATAAAAATGTCAACACGCGTCGCGCTCTAGCTGTCTTGGATTTGATCCACAGAGGAAGGCGCATGTCTTAAAGAACCATCTGGAGAGCTGAATGCCATCTTCAATTAATGAGCTGAATCGTGCCCTCTTGACCCACCCCGAGAGAGTAATCAAGAATTCAATACTCCGTACGGAGTACATTTTACCACAATCATTTATCGATATTTGACAATGGCTCGGCCATAATTCGTCTTGTGGCGCACTTGCTTACCGGGGGATAACAATGTATCCAACAGCTGAGAAGTTGTCTGTCGCGTCGTTCATGGACAGGACGATATCATCATGAAAGATTTGCAATGTAAACAGGTCTCACAAATGTGACACCAGCAGGGATACCCCTTGATCACAATCCTCTGTCTTACCCATCGACCGAATTACATTTCCGGACATCCAGCTCTAAACCTGTGGCGCGCGCACCGCAAACCCGGGCCTATTAAAGGGAAGACGAACCCCAATCCACAAGGATCTGCAGTCTTTTCCTTCTGGCCCTCCTCCCTCCTTTCAAACGCAGACAAACCCCATGACCTAGAAGGCAGAACTTCCCGGAACCTCGACAATGCGCTTCTCACTTCCCATCGTCCTCGCGACGGCTGCTCTGGCAAATTGCGTGCCTTCCCGGAATCCCAACCCTCATGACCCTCAGATTGATCCGTTCCCAACCGTCCCGGCCCTTCCCAAGCTCGAGTATCTCGTCACCTGCAACCTCACCCTCGGGCCCGCGGTGCGAACTGGCGAAGGTCCTCTAGGCTCAAAGATGATTATGCCCATTACTGGGGGCGCATTCGCCGGCCCGAATTTCTATGGTTCGTGGGATCTCAGCTAACCCTTCGTGGTAAAATATACTTTTTTTTTGGAGCCAGGACGGACTAACTTGTTTTCAGGCGATGTTATCCCCTTTGGTATTGATGGTCTCGTCCTCGACTCCGAGGGGATCCCCCATCCTTGGGTAGAGGCTCACCTTGCGCCCTCGAATGGGAAGGAAATTATCGTCCTCAAGGTCGAGGGCTCGGGCCAGCCTGGAAAACCGGGCGCTTTCTTGGGCGCCAAGTTCTTCACTGGAAATGACGAATATGAGTGGTTGAACTATGTGGTGGCCATTGGACGGTCGAAGATTGACAACCCAAAGCAGCCTACATTTGCTACCCTTGAGCTGTTCAAGGTATGTTAACATGGTGTTTCTCATTTTGCATCTCGTTTGATTTGGTACTGACTGTTCCGAAAGATGGTCTCATAAGCATGATGAAACAAGCTTGGGGATAAAAATCCGTGCCATTTGTTTAGGTCTTGAGACGTCTGGAGTTATCTATTCCATAGGTCTACTACTACCTAACATTTCATTAAATGATATACGGTTCTTTACGAAGTACCTGAGGATATCCTTGTGACTTGTATTTATGTATGGCCCGGCCCATTGGGGTTGACCCAGCTTTGTAGAAAATCCGCCTAAAGAACACCTAGAATGCACAGTAAAGAATGTGGTGGACACTGGAAAGCAGTTCACAAGAGAAACCCAACCCTCGGAAGCTGGAGGTATAGTATTGACTTTATACTCCCACAAGCTCTCTTTCTCGAATTCCCCCCTCGTTTGGTTCTTCCCTGCGGCACGACTACCAGCATCCTTTCCGGTAGGCAGAGGAAAATCAGAACCACATCGTCAAGACACAGAAGATTCCACGAATTCGTCGATACTGCCTTATTTTGGTCGTTCATTGGGAGTAAGGTTAAAATGGAAATAAGATGTTCTATGCGGGTTGTAGGATTGGTATGAAATGCAAGGCATCGGCACTCCAAGTCCGATTGAAGTGATCGGATTATACTTGACGAAACGTTACCGCTTTGTGGAATCAGGGGCACTGTTTCCAAGCCATAACAGGAGACGGATAGATCGATCACAGGATTGCAGAGAATGACCCGGGTTTTGGGAAATCTCCCATGCGGATTCGAATCACCAAATTATTTGGCCAAGCCAAGCCAAGATAAGACCCAAGGATCCTCCTCAGATATTCTTTCCTTTTGCCTTCTTGGTCATTGCCCGATCTTGTATGGAAAATAATATGAAAATATCATAATCGAGAGGCAGTATGCTATAGCGAACGACTTTGTTACACATGAAAATTTGAATGACCAGGAGTTGTGGGATAAGGGAAGGGAACTGAAAATGGTTGCGTGGAAAAGGCATTGTAAACATAAACATAATTGGAGAAACGTGCGGAGCCTTTCATATTTCCATTTCTCTGGCAGTTTTAAGCTGGTCTACATTTTAGCACATTCCAAACAGATGTTCTATATTCTTTTTATTTCTCCAGCGTCTTCGGACTTACATGTCCGGGCCAAGACCGGTAGACCGGACTTGAAATCACCACTCGACCTATATATAATATTATACACTAAACAGACTAAACCAGAATCATGTCTCCCCCATTCAGTCCAACTTTAACAAAACATCACAAAGCCAAATCCTCCATACCAGGCGGCTGCTACCATGTATATCATCTCGCCCCTCTCACAATGCGCAAGTCCCGAGAAGCGGGAACGGGTATGTCCACAAGGGGGAAACCCTCATTTCAGAAGAGCCCTGGGAGTGAAAAATTCTGACAATTCGATCTCATGCCATTGAATAGTTTATGAACCATATATCACAAATCGCGCCAGTAACTCAGAAAGACGAGCCAGGGTGCCTCGCATACGCGTGGTTCCGAAGTGCTGAGGACAATGATACTGTCCCAACACACTGGGTTCGCGGTTTCGAAGTGTAAGCAACTTGCATATATATCGAACCCGATGACTGCATATCCTAATACAGCAAAAAATAAACTAGGTATCGGGATGTCGAGGCCAACACGGTAACTCATCGAGCAAGCTCCGAGTACAAGGCATTCCGAAAAGCGTGCAGCGACGAGTCTCTCCTTGCAAGGCCAAGCGACTTGAGATTCTGGCGCCCTATCGGAGTTGGTTTCATGACGAAGAGTGGAAATAACGATCTCAAAGGCCGGGACCAATACATTGTCGTCGACGAGATTACCCCTAAGCCTGGAACAAAAACACAGGTAGTAAAAAGTCTGAGAGAGGTAGCCACGAGTGCCCAGGAGGAAGCCACGGCTTTGACTTTCTGGGTTCTTGACAGATTGGGTCTCGACCCCGTTGCGAAGGAGGGCAGCTCTGACTTGGATGATGGTGTCTATGTGATTGCGCGGTTTGTGGATAAGGAATCTTATTCGCGTTTTGATAACTCAGTGGCTGGGGCAACATGGCGGGACTTGCAAGACTTTTGTCAATCAAGGAGATTGACCACATGGTCTGAGGCAGGAATTGGATTCATTGGCAGGTAGACCTACCCAATAACCAATAATAGTAGACGTTTAGATAGCCTCTGCAGGCTCAGGCTAAGACAGAGCAAATCATACCTATATCAACTGGAGATGGTACTATTGGCTACAGAGGCTGAATCAGCGCCAGGCAATGCCGAATCAAGTGCTACCTTTATCACCGTCTCTGATTATTATTTAGATCTTTTAGACAGAAAGTGGTATGTATGGTGATATCGGACTGTTGTAGAAGGGTTTGGGGTGTGTGAATGTCGATGAATTGATCGAAAAAAACACAGAGGGATTCCAATCACTTTATATATCTTCTCCACATGATACAGGGTCGTCCTGAACTGAATTACTTCCGAATATCATTCTACAAATTCAATCAGTATCGAAGAATTAGCTTCCCTGTGTCCAGTTCCTGTGAGCAGGTTGCATGGTAGTTCTAGATCATGCATACGGCTAATACATCACGGGTTACACTGGGTAGCTTAATCGTCATCTCTACTCCGTATCTTGCCTTGAAGACGGACGGAGTTACATTAAAATCGTCCATTGCCAGGAAATGCAAGGGCCCAGTTGGTGGCACATTACGGAGTAGTGTTGTGAGCATTGTGCATAACGCTTATCGCCATCCAACTTGCCAAGTGCATCAAAGCATCAACGCTCAGAAGATGGCTACTATACTTTCCTCACGGTTGGCCAGATTTCTCAACTCGGATTGCACTCGTGGCGAAACCTCGGCGAGCCGAGGTAAGAGATTCCGTCATCCGTGATGAAGACTGGACGGGGATCAAGGACCCGGCAACCCGGAGGCGCTTGCAGACTAGACTTCACACCGGGGCATATCGCAAGGACGCGCGCGCCCAGAACCTGGGATTCCCAGCCCCGTGCCTACACGTTGCAGTAATAGTTAGCTGACAGTATCTGCCGTTCACTTCAAGGGAAACGCAAGGCCTGGGCGAGTAAACTTGGAGCTGCTACAGTCTCTACCTCGAAACACTCAGAGCCCGAGGTTAAATGTTGGGATGATGAACTACAGTTCATCTCCGCAATACCAGCATCGCACGCTAAGCAAGTATACGATGCAAAATCCCCCCTCATATCAGGAAAGTCTCCACGCAAAGTGGTGTTTCCCCTCAGTCTAGATCACCTCATAGCTCTTCTTCAGTTCAACGTTCTCCGCGCCATGGACGTGAACCGTACCCCTGATATCCGGCATCCTCACCACGCCCCTTGAAAGCGACGTAGAAATCACCCCGCCCAAGCTTACTACCCACCACGCTTCAACAAATAGTTCCGCACGGTGACTGGATCGGCATGTTTCCGTGCGCTGTGGGTCGCGATCGCCTTATGGACAGACTGCGCCGGGGGGCTTTTAAGACGTTTCGACTGAGGGCACCGACAAGAGCCCACGGGTTTTCGGGTTCCTTGCGAGTGGCCACCAGATCAAGAAGAAAAGCGTCGAAAATCAATAAGTAAACGCCTGTAGGCACCAGAGCATAAATGTGGCTTTACGGCTTGATGCCTAATGCCTAGCTAGAACAACTAACATCATATGGGGCTTTACTGTGTATGTCAGGGCTACAAGGGACTGACAGTGTAACGACTGGTCTAACTGTGTGGACTGCAACCGAAGGTAAGTCCGGTGCGACAGGTCATGGCTCGTGAGTCACAGTTTTCCCGGATCTGCCTGTGGTTAGTGTTGTTGAAGGTTCTGGGGCGCCAACAGCAGGAACAGGGGGTGATTTGGTCCATGTCCATGATATGGAACCTCCAGGGGATGTTCGGAATGCAAACTGCCGGTGTTAGCAAGGACCGTGGTGCAAAGGAGAAAACGCTCATGGCAAGGCAAAAAGAAGAAAAGCTCTGGACGAGAGAGTCGCAGGGTTCTAATACAAGTACGGAGTAGAGCCAAAAATGAAAGAAGGGAGGGAAGGTGGGGGGTGTTGGGGGTTTCGACTCACATGCCTCCTGACACATGGAACGGCGAATGGCCACGTGATAGAACTACATGACGTTGGCCCGAGATTCACCCGCTACCTTCAGACAACAGCGCCCCCTTCGAACACTTAGTCCTTTTTTTGGCTTGACGTAGCAGCCTATTGCACCTGACTTTTCCGCCTCCCTCCCTCAACATCCACTCTTGATCCTTCTCCCGTTCTCGGCTTCGTATCTCTGGCATTGCCAATACCTGCACGTCCTCAAATTCAACCTTTACAGCTCCATACTCCTTCATAGGCGCTCCCTCCTACTTGCTTTACCCCCCTATTTCACGCCTCGAGTATCTCGAGCCTCAGCCATCATGAACCCTGAGTAGTAAGCCCCCCTCCCTTCCCAAAATGCGCGGCATCCTTGACCGGGCATCAGGACGATGCGGCCATGCTGACAATGTTGTCTAGAGTTTTGCCCCTTAATCTCTACGTCGATCACCAGCGAGTTTATTTTCGATCGCATCCCCGACACGGCCCCCCTGTCATCGACCCGTCATTCTAACTTGCCCTAGATACGACTATCTATTCAAGCTCCTCCTTATCGGAGACTCCGGTGTTGGAAAGTCTTGCCTCCTTTTGCGATTTGCCGATGACACATACACGGAATCCTACATCTCAACAATCGGTGTCGATTTCGTACGTTCACGCCCGCGTCTTCCGCCACCTCGAATACCCCTGTTTCCATTGATGGAAATTTGCTGACACGCCGGGTTAGAAAATCCGAACGATAGAGCTAGATGGAAAGACCGTCAAACTTCAGATCGTAAGTGCACTGCATCCAACCCATTCGAAGGTCGATTTTAAACGAACCGTCGACCATCCACTTGCCATGGTGTACTTGGCTGAATAGAAGTTAACGTGAGGTTGGTAATAGTGGGACACGGCTGGCCAGGAACGATTCAGAACCATCACTTCCTCTTACTACCGAGGTGCACACGGCATCTGCGTTGTCTACGATGTTACTGATATGGACTCTTTCAACAACGTGAAGCAATGGCTCCAAGAAATCGACCGATACGCCACGGAGGGTGTCAACAAGCTTTTGGTTGGAAACAAGAGCGATATGGCAGATAAGAAGGTCGTGGAGTACACAGTCGCAAAGGTAGGGACGATTCAACAAACAAGGCTCTGCTAGTCTATAACCGTTGCGCACCTCAACAGGGAACCTGCTTTTTCTAACAAGATGCACAGGAGTTTGCTGACAGCCTGGGAATCCCCTTCCTCGAAACCTCGGCCAAGAATGCCAGCAACGTCGAGCAGGCTTTCTTGACCATGGCCCGCCAAATCAAGGAGCGGATGGGTACCACCACCGCCAGCAACACCAAGCCCAGCGTGCAGGTTGGACCTGGCCACGGCGTCAGCTCCTCGTCGGGCGGTGGCTGCTGTTAAACGGGCTGACCGTCTAGGTGCTATAAGGGATGCTGGCCACCCTAAATTTGAGGCCGTTGCATTCAGAGATTTGCCATCTTTCCCGGTCTCCATTGTGCGCCGGCTAGAGGGTGTGTTGTTGACGGAGGTGGAAGGGAGGAGTTTACTTTGGCAAAGATAGGGTACTGGTCGGATCGGATTCGTGGACTTTTCGCTTTCACCCCTTTTTAACACTGCTGATATTGCTGTCTTTTTTTTTTTTTGCCCTAAATTTGCTACCAGTCTATAAACCTATGGGACAACGTTAATTGAGCCTCGCCCTCGCCACCGGCTGTTGAAGTTGCCATCTCGTCGTGTCCGTCAGTGTGGTCACAAAACGGTCGCGATATGCTTTTTTGAAAGTACACTATCGAAACTTCCGAGTGCCCACGATGGACTGACGAAGGGGGGCGACGGCGACGGTACGGTGAGCGAAGGTGTTGCAATAACGCCTCTTTTCCATATTTTGGGTTCCTCTATCTCCAAGGCTGCCTTTGTTGAAAGATATAATATAGTATTGCTCTATCGTCTGAATTTGATTTCCTTTTTATTTTTTCGGTCTTCCTTTCTCATGAAGTATCTAGGCAAATATTTGGAATCTGGCATCAAATCCATCATGGGAAGATGAACGTATAAAGTATAAGCGCGGAATACAAGAATACGTTCGGGTTGGATGTGGCGTACATTTTCGCAAATGGTATTGTCAAATTGGTATCTATCTCGTTTTTGGAGTGGTATCTGATTTTCCTTCGTGAACAAAAGAAATGCAATAAATTCAAGCAACGGGGAAATCTGCAATCTAGCCAGCCAGAATCAAAGTGTAAATAGAGAAAGAGCAAGATACACCTTCTTGCCGCTTTTATGTCCAAAGATACGCCATATCATCAAGGTTCCGGGTCCGTCTAGTGGAGAGAGAAAAAGAGAAAAAGAGAAAATACGTCTAATTGGGGTCTCTGCATCCGGGGTGACAAAAGAAAGGGAGGAATTGAGGGGGTCTTGAATTGGAAGGGGAGAATCAATGTGTTGGTTAGTTTAAACCCAGAAACTTGAGCGCTTTTTGCCTGTTATTTGCGTTTGGTGCCGATGACAAGCGAAACATGGGCATGAGTCGACGCTCCTCTTGTTCGAGTTCTTGCTCGACGACACGCTCGCTGCGTTCGCCCCGTGCTGTGGTGCTGGCGATGCCTCGGTGCCACGTCGACTCCATAATGTCCTCGGATATGCCAAGAATCCGAGCTGGTTTGCTCATGCGGCCCGAGAGGGGACGTACAGTATCTACGGTCGAGCCCGACATTCCGCTTCTTTGTGATCGCGAGGATCCAGGACGAAGGGCAGCAGCAGCACTAAAAGAGCGAGTTGGCGATGCCGGCGATATTGGAGTATGAGGTCGGCTAAAATTTCGCGCTGTGCGTCGAGAATCTTGTGTCCGATGGGAACAGGAAGAGGAGGACCGTTGACTCTCTTCAAGTGGCATATAAACATCCGAAATATTGATCAAGATCGTCCAAATCGTGGCCAAAAATGTAGCAATTTCTGAGCTTGTCGCACTCGAAGTGAGAGTGAAGTTGACTTTTGGTGTCAACTGAGCGAGGGCAAAGGGGTTCGATAAGCCAGGAGAAGACAACGCCCCTGGTGAGAACGGGCTTGGAGAGAGGAGGTGAGTTGCGCCCGTGTTCCACAAAGCTTCGTCTTTGCTTTGCGACGGAGATAGGGGATCAAACACAGGCGTATCGACAATCTGAATGACTTTCATCAGGTTAACACCGACCAGCTTTTGCAGTGCAACAACCGTATCCAGGTGGTCGTCTGGATATTCTAGAAGGAGGAAGTGAACTTGTGACTGTGCCTCAAAGTACTTTTCAAGATGTGGAACCAGGAGAGTCGCAAGCAAATAGGCATTGGAGAATGGGTTTGCAAGAGTCTGGCTGGCGAGGGGCTGAGCTGTATATGCTTGCATGGCACTAGCGATCAAGGATCTAACGAACATCATGTTGGTTAGCAACAGGTAAGACTTTACTTGAGGAAATTCTGTAGAAAAGAAACGTACCGAAAGTCGAGTTTGCCGCTGCGTCGAGGATCCCTCACGTTTCCGAGACCCTCGAGCTCTTGACAAATGGCGGTGACATACTCCTTCCTGACTGAAGGCTTGGCGCCAATAGCTAGAATTTGGTCGACCCCTCGTTTTTCAGAAAGTGAGCTTGTCTCACTGTCACGGAACACCGGTTTCCAAAGCTGTGGCAAGGGGGAAAAATTGAAGGAATCAAAGGCCTGGCTCTCCGTTTGGGGTTGTAAGTAGCTTTTGAGAACGGCGCGCAAAGCGTTTTGCATGGCTACAGCATTGGTGTGGTTATAGGTTTCAAAGTCGTAAAACTTTGCACCCGGGTCGCCGAGACTGAGAGATGGTGTTCTCGTGCGAATCGAAGACCCGTCCATCGTCCATCGAGTGGTCGGGGAAAACTCGAGTTCAGCCTCGGGCGGGGGAGTACATTCGGGTCCCGAAACCAGAAGAGTGGGAGGTGATATGGGGGTAGCTTGTTTGGAACCAAGCTTTTGGGAATTCCACGGATAGTAATCGTCGGAAAAGGGGTCGAATTCACCCTGTCGGGTTTGAGGAGACGTTCCCACGTCCTCCACAACCGTGCTACCCGAAGTCCTGTGGATGGTATCTGCCGTGTAGGTCCGTACAACAGGACTACAGGGTAGCTCGGGCTGAGGGTCAGAAACCTCTGAGATGGGGGGAGAGGGCGGTCTGGCCGGGTATCGGCCTTCCTGGAACGAGCGTATTACCGAGTCGAGTACATTGTCGATTGGCTCTTCTTTAAAATGCACCACAAGATCTTCGATAAGAGGAAGGACGGGCTCGAACGGAATATCGGCCACGTGTGTATCGTCATCTCCATATTCACTCGTTGCCTGCGACCCGAGGTGGAACGACCCGCAGACTGAAGGTGTTGGCATACCATCGTACCATGTTTGGCCCGTATCAGTCGGTGCCGTGCTCCCTTCAACTGATGGTGGCCTATCCCGCCGCGCAGTCTCTGCCCAGGACAACGGGCTGCCAGTGTCAGAATCACTCATCAGGAACCCAGAGCCTGAAAAGAGAGAAAATTTTGTATCCATATTGAGACGTGCGCATCGTCTGGAATGGCTCCCGTCAACGGACTTCGACCATACAGAAGAGCTGCGGTGTGTCGTTGGCATGACGAATGTGCTTATGGAAGATGTTGGTGACATCGGGGTGAAGCCGTGGTGAAATGAACCAACATCATCATCCGTTGAGAAAACGGAGCGTCTACGAAGCACAGTCTCGGAACTCCATCTAGAAACCAAAGACTGACGGCCTTGCCGACTAGCATCACAACTGAGTGAGCCCCGTCGGTGACGGGAACTGAAGCTTCGGGTCCGTGGTCTACTCATTGGGCCGTCTGTCCTGGGCGGGCGGATAGTGGACTGGTCGCTGGTAGTTTCAATGCTATCAAGGTAGGTTTGCTTCGACGCTCTGGCTTCACTATGGGCGGATCCAAAGACGTAAAAGGGGGATCCAGACCGGAACAGGTCGTCGTAAGTGCAAGAGGGGAGACTCATGCTCCGTGGCCGAGCGCGTCCTGTAGCGGTAAGGTCAAGCTCTGTATTTCGTTGCAATCCCGCAGTCTGTCGATCAAGGGCGTCGGCGGCCCGCATCGCCCTAGTAATAGCGTCCCGCGGGTTAACACGCTCGCGGGTGCCAGGAGGGCCGTCGGCCAGCCTGCTTTTTGCATTCCACGAACGAGACAGGGAAGGCAATCCATTCAGTCCAGCGGCAATGAGATCCTGAAACATGACTTCGGCGCTTGCAGTGTCTCCTTGAGTCTGGTACTGGGCAATGGCGCGTATGCACAGGGCGTGGGCACTCGGCGTCCCTCCGGTAAGGAAAACGATTCGTTTCTGACCAGGACTAGCCAGGCGCAAAAAATCAAGAGCGGCCTCATTTCGTTTGACAAGGGCGTCGTGGATGGCTCGAATAGGCGCATCGATGCCGCTCGTAGGGGACCGCCAGTCGATCGGTTTGATCATGTAGTCCTGTATACTAGGCAGGATAAGTATCTGTGGTGAGGCGGGTAAGAGATAGAGCTGGGTCGATATGGTTTCCAGGGAGCCTTCGAAGGCAACCAAGTTGCCATTGAGCTTCTCCGTCATTTTGTGAGTGAGGAAGCGGCAAATGCGCTTCAGTGCGAGAGAAAGAACGGAAGTCGGTACGGCTGTTAAGAGCTTAGTGTCGCGATTATGTTGAAAGGTCAGGCGAGCAATGACCAAAACAGGCGCACCGCGCTAGTTAGAGAAGCTCCTTGAAAAAAAGAAAGAAGTCGAAATATCTTCAAAGGAAGCAAATCAAATTATACAGCAAGGCTGGTAATATTAAAAGCCAATGCAGAAAAGAAACGGCCCAGGGACTAGAAAAGGCCACTTCAAGAAGATAAGGATTGTCGCTGTCCCGGCGAAAACTCCAGCGTTCAAAGATCCCAGCATCCACTGGAGATGAGGTCACCGCAATTGGGATGTCGACATCTAGACAAGGCCCGAGTCGCTCGCCGTGTTGGATGGCCACCAACAGGCTTCCAGCCAGTCTAGTGCGTTCGTGGCTCCTTGGGGTGTTTTTTTGGTTTCTTTTCTTGAAAATCAACTGTTTGGTGTTGGGAATCCAGTCCTCGATCTGGCCGTCTGTCTGTTCGCAAACTCGAATGATAATGTAGCGAATGTGCTACACGTAATGCGCAGAACCTGGCCAAGAGGAGCTAGGCATAAAGGAGGAAATGAAGGCAAAAATGGGAGAAGGCCCAAAAAGAAGAAGAAAAGGCGGTCGAGAATTTCTTTGGCTCCTCTGGCAAGAAATTTGTGTTCTCGAGCGTCAGACGAGAAGCGAGGGCCCAGGATCCAAGAGTGGGATTGTATGGGAAGCTAAGCCGGGGGGTGGATGGAGTTGGAGAGATCCAAGTTGCAGGGCTACGGAGTATGAAGACGTAAGCTACCAGAAAAAAAGGGGAGGATAAGATTAGTAAATCAGTCTTCTGTTATGCGGGTTTTCCTTGCCCCAGAGAGGGTGGTCTTCAGGGGATAGATACGGAGTAGGCCAGGCCAATCAGTTACCTTGGCAAGTTTTTTTTCCAGTTTGTGCAGGCGGTGTGATAGCAGCAAGACACCCTGGAAATGGGGCACTTCGGAGATATATTTTGGTCCAATATAGGCCTCTCGGGGGTGTATCTGACAGGGCCACCACAGCCCACAACAGGCGCCGAGCTCAGAGCTATTAGTGGTGATCAATGTACGGAGTACTCGGTAAGGGAGGGCTCAATGCGGACATCCACAGGTTAATACCACCCAAAGACTGAGAGGGTGGGCTAGAGGAGGTCAGGCTGCATTCGCTCGCTTGAGGGAAAGAAAAAAAAGGACAAGAAAAAGAAAGAGGGACGGGACACAAAATATAAATGGAAGAATCGAACTGGAAGTATGGAATCAGGAGGGGGCTTCAATATCCTCATTATAGTTGAAAGATGGAAAAAAACAACCCACATGGAGATAGGGGGGTGGGTTGTGTGGGCTATGGAGGGTGTGGAAATATGGATCAAAGTGCTGGGAAGATACGTTTGAATGCAAAATGCCCCAAAGGGAAAATATTAAGAATATTGATAGGGTGTTTGTTGGATGTTGAGACATGCACAATTGAGACGACCTTCATCCCGTCGTCTTTGCTTTTTTTTTTCTGCCTTTCTGCCATTCTTCTGCTTCTTCTTTGCCCCTCTTCGATTTCTCATCCAGCCATGTGCTCCGTATCATCTACTACTATTACCACTAATGCTCCTCAAGGTGGTACTCGGATAGTTGCACGAAATGAATAACTGGTACGGGGTACAGCATTAAACCAAAGGGGGCAATACGACATGGTGCTCCGAGTGCACCATAACCAAGATTCTATTTCCATGCTCGTACTCCGTACGGGTCCGAAAGGCCCAGAACACGATTGTCCAACGGGGTCGAGGACACGATATGCTACGAGATGCTACATGTAATACCTAGGAAGAAAATGATGCCATCTTCCCTCCCAAGCCTCCTTATCCGCCCTAAGCCCCCAGGCCTAAAGAGAACATCCGCCTTAAGCCCCCAGGCGGTATTTTGGGGACGACTGAGGACTTGTCTTATCACTGTCTTTCTCATGCCCTTCAGAACAAAGAGTTCAAGGGGATGGAATTGCATGGAAATTAGACGCGTATTTTTGGTGAAGACTTTGCTAGTCATTTCTTGTCCTAGCAGGTAAATCGGAAAGGGGAAACGGAATGCGGCATCCAGGTTGGCCTGTTCTGATGTCTTGGGGATTTGATTTAATATGGAACCCGTCGTGCTATTGAGGCCGCAAGGCAAAGTCCGGCGCATGCAGAGTGTGTGTGATGTGATTCAGCGTGCAGAGGGACAGCAAGGCAAGAAACTACGAGATAGCATATAGCATATGGTGGGCGAAGTTGGTGGGGCGAGTTTGCACCTACATTGCAGAAGGATATGGAGTACGGAGTAATACTCCGTGGTTTATGTACATGTTCCTCTTGTACGGAGTACATGATAAATAGTGCTATTCACAGCACTCCACTAGTGCACAGCACGCACAGCACGCACAGCACGCACAGCACGCACAGCACGCACAGCACGCACAGCACGCACAGCACGCACAGCACGCACAGCACGCACAGCACGCACAGGGGATGTGCATTTATGGAGTAGTGCCGCTCCGTAAATGGTTAATGCCGCTTGGGATTTCACGATGGCTGGTAAGTTGATGGGATGAGGGCAGCCTGGCCTGGCCTCTGAGCTAGCTTCGCCATTCTCCAGACTTGATAGCTCCATCGCCGGTTTCCGGCTCCGCAACGTTGACCTTTTGGGCCAGGGAAGAGCTGTTTATTAGTACGGAGTAGTTTATCACAAAAGTTAGCCATGCTGGACCTGGGCCAGCCAATCCCTACTAGCCCTGCTGTCACAACAAGTGCTAGCTATTCCGTAAGTAGCTAGTGGGAAATGGCAAGACAGCACACGCTAAAGCTGTCGTGCTCCGTAATTAAACCCCAAGCACATTTCTTCCGTAATCTTCCCTCTTCATACTTGTAAGAATGCAATTGAACAATGTACATACATACAAAAGGTCGTAACACGAAAAGAATAAAACTGAAACGTCTGTACTTCTTTGCGAGAAGCTGATAAACGGACTTCTCCGCTGCTCAAGTTACATTTGTTTTGGAGCTCGTGCCCTACCCCTTCCCCCCCCTTTTTTTTTCTAATCGTCAGGGTTAACAATCGGGAGCTGAGAAGAGGAAATTTAAAAACGTCAATCATATTTCCCAGGGAATGAGAGACAGCGATCCACAAGGGCTCAACTCGCCGCCCTGCTTTTTGCAGAGTCGTCGGCAATGTGTGACTGTGACAGCAACTGTGATGTGCTTATTACATGTACGAGAAGGATCAATCTCGCACAGAGTGAGACGAAATAAACTAGAATACTTACATCAGTTTCATATGCCGTGCGTCCTTACACTGAATACGATGGTGCCTGCCGAACATGGGATGTTAAGTTGTAGCCAGTCCCTCGATTGATGATACCTCTCACGGGCGCCAGCCGGAAGTAAAGGACTAATAAACTACAAGTAGATCCCCCTCTTACTCCGTACTACTCCGTACTTCAGAATTACTATTAATTCCTTCCATGTCTGGTTACGTTCGTGCGCCCCTACTCTCAAGCCCTGCGACGGGCACCTTTTAGGCTAGCTCTTTTCATCCGAGGTCAGAGACCACATCTCTGGATTTAGCGTTGCAGTCGGATGGGGCTCAAAATGATTTTTGGGGCTGGCCCGTAAACAGATTGTCTGTGTGTCATGTCTGTGGGCATCTACGGAGTAATACTCCGTAGTTTAGTTGGGAGAAGAATTAATAGACTGAGAACTCCGTACTCCGTACGGAGTAGAGTACGGATATTAGTTTGCACACTATGTACTAATAAATGACGAGCCAGGGCCTGCATTCGTCTCGCAAGAAGCTTCCCAAGAAATATGACAAAGGTGGTTCTACAAACGTGTGGCTCGGACAAGGAGCAATCATCAGTACGCCCTTGACGAAGTAGGCGATCACACAATGAAGCCACTTAGTCGGCGCCAGGCATCGTACGAGGCATTATCAGACACAGAATGAGATGAGAGTCAACGTGCGTTCCCCGAGGTGCCAATACTCTGTAGACTGGCCGCTGTTGGCCGGGTATCTGTCTGGCTATTTCCAACCCTCCGCCTTCCTCCGGCCTCTAGAGGGTCAAATGAGAGAATGCTGGGTGTTGGGATAAAGGAAACATTCAAAACTCGGTTCCGAGATGCATGATGACGAGAGGAAATCTGGTACGGCGCATGTCCTGAAACATGCCCGCTGGCGGTCGGGCTCTTCACTGTACGCGACAGCAACACACAGACAATGCAGTGCGTCATTGGAAACCCGACTTCGGCAATAGTCGCTATTACCATGGCTGATAGCACCAGCCACCTCTGAGGCCAGGCCAGTGAGGGGCTTTTTGGAGCAGCTTGGCCTAGAAAAATACTTGTACTATTATGGCATGTATGAGATTAGCGATTTCGACATATCCGACACTTTGCAGACATACTCAGCCGACGAGTTCAACGACACCGAGTCTCTCCGCATGCTAAAGGTTTTGGCTGCACGATTCCTGGCCTCGTTGGCTGGATCGTTGCTGTCATTACTCCGTACTGCTACGAAGTATTACTCTATTCGAAGCATGCTGTGGTAGCAACCCACTAAATGCTTAGTGACATGTTGACTGATTTAT